>JAWWEV010000001.1:103317209-103332873 GCA_035583235.1 Hafferia zeledoni | reverse complement strand
CTATCTATCTATCTATCTATCTATCTATCTATCTATCTATCTATCTATCTATCTATCTATCTATCTATCTATCTAGTATATGTCTTCCAGAAAAGATACAAACATAACATATATACATGAGAAACATGTTCTTAAAAAAGAGTCAGCACCCCCACAATAATAAGCAGATCCAAACTTTTAAGTTTTTGTTAACATGAGTGGGGAGAAATATTTTTTTAAGAAATGAAAGTCACAAAGGGTGTGCCTGTCTCATTTTTCTTCCGCTCCAGTTACACACAAAGCACAGCATGTGGCGATTATCTGACAGTGAGATTCTTCAAGTTCTGTACACCACAATGGTGAGTTTGAAGGATACAAACAGCATGGCCTCAATTCATACTTGTTTTACTAATGCCTTGTGTCTAGTTTTACAGCCTGTTTGAGAATTCCTTGTTCTACAATGGTGACATAGTTTTAATTTACAGCAGCCAGATTCCTAGAAACATTGCTCCCAAGCAACCAGCCTTTTGACCTCTGCACTTTTGGATGCTTATAACCTCTTCTAAATTAAAAGCAAAAACAAAAACAAAAAACCCCCAACCAACAAAACAACTAAAAACCCCAAAAGAAACGTCATCTGCAGCAGAAGGGAAAACTTAAGCAATGTTTGTGATTACTCTCTTTGCTAGTCTCCTAAACACATCTAAAAGAGGTGCTGTTCTTTCTGGGTGCATCTACATTGTTTTAGCTCACATTAAATGTATAGTTTGGAAGCAAATCCACCTGTCATTTTCACTTGCCAGATTTTTGGTCACATCACAGAGGGCAAGATTTTGAACTGTGCTCCAACCAAGCTGGCCTTAAACACTTCCAGGAATGGGGCATATTTTCTAACTTGAAATTAATTTGGAAAATGCATCCCAAGAGTGCACTCAGTGTTCTCCAACCACAAATGGACATGCAGCTCCCTGGTACCACTCTAGAACTAGTTCCCAGTACATCCCAGAGTATATGGTGATAAATCAGTTCTCAGCACTAACTTCCTCTCCTTTTGCAGTGTGCTACTCAATAATGTAGTCACAGCCCCTGAAACTAATTTCTAACTTTCCCTAAGTCTTCGTGGGAAGGGTCTGCTGTGCTACTGCTGGGCAGCAACACCCTTGCTCCATCTGCAGATCCAGAGTGCAAAGCCACTGGCATTTGGGAAGACTCTGGCCCCTTCCCTCCACCCTCCTTCACACTCCTTTTCTGGCGAATCTGCCTTTCAAATCACAGAATCACAGAGTAGGCTGAGTTGGAAGGGACCCATCAGGACCATCAAGTCCAACTCCTGGCTCTACACAGGACACCTGAGAGCATTGTCCAAAGGCTTGTTGAACTCAGGACAGCTTTGGTGCTGTGACCTCTTCTGCGGGGAGCCTGTCCAAATGCTCAACCACCCTCTGGGTGATAAACTTTTTCCTGATATCCAACCACAACTTCACGTGACACAGCTTCCTGCCATATCATAGCCCTTAAAAATGACTTAACGGAAAAACAGGCCCTGGAGTCTCCATCCTTGGAGATACTAAAAATTCATCTGGACAGTCTTGGAATCTGGCTCCAGGTGTCCTCACTGAGCAAGGAGGATTGGACAACATGACTTCCAGAAGTCCCTTCTAACCTCAACCATTTTGTGATCCTATGGCAGTTGTTCTTTACAAGTATACAATAAAATCTGAAATGTATAGCTCAAACAGAATCAAAGAAACATGTCACCAAGCTCCCCATGGAAAAAGTTTTGAGAATTCCCAGAGCTGACAGAGTAACCCACCGTAGCCATCACAAAGGGATGCTGCTAATCCTAGGAGAAACACTACAGCTGAAAACATTTGCCCTTGAGTAGAACGTCTCTCAAGTCAGAGAAATGCCATTTCCACAGAGACATGGTGCCCAGGGACCTCTCCAGCAGGAAATCAAGTATTGCAGCCACTGGCCAAAGGAGTGACTACCTGCCTAGAGCTGGGTAGAAGCCACCACCAGCTCATGCTTCAGCTGCTGTGCTGCCCTGGGGAAAGCCACAAAGGATGGTCACACTGATCTTCCCTATGGCTAATGCTGCTAAGAGTGTGGCAGGGAAACAGCCCTGTAAAAGTATAGGCACAGCCGGGTACTGAGGGGAAAATGCAGATTAATTAGATCACAGACAAAAAAAATAAAGAATGGTGAGCTATTTGTTCAGGGTCAGCATTTTTGAGGAAGGGAAAACAAAACAGTTTTGCTTATGGTTCAGAAGAACGCAATATAAAATGTATTTGAGGTTTGAGGCTAAATATCTTCTAAATTCACAACAGAATTTTTATAGAGGTCAAATTTTTTTAGAGACAAAAAGAAAATGCAGGCTTAAACCTTGCAGAAAACTCATCATTTTGACTAGTTACAGTAACAAGTGCTGGGCTGGCAATATAGCCCAGCCAGCGCTTTTTGTCAGAATTAATCATAAAAAGCATTTCAGATGTCCCTCTGCAGCTTTACCAAGCCTTCAGCAGAAGCTGCCTTTGGGAACTGTATAACCCATAGGACAGCCAGCATCACTGCTGCCTTCCATATCTGTCACACACTGAAACATGGACATCACAAGACAGAAAGCTCCAAATGGCTAAAAAGCAATATAGTGTAAATAAAGGGCCTTTAAATATATGGACGAGCAGCATAAATGATATCTAAAACATGTTATAAATAAAAGAAATATAGAAATAAATCTCATCTTCCCAGATCTATTTTCAGACAATGACTTTTACTGTCGACCATGAAGTTTTGGCTGAGTTTACTGGATGCAGTCAAGAACCTTCAGATGGATCTCTAAGTGTGTCATGATATAGCCAAGGCCTTCAGAGTGTTTTATTTACTAATTAAATGGATGCTGGTAGGCTGGATGCCAGTCTGTGGCATTACACAATTACATTAAAAGATCTGAATGATGTAGAACTTTCATCACCCATTTGGGGTTTTAACAGGCTATTTTGCTTTCTTTACTAGTATTGGCTTATTACAGGAGGTGCTGTCATTAGCGTTCAGTCAGCCAGAGCTGAATTTGCAGCCAGTTCCACACGAGCATGTGCTGTTGTGTATTAATTAGGGAAGTGCTGAGTGTACCGTGTGACCTGCTTTCCTCAGCACTGCAATTAACAGCCTCACAAAAAGCATCTTCTGAGGACCTGAACACAAGTTAATCTTTTGGGGGGAAATGGTAAAAGAAACAATCAGAAAAACATTTCAAATGGGATTTGAGATAATGCTGTCTAAATCTAAAAGGTCTCACATCTATGTGGCTGCTTTTAGGACATTGGCAAAGTACCATATCTTTGTTTCTGGAATAAAAATTCCAACGGCGTACATTGCCCTTCATGTTTGCATCTTTCTTTCTACATTTTGGAAGCCACAAAATCTCACCCAGCATGTCTGCATGCCTTATTATAGCATGACATCACCCTCCTGCCTATAATTTGGAAGAGAAAACTTGTCATTCCTAGTCAGATACTCATTGCACACACATTTGCTTCGTCAATTGTTCAAAGACCTACCGAGAGCCAACTGTCTGAAGTTTCTCCAGAAGAAACTGTTTTCCCACTGTGTTTGTGCAATATTGCAAATGCCTTTGCTACTCTGGTTGGAGTTGGAGACAAGAGGCCTTCAGATCTTCCAGTGATGTGCTAATTTCCCGTCTCAGTATAGGGCAGATTCAGTGGGTTTGCCATCCACTTTCTCCCTGTGCTGTGTCTCCTGTGACTGATACAGACCCAGCTGATTGGAGACTGCAGGCTGAGGGACTCCAGCTACATTGAGTCTGGCTGGAATTGAACCTCCAAACTACGAGATTTCTCATAATGAGCTCTTCTATGAAACCAGCTTTTAAAAATAATTTTCTTTCAATGATGAGGGAAGATGGTGAGGATCAGCTCAGGTAAGCATTACAATTTGGAGTCTGTCCAAATGAGATCAAACATTTTGAAATTCTCCTCTTGTTGAAGTCTTTATCAGCTCTTGAAATTTCTGGCAGTTGCTTAATGCCTTCTGGCACTCTCCTCTTCAGCTGCAAGCACACAATATCCTTGGGGGTTTCATGGGAATTGCTCCTTTCTAGTATACTCCCAGCATTACTATCTTTTACCCGAATGAGAAATACTGTGTGATGAACTTCTCCCTCAGTTCCTGCTGACATCAATGAGCAATGATTGAACACAAACCCCATGCTTAAATCCAAAAGTTAAATAATCTAGCTCAAAATTTTTGTAACAGCTTAGTGCAAATTAGGTTGGCTCCCGATTTATAACGGCTGGCTCGATTCCTAGATTTTACAGACACCTGTTAGCAGCCATTAGCCACATCTTTGGATTTTACTTCTAATACAGTGGCATTATTCCAAAACAAATTCTCCAGCAGGTAACACAGATGGGCAATCACCACCTACCAACCAAATCAGTGTGAATACTGTGTGTGATAACAGCTAGAATGATGATTCCCTGTGTTTATCTGACATGATATTCTACCTGACACATCAATTTAGTTAATCTGACACTTGGCTAACATTTCCTGCACAAGAACTGTTTACAGCAGGGGTAGTTAAATGACAGAAAACCCTGTCCAGATCCAGGTGGCAAGTGAATGTTGCAGAATTATAGAATGGTTTGGGTTGGAAAGGACCTTCAAATGTCACACAGTCTAAACCACTGCCCAGAGAGGGGGTCACCCAAACACTGTAAAACTAACACAAGGTTCCTCAAATTCATGCAGAAAACTCGTTTTTCTCACAGTTTTCATGGTCTCTGAGAAGTAGCTTCAGTCAGTCCCTACAACTCCAGACATCAAAGTTGCATGAACATGAGCAGAACAAGAACCAGAATGCTGCTTCTCAGTCTGAGGAAAATTAAACAGAGGACTTAAAAAGTCAACTGTCTGGGTATTGGACAGAATATGGAGCAGCCTGGGTGAATAGCTACCCAGTGAAATCCAGGTCTCCTATTCCTTGAGAAGATCTTGTTGATGTCTAATGATATACAAGAACACACAAACTGGTAGTCCTCCTGTGTAAAACTCTTCTTCAAACTCAAATAGCTTTATAGGTGTTCATTAAGATTCACTGCCCTCCTCTGACATTGGCTGCATGCCCATGTTGCTGATGCCCCATCGGTAACTGCTTGCTGAGGAACAGTGAGTTGGAGGAAGAATCAGAGAATGTTAAGGGGTTGGAGTGGACCTTAAAGATCATTTAGTCCCACCCCTCCCATGCCTCCTCCTCACTATGGGCAGGAACATCTTCCACAAAAGAATCCTGATTTTGAATTACTCCAGTCACTGTGTGATACTCCTTTCCCTAGGAAACCTTCAAACTTAAGCCATACAGAGGACAGAAAAAAAAAATCAGTCTTATTATTACTTTTAGGCATAGCTCCCAAGAAAACCAACAGGAAAAAAACCTGACATTCCTCTCCCCCTTCCTACCCACCCTGGAAGCCACCAGGAACACTATACTGAACTTAAGGAAAACAATACTCTGCATTATCTATTATTACTGTCAAAGTTATGTTGTCATTAGTTACAGCAGTTTTTAATGATGTTCAGACATGTGCCTGAGAAGAGGGACTCTGCAGATCAGTCTGTTCAAGACCAAGGCATTGATACTCTATGGTCTCTTACATAGTCCAAGTGTTACTAAAAACAGATAATGACCAAATAATAAATTATCTAGATCAGAAGAAGGAAAGCTATGGCTGGGGAACAGCTTCCCTATGAACAATGTATTGTGTCTGGCCAGGAGACTAAGTTGGTCTTGGGGCTACTTGGTAATCTGAGCCCCTTGTTGTGACCAGCCTGAAATTGATGCCATCAGGTCTTCCACAAATGTGCAGGATGATGTCTGTTCTCTTGCATTTGCTTTGATTGTCTATAGCAATAACATTCATTCCCCTGCAGGCAAATATTCATAGATCCATTCAAGGAGCGTGTCTTCAAGGCAATTTGCTAGTAGCCTACATTTCCATAAACTGCAGCAAACATCCTCACAGACATCAAATAAAAAAGATCTTGCATGTTCAAGCAATGACTAGTGGACTACGGCCACACATGAACTTCTTCAACATTTTTTATCCATACTTCCTCTTCCCTGGGTTCTCTTGTTACCCCTCTCTCCTTAATACATTTCCCTTTTCTTTTGAAGAAATACTCTATTAGCTTAACTTTTAAAGATTTGGGACACCCATAGTTACTGCAGACCAGGAAGTTTAGATGTTGAGCCCTACACTGTAATGATCCTTTGTAAGAATAAAGCTGAAGTCAGTCTAGCAAGCCTCCTGTGCAGCTCACCACTAGCACAGCAGTGTTACCACTAATAAATTAAGTAATGATTCCCATAATCCACTGAGGAATTGTTTCACAGAGACTCAAAAAGGCATCTAAATATATAATTTTAAAGCTATACATGGATATTATATTACATAATATATATCGTGCAGATTCTAGGATTTACCAACTAGTAGCCAGTCTAGATTTCAACAAGTCTGAATACTTCATTCCCTGGTTTGGGTGGTAAGGGTTTGAGGAGGTCTTTTCCCAGGATGAAAAATCTCTCTGGTAGTCAGATCTAATTTTTTTGAGGCAATGTACCTGAATACAAAAATGAACTTGAATTCCCAGCTGGTATCTCAACTAAAACTAACAGAAATAAGACCATCAGTGCAGTAAAGCAAGGACATGTACTGGCTGAAGGGCACATTTCCAAGGACATTAGCAGAGCTGATATCAAATGGAATGGTCTTTATCCCACAGCAACTGCAATTTTTCTCTTTTGAAGCAAGGAAGTTATTACTCTAAATGTTCACCTTACAAAAAGATTCTTCTGAACTCATCTAAGGGCCACCAAGGCCAACAGAAAGATTATTCTATTGAGTAATTGGTTTTCTTATGTCTAGGGTTTTTCAAACATGCATTGTTTTGTTTATGACAGATAGCACTCCCAAGCTTTGTGGGGATAATTTCCAGTTTGCAACTTATAATAAATAACAAATTGAAAGGAATCTTCTTCCTCACCCACTATTCCCTTATTTTAAAGAAAAATTTGCCTGTGCATTGTGGTTGAAATACTATTCATTTGTGGATAGGGATGCCCCATTTTGCAGAATAACTTGTCTCAGTGACAACAGCTGTGACAAAAAAATTAAATGTTCCAGGATGAAGGCACTTACATCAATGCTCTTCTGTTTCAAATGACAGAAAATACTTTGTGTCATTGCTCTTGTTCTTTCTCTCTCATCTGTCTGCTAATTTGGGCTTTCCAGTAGTCTTTCAACAGAGAAAACCAAAACAAGGATGTAGTTCCTCAGCCAGTGGATGATGTTAAGAGCTTTGCTGAAGTCACTGAAACTATGACAATTTATACCAGCTAAAGATTTGCAGGGCTCAAAATGCAGTAAGTTTTCACTCCTCCTTTCCCTTTACCATGCAAACCAAATTTTATATAACTGGTACGGTAACTCACTCAATACTACTGGGAAGAGGAGAGAACAGAAAGGGAGTTCCCTGAATTAAACATTTGCTATCTGAGGCTTGGATAGAAACGCGCAAAACTGAACAATTAGAATGCACCCCATGGAAATTATGATGGAAAAGCCCGCTGAATAAACATGTCAGCAAAGCCTGTCTCTAAAGAACATATTATTGTAGGTTTTCTTTTTTTTTTTTTAGAAAATAATTTGGTCCTTCCTTTTTTTTTTTTCTTCCTTTTTAATAAACATGTTCTTCATCTACTGCATTCTGCCTTTTCTCTTCTTCCCATAAATTTCTCCCCTCTCTTTATAGCCCGATATGTTCCAAGGGGATATGACACATTAGCAACCAGGCCAAGTACAACTAAAGAAGTGTGCAGGCACACAGAGCCGGCTACCAGATGGACAGGACAAATGCCTCATATTTTTCCTTGTGATTCACCTGGGTACCATCAAAATGGAGCTGATGTGCTATACCTAAAGTCCCTCTCACATAAGGGCAGGGTATAAAGTCACCAACCAGCGTAGCAACTACAGTGCACTCAGTCATCTGTGGGCAGAGCAGCTGAGCTGCCTGTGCTGCTCCAGCACGCATCCCATGAGAATTATGGGGTAGAGCTGTGCAAACACAGCCTCCTCTCTGCAGGGTAGTGCCAGCCTCAAACCAGCTGCTGCCTTGTCAACAGTGGGACTCAGAGTAATTCCCCAAGCCCTGGAAAAGTTCTCACTGCATCCTGGGGTGTGATAATGGAAAGCTCCCAAGTTTGGCAGGGGTGGGAAGGAAGGCAGGAAAGAGGGAAACCCAGGCGTGCATGGGTGACACTCTGCAGGGGAGACACTCTGCAATCTAATGTCATTCCTACTCTGAGTCATCAGAGATCAGGACTTTTGGGTGCATCACCAAAGGAATCCTCCCCACGTAGCAGCCATGAGGAGTCCTCACTCTTATAGAGAGTTTAGGTACCATAAACCTGTGTAAGCAGAAGTGACAACATTTATTTCACCTGCCTAAAAGTTTGGCCCAGGTTCTTTGAATAGTCAAGAGAAACATGCACCTCCCCAGCAGAGTTCATCCCACCTACTTTAGGATGGGCTGGCTCACTCATTAGAGGTACTGGTCTTTCTCCATTGTCTCTAGAGAACATCTTATGTACTTTTAGACAGCTAAGAAAAATGAAATTATTTCCACCCAGGTGTCAAAACTGGCTCCTTTTATTCTTGCAATTTGACTAATACGACTAATCAGTGGAATGAACTGACTCAGGATAATATTGAAAAAAAGGGATTAATAGGAGTCAAGACAAGATAAAGGAATCCAAGTTCTCTCTGATGTAAAGAAATGGAATTTATGGTTACTATCTGTACTGTCATTAGCAGAACATTGTATTTCTATAAAGAAAGCTTTGTATTCCAGTTCACGAAGTACAGAAAATGTGTCAATTGTGCCCAAAATGCCAGCCTAGTAATTTCCAGTCTGGTAGTTTTGACAGTCTTAATGAACAGGCTCAGCAAAAAACAAGGACTGGAATGCAGAGATAGCTGTATTAGGTGGACTGACAGGCGTTTTGAGAAAGGTTGCATAGGACCTGCCCTAAATATTCTTAGCCATTCTGTACTAGTACTTTCCCACTTTCTTAAGCATGAAATTCACTTACATATTCTAAAGAAGAAAAAAGTGGGGGATGAGGGGTGAAGAAGAAATTGCCATTTTGAGTGTACAAGCATATTTACATAATCAGAGCAAAACCCTGCATATTAAAAATGCCCTAAATACATATTTACATGAGAGAATGCAAAGATTCCAAAGAGGCTGATAAAGTGCATTTTAAGTATAGCTAACTACATATTTACACAACCAAGACAATAATCCCCATTAAGGATTTATTTTTTTTCACATTGCCACATTAGAAATACTGAACAGTTATTACTCCATACAACTCCACATTAACTCCTAGATACTGCATGTCCTCAGGGCATTGCAGTACTAGCACTGAAGCCTAGAAAATTCCTCTTGAGGAAAGGAGAGGTTCCCTCTCTCTCTGGGTTTTCCTTAATTACCAGTCGTCATCCAAGAGATCTCCCAGAACCACAGTGACTCTGCTGCAAGCAGAATCCTGCTCGAGACACTGCTGAGCTGCACTGAGGATGGGAGTAAACGCTTTTTAAAAATCATGATTCAGAACAGTATTTCTGAATTAATTGTGCCTACAGAGGCACATGTCTGCTCAGCATGGTCATTTCTGAGTGCAAATGCATGCAAGGCAGGGAATCCCCTTTTTCCTTCTGACAGAAAAACCAGGTCTCCTCTGAGGCTACAGCAAATGGAGAGCATGGAGGAATGTACTGCTTTGGATGTGACAAGGCAGGGGGATACACGAAAATGGAGGAACAAGAAAGGGTATCTGCTGTCACCACCACCAACCCCTCCTAAAAAATTTCATGTAGTGAAGAGATGAACATGAAAATGAAGCTTCTATTCCCTCCTCCATAAACTGTGAATTTTCCTAATCAGAAAATCCCATCTCATTAATAAGTTGAACAGTATTTTTATATTTTCCCCCTTCCCTTTGTCCAGCCTCAATTTCAGTGACAGTTATCAATGAGTTTCAGGAAGTAAGAGACACTAGATTTTGTTTTCTGGTAATTCACTATCTGTGATCAACACAACAACTTCAATGTATCTGTGGGCACAACATTTTTTTTTTTTTTAAAGACTAAAAATAATGAATTATGAAACATTTTAAAAATTCATGCATGTTCCACTTTAAGCAGCTGTCAAATTCATCTGCTCCTCCTCCCCACTGGAAAACATCTCTTTCCCCAAATATCAAAACCCTAAAGCCAGTCAAATGCAGAGTTTTACTAGTGCAGGAAGGCAGAACATCTATCATCAAAAGTACTGCCTGCCTTTCACATCTTTTCTGCATCACCTCACTTCCCCACAACTCCCAGCCCTGTCCTGTTGGCAGAAGACCTGAACTCGCTTCAACAATGCACCCAGCAGTGCACCCACTACCTGGTGCATGTGCTCCATCCTCCCCCTTACCTGCTTTCAAAGGGGAAAGCAGTGTAATGCAGTAAAGTGCTTTTGTAGGGTTTTGTTTGGGGGGATTATTCACATTTTCATGAAGACACACCTCTCCAGGAAGCCCTTACTTTAGACTGCACGTGGGCACAGTTTGGATGGACAGGTGGAGGAGTAACTGGTATGTGGGAACCAGTCCAGACAACGAGTTGTGACACTGCTCTTGGGAACAAGTCACATCCATGATGTTTTTACAGCATCTTTGTTTGCTGGTTGAATTTCCTTAAGCATTTACTTTGCCTTAGCTGACCTTTGCTTCTGTTGTTCTGAGACTGTGCTCTCATCTCACTGGTGAACTTCTAGAAAAAAATTTCCTTCTCTGACATGTGTCCATCTTGTTCTTCATTTCTTTACATTCTTCCCACATCCTTCTAATGTACCGGGTCCAGCTCAACAAGCCCCACCTCTGCTGATACCAGCCCTAATCAGATGGGAATCCAGTACCAAAAAAAGCCCAGACATGGGAGGAGTGATCATTTCAAGGGTATTGCCTCTTGAGCAGGTGCAGCCACTGACAGGGTAGAGGAGGACGCTGGGGACACAAAACAAATTTACATCCCCTACCTGAGAGCAGTATCACTCTATAATAAATAGCATCACAGGCCACTGAACCATGAAAAGTAGAACACTGACTTTAGAGGACTTTTAACTCCTTCTCGAAAGATGTATGGAAAAATAAGTAATCTGACTCTTAGCATAATCTATGCTGCCTGGAAGGCAACATTTTCATAAACAGTTGTGGTAATTTCTTACTCAAATTAAGCAAACAATAGCATTCAGCATTCACACACAAACCCACATGCATGCATACACACACCACCCTAAGAAAGCTCCAAGTGGTGGCAATCCCTGACCGTCACTGCAGACACGGAAGCTGTTGCACAGTCCTCTTACATACATTTATCTCTGCCACAGACCCTCTGACTTCAGACAGCCAATACCTGAACATCAGAATGACACAGCACAGGAAATAAGCCTGAGAAGGGTCATCCAGGGAAGAGATTGATCAAGGAGAAAGTTAGGCAGCCAACACAAGTGGGCTGAGAAAACTGTTGTGCTTTCAATAGCTTAAGTTCCCTGGGCCATAAAGCTGACACTGGGGCTGCACACTTGCATTCCAGTCTGACACATTTATTCAAGTAGAAAGCTAATGTTGGCCTATTAACAATTGTTGTCTGCTGTAAATCACTGCAGGACCTCCCTTGAAGCATATTGCCTCCCACTTATCTCACTAGCATCAAGGAACCCTTTGCCCTCTTCAACTCATAGTTGGGCCATTAAATCAAGACATTGTCTTTCGAGGAGAGGACTGGTTCACAAAACCCAGAGCAAAAACCAGACCATTCCAATGTGAGGTTCAAAACATCACTGAAGGATATACAGGACTTGATCCCAACTTGCAGTGAGTTTATTGCAAAGATTTGACTTAATTTTGTTTCCCTTTATGGAAAAAAAATCAGTGCTCCTAAGGTTTGTCAGTGCTGTGGGAGAGAAACTACTGCAGAAACCAGCATCTCTTCAGGATGTGATACATGAACAGATTTACTACTCTTTGAAATGAATGGGGATTAACAGTTTAGTATCAGTTTCCTATGAGTTTCTTGGATACAATTTTTCCTGCAGAGTTAATATAGCATTAGAATAGCAGAACTTAATGCTATAACTATAATTTTCATAAATCTGGCTTATGCTGAAAAATTGCAAGACTGCTGGTTTTTTAACTAAAAAGCATCCTTTATAATTCCTTTACTATACAGAGGAAGACGAACTGATAAATAATTGTAATGGGAAATAGAAAGAAAAGTGTGGAGCTGAGATTTCTATGCACTTTTTCATCATCTGGACTCTGAGGACTTGGTCAGATACTTACTGATAAACTCACTCCTGTGGTCAGTGTTCTTTTCTACTCACAAGGAGCAAATGTGTCTCACTTAGTCCAACAGTAGGAAAGACCACTATGCAGAAAAACAGAACTGAAGTTTTTATGGGAAAATACTGTGTTTACAGCCTGGACCACAGTGGCAAGAGCTTACACCACTGCCCACACCATCAGATGGGGGTGGCCCAGGTTTGTGTGTGAAAGGAGGTGAGCTCCCCTCAGTGCTGGAGAGAAGGGAATCCTGTTCTGCAAACACCATGGGGATGTGAGCTATCACATCCTCATCCATGTGAGAGAGGACAAAGCCCTACAGCTCATAGGAGAGTGAGAAGAAGCCAAGAGCTGTGGGGTACATGTACAGTCTGAGGGCCTGGAGTCAGGTGTGCACTTGAGCATCTGTCTGTGCCAAGGTCCTGGGGCAGGACAGAGAGAGATGCAGCAACCACCCAAAAGCAGCATGTGCTGGTGCCGGGTGGGGGGTGAGTACCCACAGATGCCATCTTGATTTACTCACACATTTCAAACATAAACCAGATATTTCTATATTCTGTTATTAATGTTAACCACAAAACTAGAAAAGTTCTGAGCCGCTAGTAAAGACAGCAGTGTGAAATTCAGGAGGACCAAGCCACTAAAGCAATGTGAAATTGTAGAAAAAGTTAATAAATTTTGGAGGAATGTTTCAGGCTTACTCTGTTTCCAAGGGGCCGAAAAATCCCTCTGTGTGTAGCTCATGGGTCTGGCCAAAGGGGTCTTGGACAGACTTCAAGGGAAACCTGCAGCTATCTCTCTCTCTGCTGCCAGAAATTTAATGGTGCCGAGCAGCAAAGCGCTGCTGTCGATTGACAGAGGGACGGAAAACCAGACCAGATGCATGTCTGCCTCCCAGAAAAGGCCCTGCAGTCTGAGACCATCCCATCATTTTGATAAAGCAATCCTCCTTTCCAAAAACAGTTTCAAGTCTCTTTTATCCAAGGTGGACAGGCAACAACCTGGGCTCCCTGACCCTGTCATGCCATGGTGTTACTGAGTTTCCTGTAAAATCCAGACCTTCTCACAGAAGCAGTTTAAAAACAAACAAGGAAGAATGCTGTTTCTATACCTTGAAATGATTTAGGAAACTGAGAACTTAAAAGGAGCAAGTTGATACAGTTGTATTCTGCTATATTAGCAATATTGGCCTTGTGAAGTATGCTTTCATTTCAACAGACCAAGTCTGAAACCCACTGTGATGGTTGCCTGTGCCATCATTGATCATGTGAGCCCCTTCTTGCCTCCTGCTTTTCCCAAGGCAGCAGTTTCCAACTTCTGTCACATCAGGAAAGATCATGTTGTACTGCCAGGGAGGTACTTATGGAAAGGGAAGAAGAAATGAAGAGACCTGGTCACAGCTGGCCAGAGGAAGGGCAGACCTGCTCACACCCAAGGCCCTGGTTACTCTTTTTATGAACACTTTGATGCTGTGCACGCTTGGCCTTGTTTTTTAAGACTAACAGTTGCCTGTGCCAATATCTGAAAAATTAATTACAAAGTTTAGGACTACACTGAAACAGCATAGATCTTCAGATACAAGAAAAGGAAAAAAAAAAGAAATATTTAATCATAGCAAATTGAAAACCAAAATGTGAGCAGGAGCATGTGCTTTTGATAGACTAAAAAAGGGGAAAGGCAATGATTTTTAAGAAAAGTTATAAATAATACTCCTATTATTCATGCAATACAGCTGTATAAAAAGTTCTTTTAAAAATGTCTTTTAAATTACTTACAATGCACACAGCTAAAAGCTTTATTTTTGCCTTTCTGGTTTTAGATAAAAGTTGTTTTGCTGTTCAGAACAATTAAGGAAAAAAGTAATAGGTTATCTACAGATACACAAACCAGCAATGCTGAAGGTACAGTCACTAAGCAGCATTCTGCTACTTAAATTGATTTCATCTGTGCATTTTATTCCTCTGAAAAATGTATATACTTTTTTTATTAGAAGCTTTCCATTGTCCCATGCAGTTAATATTTATTTTTACAAGCCTGAAAACTTTAAGTTTGGGGGGAGAAAAAAGAGAAAAAATAGGACCTACTAAACATAATAAGAGGCTACAATTTACAACTGAAAAAAACCCTCTGAAAAACTAATATAAAACCTTTGGTTAAACACTGACTTCACTGTCGCTACCAATGGGAAATGCTGATGCATGCAATGACTTGTGCTATGTTCATATCACTCTCTGTGCTATGCTGAAAACTCACCAATATCAGTGGTTGCCAGAAATGGGGAAGCAGATCACACGCACTACTGACTGTCACAGTTTCTTATATCCTTAGAAGATTTTATTCCACTGGTATGATATTGGAATGTTCTTAACTCTGTCTATCCAGAAGGACTGCATTTTAATTATCCCTTAGAAGTCTGGCTGGAAGTTGGGTGTCTCAGTAGTTTTGCTTTCTTTTTTAACATTGCCTTATTGCTTAAGGCTGTACAGATCCCTTGGGGATAATTGAAAGCAACTAAAGAATGGAAACATCTCTTGGAAAAGTAAAAACAAATCAAGATTTTGGTTCAGGATGGCTTAGCAGAGTGAATTCTTATTCATAGTCTTCACATGCTTGCTGAGGCTTCGTTTTATTGAATTTTGGACATTTTTCTGCTGCTCTTTGATTAGGAAAACTCACTCTAGGCTTTTAGGGCACTGTTGAAGCACATGTTCTTTCAGTACCCCTGCTCAGTGGTGGTACAGCATGTGGAGAAGAAATGATGAATCAGTAGAGTAGAAGAAAGAGGGGGGCAGCACAGAGACACCAAGTCTTCCCTGGCATCTGAAGGGAAGTAAACTCTCACAATGAGATTGTCAAAGAAGTGATCACAGTTTTATTCTGATTTCTGTGTCAAACTAGAGTCTCAATTGCTTCTCAAGTAGCAAGAATGTAGCAGAAGAAATGAGAAAGTAGTGAAGTAGGGCCACCTGCCCTGGAGTCACCTCTGACTTGGCTTTCACAGAGTGTGAGCTGCAGGAGCACTTTCTCTTTTTATACCAAATTGGTTCCCAAAATGAAAATATGACTATCCAATAGGTCTACATAATTCACAGATGTTATGGGTTTAGCAAAGTAGGCCTAAATTTAGGTTTTAAAAGTTCAGACTAGGCCTGAAATTGTCAGGTGACTTGAGCTGGGCTGAGCTAGCTAACAGCTGACCTCTTCTAGCCA
>JAWWEV010000001.1:103289721-103317109 GCA_035583235.1 Hafferia zeledoni | reverse complement strand
CTAGAGTAATGAGCTTTGTATTAACTGGGGAGTGGGAAGTTATTTCTTGTTATATATAACTTGTATAAGTGTGTGTTGTATTGTAGTTTTCTCTTAATTTTTTTTTTTCTGTATAAATACACGTAGTTAGTTTTAAGCATAAACCTGGGTTTAGAGGGTTTTTTTTTCCCCCTTTCTCCCTTTTCTCAGCCAAAGGCTGACTCTGTTCTTTGGGCAGTTGGCATTTTGCCAGCTCAACCCAAGACAACAGACTTGAGCACTTTTCAGCTGGTAGAACAGCAAGCAGTGTGCAGCAACCAGGATCAGAGTTCGCCATGGTAACCACAGGGGCATGTCAATGATCTAAGCTTCTTCACTTGTTGAGATTATAACCTTCATTTTACAAAAAATATATTGCTATTCACCACCATTATAAAAGAAATACAAATGAGCCAAAGAACAGGTGTCTGTCTCCACCTGTAGCAAGCCTGAAAGAAATTGTCTCACCAGGTACAAGCAGTCCCTGTTCATCTTAACCTCAACCACAGATAAGGTGGGGGAACAGGAAAGGAGCTGGGACATAAGGGTACCACGTGAAGTACCAGGAGAGTCCTCAGTGCCTTAATTAATCTGTGATTTCTCACAGTAATTTAAGTGTGGCTTCTTCCAACATTGAGGCACAAATACGGGGAGGCAGTGTGTACTACCATAGCCAATGCTATAACACCAAAACCCAGAAGACTTTAGT
Source organism: Hafferia zeledoni (assembly GCA_035583235.1). Classification (NCBI taxonomy): domain Eukaryota; kingdom Metazoa; phylum Chordata; class Aves; order Passeriformes; family Thamnophilidae; genus Hafferia; species Hafferia zeledoni. Next base: position 103,316,382 of record JAWWEV010000001.1, on the reverse strand, counting down.
TTCTGTACTCTCCATTTGGTAATTTGTATTGACATTAAATTCAGTTCAAAATCAATTTGAAAACTAACAGCCCAGGTAACGCTAACTTTGGTATGTTACACTTATTGGCGAAGACAGAGGAAACAAAATTGTGCCATGCACAAATGGAGATCCCCCAGGATCCCCAAACAGGATTCCGTGGTGTCTTTTAAAGTAAACTGTTAAATCAGGACTACATAAGTCACTACAGAGCTGTCAGATGATACAGCTCCCAGTTTTCAACACTCTTTCTATCTTTTGCATGCAAGTATGTACACAAATACTCCCACAGACTCAACAGAGCTCCTGAATACACCTCTTCCAATTCCTTGCCTGCATATGTATGACTTCCACTAAAACTGGCATGCATTCAGTGAGAAAAAGAATGTATTTCTCTTTGTGCCATAATGCAAGCAGCAGTGCTTTCTACCATTGCCATTTGTTGTTTATAAAAAATCAGTTTATGCAAAACAGTTAGGAATACCGAAAAATGAGAGGGGAGAGAACATCAGAAACAAAGATATTTGTCCATGACCTTTTGGAAAACTACCATGTAGAATAAAGAACTCTCCATTCTCAACTCAAATGAATCCATCAGTCACCTAAAATAACAGGCTATAATTAGTTAATAATATGATGAATTAAATTATCATAAGCTTACACTAGAAAATTACTTAAACACAACCACAAAATGCAGAAGGCTGGAGAAAGGCTGAGGCAGAGCCAAGCCAGGCTCCTCAGATGAAATCCCCTGCCCATTCAGAAGCCTCTCATCAACTTCAAGGCCTTGATTTCTCTCCTGGATTCTCTGCCAGGTTTTCCTCTTAACTCACTGTTCAACATGAGAAAAATTTTCAGTGCCTTCCTTTCTGCCAAAAAGAGAAACCAATCACCAAATTCAGGCTACTGTTGTGTGTGCTATGTCTTCGGTTCAGCACAAAGCACTGTGGTTATCCTTTAAAACAAGAATAATTCAAAGTAATTTTGTTAGCCTATTAGAAGGATGTAAAATGCCTTTCAGTGCCTTTGGTTGGAAGAAGGCTTGTCTTGTTAATGAGATTCTACATGAGAATACCTGCGACCTGAGCTGAGTCCCTTTGCCCCATCCTATGGGAATCACTGTTAACCACTAAGGCGAATACACCTTTCTCCCAGTCTTGAGAGATAATGTAAGTTCATACTCTGGGAAGGAATTAAGTGACTAAATCATGCATCACCAAAATACACTGTCACATGAGGCCCTGTCAAGATGCAAAAACATAAAATATTTTTTAAACAGTTGACATCTTCCCCTTAAAGGACAAATTCCAAATGGGTAAAGTAGTGCTCTAAATACTGCAGGGAGCAGCATGAAAAAAGAGATGGAGATAATGAAAAGGACATCTGTACCCTGAACCATCTGTTGCCAAATCTTGATCTTGTTCCCCTACTCATGGGGGTGGGCTCCATCAAGGTGAGGCAGCAGGGAATGGGACAAAACAGAGTAAAAGACTCATGCAAGGGGCAGCGGCAGCAGGCAGGAACTCAGACAACACACAGGAAAAACAAACCCAGCACACTCTAGACAATCACTTTTTTTGTTCTTACAACAGTTTCCTGAGGAGGTGAGATAATCTAGTATTTATCATCTTTGAAGAACACTTCAGGCTGATAGGCATTAAAGTGAAACTGTTAGAAATGGCATGGAGCCCAAACTAAGAGCATGAGGAAGAGTCACTTGAAGAGCTCTGCTCTGGGTTTGTGCAGTCTCACTGTCATGGCACAAGATAAGGAAAACCAAGAAATGTGTCTTCTCTGACCACAGAGACCTTGTAGGTTTGATTTCCCAGTATCACTCCAGAAACAATTTAGGTTTGAATCTTCATTTTTTCCCATCTAATTTCCAGCTTTCCCAAAGAACCTTGTCTTTTCAAATGCCTCCCTTTTCATGCTGATTATTTGTCTCCTGTAGTGATTTTGAAGGCATTCAATTCCAGATACATAGCATGGTGGTCTGAAAAGTTACTTTCCTGTCTGATTGATCATTTTTGATCCACTGCCCTCCCAGCACTTCCTGGTGCAATAGTTATAACTTTTATCAAAAGTGGGAAAACAGATCCCCAAACAATACACAGATCAATCTATCTGTAGATCTGCTACACAGATCAATTACAACACAAAATAACTACCAGTATAGTGTGCTGCCAAAATGTAAATCCAATATGGAAACTAATACACACCCACATAGACCCCTCCTTTCTTCTATGTAACCATATTGAATAGACTGGAGCTGGGCAAGAAAATGAAACGTTTTCCCTTTTCCTATATACAGTTTCCAGGAAGGTCCCCCAAGAAAACCAATGTGGAAACCTGAGGAGTTGTGGCCAAAATGATGGGTGTGACTGTGGCAGGGTGTGTTTGGAGCCTCATTGCTACACACCAGATCCCACCAAAATACACTGGCCTGCTGCAGAAGGGACATTCAGTCTCTAAAAGAAATGACAGCTGCTGACATCTACTGCCACCCTGCACATTTGAAGAAAAATTGAGCAACTGACCTGAAGGCCCAGTTTTGTGAACTGGGAGTTTATGTCCAAATTCATCTGACCTAATGTTGCACATCTGCCTCCTGGGCTGAGACAAGAAACACAGTGACATGGGTCCCTCCTGCAGCTGGATGTGAGGCATCTTCAGAAAGCAGCTGAGGTCTTAAGCCAAGAGTGAATGCACTGCTCGTTCAGGACCTGGTATCAGGTGGGAGGCATTGAGGTCTTCGTGAACATGTCTAGCAGTAGATGTGAGCTCTTTGTATTGATAAACTCTTTGTCTAGCAGTACCTCTTGAAGCTCAAAGAACTGGGAAATCCTGGAAGGTGAAATTGCAACTCTGCATCCACCTAACATGAATGTCTGGGTGCAAAAATGCTACAGTAAATTCCTGATTTTCTTGTCCCTTAATTTGTTCTTCTTGGCTATGGTCTATATTTCTTGGAAAATTCTTCCATCTCTCTCTTGGCCGATCATTTCTACCTTGTAACACGTGTGCTGCTTTAGCAGAGGAGTAACTTAATTTTCCTGACAAAGCAGTAACACGCTATACAATGAAAATTTCTCACTTTTGTGAGCAGTAAAAGTCTCTTATTCAACCTGTTTAATAGGTTAAATGATCATTTTGTATTAAAAAAAAATCAAGTATGCTTTTCTTCCCAAACTCTCTCCCTCTTTTTTAATCTGATGTTTTAACAGTTTCAAGATCAGGGAAGTGGTTATTTTTGGCATAATATTTAGAAAGACAATCTTGCAATAGTACTCTTTACCAAGTAAGTGCTCAAATGAACAGAGCTTATAAATGATTAATATAATAACAGTGAGATAACCCTGAAAAATACATCTGGTGTTTGTTAACTGAAGATTATTTCTTTTAAGGTTTTAATTGGGTCATGTTAATTGGATGCTATTGTTCAGTAGACATATTTCATATCCCAAACTTAAGCCAGGTTTTGTTCAGTAAAACCATAAACATGCAATTAATCACAGAAAAGCATGGACCCCTCCTTATGCTTGGAATACTTGAACCCGGAAAGTAATTTTCACAGAGTTTTACTCCCTAAAATCAAGTGGGCTGGTATGGCTGAGAACATGCATAATGTTCTGAAAACTAGGTGATGTCTCTGTAATTACCATGAGCCTGCACAGCACTGGCAAATCTCTAAGAGCCCTTCTTGGTAGAAATACCCTGTGTACTTCAGCAGGAGTGTCTCCATGAGAAATAGCTGTCAATAACAGGATGGTGACAGCCCTCGGCTTCCCTCGCCCATTGGAGCAGAATAACGCCTTTCCTGCATAGAGGAAAGCAACAGCTCTGCTTCTGGGCCAAGAGGGTCTGAGCCACTAAGAAATGGCTCTGCCAATGTTTATAGCACTGTGACCAAAGCCAATAAAGTATTAAGACAGAGAGGGCAAGAGAAAATGCACGATCACATCCTCTGTATTATTCACAGAACGACTGGAAATCACCATTGGAAAAATACTGCCAGAAAGGCTACAAAAGCCCTTTCTGCTTGGCAGCTGGGTTAGTTAATGGCATGGGGACCGTGGAAAGGGGATGAGTAAGTGCCAGTTGCATGCACTCTGAAATGATGGTGAAATAGGAGAGTTTCCCATCTACATTTTTATAGTTTGCGTTTCAGCTTTTTAGGTGATTCCTTCCTGGTTTCCTCTCTCCCCACCTCTCCCTTTCTCTTCCCAAAATTAGGAAAAGCTATTGTGTAACAGATGCATACATAGGCCATTACCATAGGACCATTCCTTGATCCTTATCTATGGAGGCATTGCAAAGTTCCTTTCACACTGAGAGCACACAGTGTTGTGAAAGAAGATGAGAAACCACAAAATCAATCTTATTTATGGGAATTACATCTTTTGGTTTAGAATAAGAAGAGGTTTTAATCTATAGCTAGGATGTAGAACTACATAAAATATGCATATGGTACCAAGGACAGACATGCACTCAGCACAGACCAGAGCACTGTCATTTTCTGGTTGAGTGAAATTAGGACTGTACACAAGCAACTAGTGCATTGTGTAGGCATGATGATGGTTTTACATGGGAGGCTACACAGCTGTATGGAGAAAAGCTATATAATGTCTGTTCCCATTACATAGTAGCTGTAAAGTTCATTTACACTGAATTAATTAAGTTGTTCCTGTTACAGATTCATGCCAGCAGGAGTTATGATTGATTAAAAGTAGTTCCAGACATGATCTCCTTGAACATGTGTCAGAGGTCTGCAGCTGAGTGCCCACGTAAATTAGAGTAATACAATTTGCCTTTCATTAGCCATCAGGTCTTGGTTTAAAATGCCCTCGAGGAAACTATGACCTACTCTGTGATCTGTAGAAAACACACTTTGCTCCCATAGGCCCAGTTCAGGGCAGTGTTCAGGCACAAGCCTGGTTATAAGACTTGTCTCAGCAAAACTACACACGAACATAAGGCTGTGCTCCTGCACATACTTGCTGAACCCAGATCTAATAGTGGATTGGCATAAGAAACCAAATATGTGCTCCATGATCACTTTTGCACAGCCCAAGGCTTTTTTCACATTTTAACATGGGCAAAAAGAAAAATGAGACACACTGTCAGAGGACTAAAATCTAAAATAACTTCATTCATGATGCACAACATATCTTCCAGATTTTCAGCAACAGCCGAGCTAACTGCTTGAGCCCTAAGGACCTTGGAGAGTCACAGCTCTGGCAGCACCATGGTGGAAACCACACAAGCATCGTGGACACAGGACTTCCAGACCAAGAACTGGAGGGGGAGGACTCAAACCAAGAAGGAAATTTCAGAGCCCTTGGAGACCTGGTTGAAGGGCTGGGTCTGGCAGCAAGGCTCCTTCCATAGTGACAATGCAGATGCCAGTGGAGCCAGGTGGCTTGGGAGTCTGGAAACTATAAGGTCTATTTCCTTGGGATGGAGTATCCAGTGGGGATTTCCTTGAGTTGAGGACTCCGAAAACCCCTGCAGTCCTCACTACGATGCCATCTTTCAGGCAGTTTTCTAAGTTACTGGGAAGGCAAGCTGGCAGTAAGCCTGGAAGGTTTCTGAGGAAGCCTGGCTGGCAGGAAAGTTTTGAAACTGCCTGATAGGCAAGGTCATGTTGGAGCTTGGGTTGATTGACAGAAAATCAGCTGAAAGAAGCATGCTTCCATGTAATGTTTTACATCCAAAAAAATCAGCATATTCTAAGATAAAATCATTCCTTGGGAAAATTTCCGTAACCTCCACTTAAAGACTATCATCTGCCACAGTCTCGCTTAGAGCCTTATAGAATGGGATCACTGCTTGCTGCAGAAAGTCCTAATTGGAGTAATTTCTATGGCAGATTGTTTCTCCAAGCAAGTTTCATTTGGCCACGGAAAATGATATAGTATTTAGCTGCTCCACAGTGAAGTCATGCTTTGTCAGATCAGAAATATGATAAAACATTCCCATAACACAGAATACTCTCTTTTGAAAACAAAATCTGTGGGATACATGGGTTACACATGGTACCCAACAGCTATCAAATTACTGAGGGCAGCAGACCTGAGACTCTGCTTCACTTACCTAGACTTTCCTTTTTATTCCATAAAATTTTGCATGAGGATCTCACCCTACCAGGTTGTAGCAATTAAAAAACACCATTAGAAAGAAATCTGCCATCCAAATTTTAATAGGGTTTCAGCCACTTCAAAGCTGTTCATTTCTAACAGTTTTAATCCTTTTCAGCCACTAGCTGTCTCCCCGCCAAAGTCAAGTCAATTAGTTAAGAAGTCATTAGAAAAGCCCTCAGATATGAAAGCCATGCCTTGAAGTCCAGCACTTTTGCAACCTCTCTCAAAAACCAAGGCTGCTAATTTGGCATGGTTTCAGCCCCTTGGTCTACCTGAAACACAAATATAAAATCAGCCTGACTCATCTGCTTTGTCTGGTTGCACCCTCAGCCACTGGAAAAGGCTTTCTCCCAGAAAGCAGACAAGCAAGTACCAGCAGAGCAGCAGCCACAGCTTTCATGCTGGCAACTGAATAATGAACCCATTGCTTCAGCAGACCTACTGCAACACAGTCATGCCAAATTCTTAACGTCCTCAGTGATGTTGCTGTGCACCAGCCTTGCGCAAAAGCCTTGGTGATCAGTGGCAAGTTCAGTCCTAGTCAATGCTCCATGGCATGAGTCAGCCCTCAGCCCAGGGCCAAACGATGTGTGCGGGTTCATGACTGCTTTCAATGTGTGGTCCAGAGATTTCCCTGCCAAGAGAAATATTTGGCTTGTTTATGACTGGAGTCCTGAATGCAAACACTTAGACCTACAGAATGGGTGAAGAGCAGAGATGTGCCCAAGGGCAAAGCAGGGAATGAACCAACCTGACAGCACTGAAACACCCAGTGAAATTTATTTTCATTTTTGGCCCATCTTCTCCAGTGAGCTTATATTGTGTTGCCATGCAAGTTGTAACTAATGCCAAGACTCAAAATTTTCTCACTTCTAGGCTTGTTTTGAACAGAGTCAGGCATCCTGACGGCAGCAACACTCGTCCTGGGGCTGCCACCATGTGCATTATGCTCCCTGATTATCCCACGGCCATGACTGCCAGCCCCAGCTGTACCAATGACAGCACCCAGGCCACTGCCACGCTCATGGCTGCCAAACAGAAGGGGACCCCTTCCTCTGCAGCCATGCATTTGCTGCTGACATACACCATCCTCTAACTGAACCTCAGCAAACAGCACAGGGGAGTGAAAAATAAATCCTGTCTGCAACATGCAGCACTATATGATGCAGAGATGGCACATTGGAAACTGTCTACCAGGTCCTTTTACAAAGCCCATATGCATCCTAAGGCAGGCTGTCATCAAACTTGGCATTGCAAAACTAAAACTGGCAGGGACCAAAGGCAAGAAGCATGTGCCTGCTGCAAGTATTTCCTCACACATCCCCACATTTTGCATTGCAGCACAGCAGCAAACAGTTTTATCAAGCAACCAAAAATCACTCAAATTACTCATATTTACCCCTACAGTAAGTCAGAATGGGCGTTGATTCACTCATCACTCCAAAGAAACTGGATGGAGTGACTAATGTGGAAATGATCATAATTTTCCCTGCCCTTAATTTTGAAACAGAATTCCAAAACATACAATCTGATGATGGTAAAGCATGGGTTGTAAATATTTTGATATGGCAGCATGAAAAAGGAGGCTGAGCGTTAAAAGATATCCTAGCAAGAAGCAGGAAGAGATGCTCTCACTGTACTTGCAATTTTCATGTGGGTTGTGCAATGTCAGAAAGATGTCAAAATAGAAGAAATTTGGTAAATAGCAAAATGAGCCAGTGACAGGCTTAAGTGAAAAGACCAGGAAAAATACCATTTCTGCTGCAGAAATGATGTAAAGATAAATCTTCAAATTGCAAGTGCTGTAATGTGTAAGCGAAAAATAGGCTGCACCATAAGAAGGAGACACAAAAATTGTTCTCGGAAGGCTTACTTTGCAGTTTGGGGCCTGCAAGGGCCAGTGGGGGCAAGCAAATGGTTACTACTGCTGGAAAACACAGAGGAGAAATGCAGTTGGTGTAAATAATGTGCCACCTGCTACCAAGCCTTGCAATGGGTGAGGGTGCCCTGCTCGGCAGGGTATGATGGGACAGCTCTGGCTGTGCAATATGGGTCTGACCTGGGGGACAAGGACAGCACAGCCAAAGGACACCATTGTCCCTAATCCTCTGGATGACGAAAACCTGGTGAGATGCAGAGAGAGGGGCAGAGGGGACTGTCAATTGCTTCTTGACTGCTCTGGTAATCAAGATACCAGCTACTCCAGCATGGCAACTGTGGCCATTCTGCCAGTAATGATAATCAGGGGGAGGAGAGCATGCATCCTCACCCATCCATGCCAGCCCCTCCACAGCTGTGACAGTGCATGGCCCTGCCAGAGCCCCATCAGCCATGTTTTGGCTCCCATCCCTTGCCTTGTGCCACAACAGCAACCCAGAGAGGGTGGTTTTAGAGGGAGGTGATGCCCCTCAGGGAAGTGGTGAGCAGAAGAGTGTGGGGGCAGCTGGTCTCTGGGACTGTGACACAGCACTTTAAGGCAGGAAACATGCTGCACAGAGGAGAAACCATGGGGAATGAAGAGGAAGCACAAAGGATGGAGCTTGCACCTGCTTTTGGCAACTCAGTCACCAGTTGTACAACAATGATCCATATTCCAGGTTTTAAGGGTCCACTACCAGGCTCTGGGAAGAGTTAAAACCCTTTTCCCTCCCCCAAATAGTAACATGGTGGTATTGGCAGATTTGGAAGAGGCAGGTGGAAAATGTGCTGCATGTGGATGTAGAAGTACTCAGCATCACTCTCTGTGTGCAGTGGATGTTTTCCAGGATTTCCTGATGTGCAGAAATGCTAGGGACAGCTGCTCATGGTGAGCAGTTTGCTACAAGGCCCAGGATAGTGTGCAGCAACCCCAGTCCCAAACCACGACACTGTGGTAGTAGCTGATACCAGACTAATGGACATATACCAGCAGCATAACACCATGGTGATAATATGAAAATCATCAGCCCTGTCCCCTGGCTCTGGATATTGCACTGCTGTGAAGGTATCTTGGGAGATGATATAAGATTCCTGCCTTCCAGATGACTCTTTCATTCCAAGCAAGGCTGAGAAACATATATGGACAGCACGTGACTGGGATGCCAGGTTTGCAGAGCTTTTCAAAGGCTTCACAATGGCATCCCAACCTATGGAGAGCCTGATGTTTCAATGCCAACTTCACTAAGTGTACCTCTGTTTCCGATAAGCCCCCAAACGATCTATTTTGTGTGTGTTTTAATTTAAGGGGAAAACATCTGGCTGCTAATGATGCTGTTGTCATTGGCAGCATAATTAAGACTTTTGTTTACATAAACTAAAAATAATGGTGAGCAGTACTCAACAGCCTGAAATCTGTATGCTGTATGTATAGGAGTCAGGATTTTTCTAATGAGTTGGCTGTTCAAAATGTGTTTATATGCCTATAAAGAGAGTTAAGTAGCATATATTGATGTTAATTGCAGAGCTGACAAGTTGTTCTACCCTGTTATTGCATTGCCCCCTTCCACATGATCCTAATTCATAAGTGATCCAAAACGTTGTTTGGTTTGGTTTTAAACAGACCTCCCTTCATGGGGAAAAGCTCACTGTGGTCTGCAACTAACCCTGAGATGGAGCTCATCCAAGTGTGATGTTTGCTTGTGGTTTGTGTTGCAGCCTCGGAGTGGCTCTGACATCCTGGGAGTGAAGTGTATGGGACTTTAAACCTCTTATCTGCTCCTTGCAAAACCCCATTTGGAATGCCACCCACTTATAGAAAGGGTCACATTCAGCTCTTTATCCAGTCCTCAGAGAAGGAAGGGAAAGGGCTGGGGAGGTCTGGGGTTTCTACAGATGCCATCACTGCCTGTGAAAGCAACTCAAACAAGGGGCTCAGCTCAAGCTCAGTTTCAGGCTCTTTACAAAACAGTCTCTGACATGCAGCAACACTGTGGCTGTGAGAAGTCAGCTGACATCTATGGGTCTTGAAAGGACAGTGGATGGTGACAACCTGGGCAATGTGTGTACATTTCTGGACCCACAGACAGACCAGACAGACTCGGGAGAGAGACAGTTTGCTCCTGGACAACTCCCTCCATGGCAGGGCATGAGCACATCCAAAAATCCACTCAAACTCTACACTCATTAAAGAGTCAGTTTGCAATGGGGAGTGGCAAATGGTGCAGCAGATAGGAATGACAGTACTGCAAGTGTCTTAATTAAGCTGCTGGAAAACTTGAGATTGAAAAGCACTGTAGGTTCTGTATTTCATCTGCATTCTGAACAGCTGCAACATGCATGGTCCATATTTCCACATTAAAAGCTGGAAGTGTAACTTTGTCACATAACTGCACAATGTGGAGCTTACAGACATTTGTCAAATATTACAGGATTTGCAACAGTATCCCAACTACAAGTGCTGAGCTCACAACGCTCTTGGTCCATGCAAGAAAAGGGATTTTTAGTTCATTTGCATGTAGCTACAGTACGAACTCCTGAAATAGAAGAATAATTCTCAGGGAAAAAATGAAAGAAAAAAAAAGAAAAAAAAAGAAAAAATGTCAAGAAGCCACAAGAGAAAGCGAAGGCTTCCACTGCTGAGGACACAGGAAACTAAGACTTCTTGCTTCTTGCTGGACCAGAAATATCACAACTTCTGACTCTCTCAAAACATGGCATAACTTGTGCATTTTGTCTTGTCTCAGACATGGTGTTGACAAAAATAAGCACAGAAAAGGGGCAGAGAACGAGCTACCCACATCTTTTTCAGGATCATAAGGGTCTCAGCTTGGGACACAGACATCTAGGTGAGATGCTCCATCAGTGGTTTATATACCCCAGCACCTTGGCTCTGTAACACTGTTCAAGGAAGACTATCCTACTAATACTGTAATGTTATTTTCTCTGGTTTGCCCATCCCTGGTACACAACAGGACATGGTCAATTGTAACCACACTCTATATATAGCTTGCTCCATACAGTTAACGGATACTGACTGAATGGGGTTTTCCTTTTCCTTCCCTTGGAGAGGACTTATTTCAAAGCAGTGTTTTCCCTTTATTACTCCTACAGATGCTGATGCCTGGGAACTGCAGCTCTGACACCAATACACGTGCACTTCAAGAATGAGAATACTTTCCCTCCATTTCTTTGCAATCTCTGAGGAAACAGAGAAACATCTTTGCTTAACACAATGAAGAGAGAAGTTAACATCTGTTGTGTGAGCCATCAAGGAAGCCTATCTGTTTCATCCCTTCTCCAACACAAATGCAACAAACTACTGATGAGAGTCAGGTTGAGCAGAAGAAACAGATCACTGTGGTCTGGTACCGATACAGTGGAGAAAACACTTTTATTGTGTAGCCGTATGTACAAAATCCTGTGTGTTAAACCCTATAAAGGCAAATAACACACAAAGGGTAAAGCACATCTACCTGGTCTGAAGGAAAATGCTCTACTGATGAAGAAGCACAGAGGAGCTCGGAGCTTCCTGTGCCATTCCGGTGACTCCCTTTCAAGCTAAGCAAGCTTTAGCATGCCAGCAAGGCACCACTCTATTTACCTTATTTTCCCTTTTAGAAATGCTTAGGTGCTTTTTGAGCATTTGGAGAAACAAAAACTGGCTTCCACTCATGAAAGGAGAAGATGTATTCCTGCAAAGTGATGAGCATGTTCAATTTCTACTGACAGAACTGTTTATTAAAATAATACGCTATCTTTGCTAACTGATACATGTGCTGACAGGTTATATTATTTGAGAATAACATGTGAGGAAGTTTATTTAACCATAATCCAAATGGACAGAGTTCAAGTTAAATGTTACTGTTTGGCTTTTGAGAGATTACGTTTAGGAATTTACCATTCTATTGATGGTTTTTTAACGTATATAATGTGTCAAACTGTAAAGTGCATCAATACATGCAGTCAAACAAGATACTCAGTATACACAAGTAGGTGATGTTATAGATTCTGGAAACAGCTGACAGTTTCTTTTTTGTATTTAACATCCACCCAGTAGTGCAGGATAGATCTTCCATTCATTCAATCAACTTAGTTAATGGGAATATATAACCAAACTCATGCTGTCTTCTATGGCAGGATCCATAGCAACCACTCATGTACTGCCAAGGGTTTGGTTTAAGGCACACACCTACACTCTGCAGCAGAGACCCAACAGCAAGAATTAATGTAATAACACTTCCTCTGCAGTGTAGAGACACACATATGAGAGCACGACAAGGGTGGCCAACAAGGTGGCTTGGCTCTAAAACTAATGAATAATGATCATAGCCATGTCCCATTGAAAGGAAGGCTTTCCACAAGCTGTGAAAGTGATGCTCCTCCATACACCCTCTCCTTACATACACATTCTTCCCTGTCAGAAGCAGGGATGATGGGGAATCATTTGATCAGGGCAACACAAAGGGCCCTCTGCCCTGTTTCTTCTAGGTCAGTGAGCAAGAGCTGCTGTTAAATTGGGGTTTAATGTATAAACTGCCACTCAGTTGTTTCTGACTGTCCAGAATGTGTCTTTGTTTAAACACATAAACCCCCATCTGGTACCCGTTACTGGACTGCTACTTTGCTTTGTGCATGGGTAACTAAACAGAGAAGCTTGTAGGGCAGATGAGGTTTGTCCACGTGGCCCCACAACTCTCTCAAAGAGCCAGCTGGGCAGTCACAACAGTCCACTCACCCTGTCAAGGAATCATCTCCACTGCTAAAAGGGGACCAGAAGGCAGTCACTCCTTTGCCCAGGAAGACAGATCTCTGAGACAGGATTAGCAGAGAGCATGTTTCAGATTGGCATGTTTCAGTAATGACAGGGAGTGATCAAAGGTAGAATGACTAAAATAGAATGAGCCCAATCTGACAGGGTTCAGATCCACATCCAGATGTCCCAAATGCAACCTGCATTTCACAGAAACCCACCTTTTCTTCTCTCACACTTATATTTACAGGTGTCTACAGCTTACATCATCACTGTAATAGAAATCTGCACACTGTATTTGGAGTTCACACTCACTTAGTCTGAACAGAGTAAAGAACTTCAGCCTCCACTTCTGCCATATTCAGCAACCTTCCCCTATCCTGACAGATCTTGAGTTTAATGTACCTGCATCAGTTACTTGTGAGTTGACAAATCATTGTCATAGCTATTTTACTTCAAGAAGGCTTTGTGGAACAAAACCCAACCCAACACTATGTTCACAAAAACATTTATTTTCCAACCAGCAGACTGTAAAAACATCAACCTGTCCTGATTATGGCTCCCAAAAATGTCTGTCCATTGTAAAAGTGGCAAAATGGTACAGATCATCTCCGTGTTCAAACAGATGTACATGCACTTTTTTTACATACTGATTTTAATATATTTGTAACCAATTGTATAAATAGCTAATATTTGTGCCCTCCTAAACTTTGAGTTGAAGCTCATGCTGTCTGTCACAGAAGCGGATGCTCCCACTTTTCCTCTGGCCATCAGTCCATGAGGAGAGCTTAGAAAAGCTGGCTACTCTGTGAGCACTCACTGCTGTCCCAGGCTTGGAGGTCCTTTTAGGTGATGAGGCAGCCACTGCTCTGAAAAGCACACCCCTCTTTTGGCTGTACCCCCACTTCCATTCTCCCATTTCAGGAGCTGACAGAGATCGACACAAAGGCTTTCGCTGTCAAAGTCCATTCACTATTTTCAGAACTTCACAAGGCATCTTCACAGTGGGTCTGGTGAGTGGCAACTATTCTCATACTGATGTGAAAAGAATACTTAGGAATGAAACGACTCAGAATAATGTGATTTTAAAGATAAATTACAAAGGGCAAACCCCACATTTTTGCAGTCTGACGGCTGCTCTTCTTCTGAGATAAAGGACGACTACCACATTAAGAAATCATGTTGGGTCTCTCTTAGGATAAATTCACTCACAGAAACTCATCAATTTCTCAAGTCAAGTGAGCTTCACTAATCATCCCAATGCTGTAGATGGGGAATCCATTAACAACTTTTAAAATTATATTTTTGTTTAAAAATAAGACATTAAGAATTCACAATATTGGCCTGATCAATTCATATTGCATCAGGATATTTTTTATTATTTAACTTCTAATTTTTTTAGACACTGTATGTATTTTCCAATAACTGTCTGCATCTCCAAGTGTCTAAAAAGCTAGAAGAAATCTTTGATAGCCAACATGCTAGAAGGAACAGTGTCTAAATAAAGCAAATGCAAAATAAGAACATTGAGCACTAAGTTGTGGCAAAACGTGCAAGACCAGGACCAGGACTCTGTCTACGTGTAACTTAGAGATTGCATTTGATTGGCTGTGGCACATCATTTTATAGCAAACAGCTGATTTGGCTTTATTTATGGTGACAAATGGACACCTCTGCAACAGACACTTGAGGCCTTGGCCATTACATGCTGCAAATGTGAACACATGCCTACTCACACTCTGATGATTTTCTTGAAACACTTGTTCCTGGAGTCAGGTGATTTAAGTGACAGTCAGTGGAAAACAATATGATTTTAGCTTTCTTGGTTGCAGGAAAAAGCTTTCACCAAATAAAACTAAGAAATCTGAAAGAAAATTGTTTTGTAAAAAGTAGGTAAAAACTGTGGTAAATTTCTGGTCCTTGAATAACAGGTGTTGCCCAAACTGATGCAGCCAATCTGCTGGCAAGAATTCTGACACCATCAAAGGCTGAAGTGATAAATTTACCTTTTAATGCCCACCATGCCACTCCATTGGCAAAGAAAATCTACCTGCCATGTTTAAAACACCAAAGTGAGAGTAGGCACAGTGCAGAAAATAACACAGAAAAATCTTGCAGATCTGACACTTGCTGCTCTCCTCAGTTTGTACAAAGCTGTGGCCATGTTTGCCATCACACTAGCCAGAGTTTGTCCTTCAAACACCTGCATTCCCAACTCAGCCAGGATCACACAGGAACAGGACTTTGTGTTTCTACATCTGCCTGCTCTGGGCCTGCCACTTGGATTCCCAGGAACTGAGGAGGTAGTAACACACACAGACACACAGACACACAGACACACACACACACATTTTAGTCAGCCAAGAAACAACTACTGCTGAAAGGACCTGGTCTGTTTTTAAGGAGAGCAATAATGAACATCATTCTCCAGAAACTGATCAACAATAGCAGTGGTTTTCAAGTCAAACCTTTGCCTTTCTGTGCAAAGCTGAAGCTGAAGCTTTATTCCCTCAGAGCAGAGTTTGCTAGAAACTTTTATGGACCGGTTGGTCATCAAAATAGTAGGGGAAGAGCAGAGAAGAGTCACAGAAAACACTCATTTCTAATAAATTCGAGATGGTTTCACATCCCTGAGGCAGACTCATGTTGTTTTTGGCAAGCACAATATAAAAAATAACACTGAATCTGTGACTCCTGAACAGTTTCCTGCAAGGGCCATGAATTTGCTTTGTTTTTTGTTATTATTGTTAATAGATGGAGGTTGTGGAAAAGAGCATAGGTGCATGCAGGGGGTGAAGTAGGAAAAAGTTAATCTGTCGTGTCATCACTCTTAATTCAAAGCACAGAAACTCACAATTTTTTATAGTGTGAGGCCTGATAATGATAATTCAGCACCACCTGAACAAACAGTTTGCACGGCAGTCCACACCACAGAGAGTGGGAAGCATGGAAAGTGAGTGCCTGCTCTGTGCTCCAGTCTGAGAACACTGCCACGGGAGCAGGGGAAAGGGGCACACATTCCATCAGATTGAAAGGCTTAATTGCAGTGAAAAACCTGTTTGAAAGACTTACCAGAGACCTTGCCCTCTGCCAGCCATGGGGCTCTGGGCAGCCTCACTTTTTGGAGACAAGCTCCTGTCTGAAGAGGAGCAAACCTGTTAAAAGTGTTCAATTCTTCCTTGCATTAGCGTTTACCAAAAAACCATCAGTAGCAATAATGTTTCTGTAACAACAAGTACCTATGGAGGAGAATGACCTCAGCTTGGGCCATGGAAAGATCAGGTTAGAAAGTAATTAAATGGACAGATGCTCTTAAATCACATGAGTCTCAGGAATTTAATCCAAAAGTGCTTAGAGAAGCAATGATTAACAGGCTCATTAGTGGTCATCCCTGAGAACCTGTAGATGGGTCAAGGCCCAGAGGCTGGAAAAGGGTAAGCATTAATCCTTGCTTAAAAGGCAGGGGAAAGCAGAATCTCCTAATAGCACCATGCTGGAGGAGGCTGCCCATTGCCCAGAGGACAGGAAAACAATTCAGGTTGGGAAAGTCCAAAAATAACACACTATAATAAGGAAAGCTTCTGCATAAAGACTGGAAGAATCAGCTAAACTAGCAGATGACAGAGAACCATCTGGGCCAACAGTACAGGAGGGAAGCCTGTGGGTTATAGCAGAGCACAGGGGCTCTTGTGTTGCCTGACTTAACCCCAGTCTGATAGCTGGTACAGGAAAGCAAAGTGAACAGGGCAGAAATGCTCTTCTATTCGCACGGGGAAGCAAGTATGGGCATGGAATATCAATGAATGAAGGTGGCCAAAGTCACTCAGCCTCTGAGTCCAAATGGCACCCAAAGATAGACAAAGAGCTTGGGGAACAAATGAGACAATAAACGGAGGGTGACAACCCTCTACCCAGTGTCAAGGTGAACTCTCCAGCTTGGTGTGTCACACTGTGCCCTTTCTCAGTTCTCTCATGACTATGTATCCCAAAGCATTATCTAATTTCATCTCTCTCCAGGCTCCTCTGGAGAAGAGAAGGTTGCATGGAGACCTCATAGCATGTTACCTCTGTAAAATCCTTTTTGCCAGAACACCTATTTTCTCACCAAATCAAAAAAATCTCTTAGAGAAAAATGTGTAGTTATTCTCTGGATGTTAACTCAAGGTACCAAAGAACCAATGGCTTTACAAGAGGTTTTGTGAGTGAAATCTCTTGGAGCCTAAAATTAAAATGCACACCTAGTAAAGTTGGACCAGGTTGTAACAGTGACATAACTGTCCAGGCACGTCATCAAATCAATACATTCAGGGATTTGGGGTTTATTTGCTGCGGAAAGTGAGGAAGAAAAAGAACAGCAGACCAGAAATTAAAAAAAACATGTGTCTTGAAGCTTCCATGGGTAGGCTTTGCCTATGATGAAGGATGGAGAATTAGCAGTTAAAAGAGGAATCTCAGAGGAGCAGCTGAGCCATGTCATGGCAGCATAGCTGCTGCAGACATCTCTGCAGTGCTGGCTGAGAAATGGGCAGCTGGCACTTCAGCACTCTACAGAAGGGGCTTTGGACCATTTTATCATTCATGATTATGTATCCAATGTTTTAACATGAACAGGAGCAGCAGCTTCATAAATGGAGACTACTGTATCCCAGAGACTTGTCCTAGTAAATCACTGGCACTGTAAATTACCAGGGTTTTACAAGAGCCACCAAACAGATCCCATTCCCTCTGATTGTTAAGCTCCTTGTTGCTCCTCTTAGTTGAGAGGAGAAGGGAGGCAATACTGAGCCAATGCAAGTGAAAAGAAGTGACTTTTAGATAAAGAAAAAAACTAACCACCACTTCTTCTTTAACTCAGACATTCTGTAAGTGAGGAGCCAGCACCTCTTTCACAGAAAGCTAAAGGTTCAAATACATAACATAGTCACCTTCTAGGCCACCTCACTGGTAGATCACCATACCTCGAAACAAAACCATTAGTAGAAAAGGGTCTGGATTTGTAGAAAAGCTCTACAGGAACTCTATAGTTTGAAGTGAACCTCATGGGGCTGAGGAGATGGACAAGCAGCATCGTGGAAGTTGAGAAACCAGATAGAAAGAAACCATGATTTTGGTATGAAAACCCAAAGTAATGGAAAAGATAGAAGTCCTGAAAGATTTAATGGGGCACAAACAGAACACAAGACTCTGAAATGTGGAGTCCCTCTAGATAAATGATAAAATTGGGTAACACAAAAAAATTAGATCCTACACACAGACATATGGGACTAAAGGTTTCCTCAGTTCACAGTCTGAAACTCCCCTTGGTGCCAACTCAGCTCAGGTGATTTCAGTAAGCCAGCAGAGATCCTTAGGTTATTGTATCTCATGTCCTGTGCAACACAGGACAAGGAAAGCCACACAAGTGTCCTTAGGCTGAGTTTGCCAGGTTACACCTCCAATTAAGCCAAGTGAAAACCCTCTTCCATATGAAACACAAGAGCTCTTGTTACTGTTGAATATGCAGGAACATTTTGCTTGCTGTTTCTTCCCTACTCTGTGACACAACGTGACATCTGCTATTTATAGCAGCAACCCAAAAGTTGCACAATTGTTACCTTTTCTGTGACTGACGTTGCATTTGGATACCCACTGCACTGGATAACCACAGAATTACACTAGCAGAAATGGCCATGCTGGCAGCCAAGTTGCCACTCTTAAGTTTGTCTTCTTTATCTTCTACTTTGCATATGAGTATGGATTTATTTTAAAAATACATAAGATTATGTCTATTTGTCAGGAAAGAAGCTTTTCCTATCTGCTCTCCAAAAACTGAGGAAACTCCTTTCTCCCCCCCCCCATATTTTCTGTGCTAAAGCTGAAACAGCAGTCTTGTTTTAATAGAGTATTTAAGACCATGCCTAACTTCAAGAAAATTAGTATTTTGACTGACTCCATTGGAATGAATCCTCTACACCTTGATGAACCAGGGCTAAGAGGTTTATTTTGATGGGTAACAAGTATATGCAAACAAAACTGCATATACTCCCTTCAACCAAAGACATGAAACAAGTCAGCCATTTTCAGGATCCTATATCTGTGGGTCAATTCACTCTTGAATATTTATTTTTCTTCCTATATAAGAAAAAATCTGCAATACCTTGTAGAGTGGTTATAGCAGAAAAGAATTGAAGTGTGTCCCTGTGGCACATTTTTTCATCTCATCCCAGACTCATTAACCCAACAGACTTGAGACTTTTTCCCTTTAGTTTCTTGATGATTACGGAAGCTTATCAGTGCATGGTCCTGCTCTTCTACAGAAACTGTCATCTGTGTTCTGCAGTTATTTGAGTTTTGATAACAGCTGCTCCTTGCCTCCCTGCTTCCCAGCCTTTTCTAAATTGCAGTAAGGTTCCTGTGGTTTACTGGTTCTTCCAGCTCTCAGAAATTGCTTTCAGTGTCACTGAGTATCACGTCTAAAATCTATCCACAAAAAAGGAGAAGGAGAAAATAAGGACTGGAAGAAAACAAGGAAGGAATAAAAAATGCAGCTAGTGATGCTTAATTTGATCCTCTCAGGAAGTGTGCTGTACTAGAAGACAAACCAAAACAACCCAACCCAGCGAAAGAAAACATTCAGAATTCCCCAGATAAGATCACAAAACATGGGGGAAGCTATGCTGTTCCTCAGGGCACAAGCTGCAGTCAGCTGGGAGGAGCAGGGCAGCTGATAGAAAGCAAGAGATGGATGGCAATACAGGGTGTGGGTTTGCCAGGAGGCTGGAGGCACAGAGTGCCATTGCCCCAAATGCAGCCCTAGGGCCACTATGGGCTCCAGGCAGCACCCTGTGTCCTCTGCACACAGGGTTTGGCCTCGGGCTCCCTCCTGCACTCCTCCACAGCACATTCACCCCTGGATGCTGGCCACAGCTTCTGCCTGAGGGGCCCCTCTGTCTTCGAAGATGCCAACTTTGGTGTGTTTCAGGTCTGAAGACAAATCAAGGTAGAAGGCCTACTTTTTCCAGTTCTTCTTGTCTTTCTCCTCTGGCTTCTGGGGACTCAGAGAAAAAAGCATCCCTCCTTTCAAGGAAAAGTCAGCAAAGACAATGATACAATATTGAGTGACAGGATTTGAAAGACTCAGTCTCAGCTAAGAGACAGCAGGAGAGGGGAGAAGAAAATGGCTGTGCCCTTGGTTTTACAGATTGTGCCAATCTATGGATATTCCTGTAGACCTGAGCAGTGAATTATAAACATCTTTCCCACTGCATGCCTTCCAAGTGAGTGAGGTGAGGAGGTGAAGAAACTGTCACCAGAAATCTAACTAAAACTACCTTAGCCAAGTATGAAAATTAGGCTTTCCTCCTGTTCTTCACCTAGATGCTGTTTCCAACATTACCATCTTACAGTTTTAATTGAAATAGTTCCATTGTTGCCCAGAACACTGGGAGCAAGTTCAGTGGCTGGATGTCACATCTGCTGTTATCTGAGTGCCGGAAGATTATCCTCTCACTGAAAGTACACTTCTCAGAGTTTTAAATGCCAAACTCACAACCTCTTGCCCTCTTTTCCTAAAAAGTCATCATAATTTGTAAAGCAGAGTGGTGTGCTGAGAAGTGACCCCCATATTCCACCCTGGCAGTGGGCTAAATTTTATGGGTGAATTATCCTTGAACATTCAACCAGCAGTGTCTTCTGTGAAATGAAAAAGGCTGCCTTGAAAAATAACACCAAACATTTAAACGTGCTCAGTACTGCTGTTCTGTTACCATTTATTCATTTTCTTGCTCTTCCTCTTACTTGTGCATGTCCATGCATGGAGTCGGCAAACCCCAGGATGGAGTCTGTTGGAATAACAGAATCAGTGCTCACCTTCCTCCCAGCTACAGAGATGGTACTTACTATTGCTTACCCTAAAGCTACCAGAACAAATACACCCACTCATTGTCTCCAAACAGGGCCAAAAAAGTAGTATGTAATCATATACACTGGAACTAAGAGCTCCAGGGGCAAATAAACAGACAATTGGGTGCATGGCAACCTGGAAAGCAGCTGAAATGAAAAAGGACATTTGATGTTAACTTCTGTTTCTTTTTCCCTTATCAGGGCTGGCTTGTACTTCTGCTGCACCCTGGGAGAAGTAGCTGTGCAATGTGAAGATAAGCCTTCGTGACAGACCAACCCACAGCATGTATTCCCACATCCTCACAATGCCCCATGAGTCCTGAGGAGGAGCATTACATCTCTCTGCCTTTCCTCCAGCTTTGTCTGAACAGCAGAGGAAAAGCAACCTGGAGACGGAGTTATTGACTTGGTTTCATGCAATATGAACATTTTTCCTAGCTCTCATGGAGTACCAGTGAGGAATTTGGTTTTCGTCTATCTGTTTTCCTCCAAGACATCTATCTCGATGTCTTGTTCCCAGGTCATATGTCCCACATGCTACTAAGTCATTGAAACATATGCACAGCAAAGACCCCTTTACCATACATCTTTTATGATGAAAACATCACCTGACTAATATGGCTGTTTCCTCAATTCCTACCAGTAAATTGAATCATCTCTTGTAGCTTCACCTCCCCAGGCTTTCAAGCCTGCAAAGCCAGCATTCTGGTTCTGCTCTGATCCAGAGTCAGCTTCACTCAAAACCCTTCAAAAACCTCAATAAAATCCCTGTTTGGACCCACACAAACATATACTCACATATGAATACTCACAAGTCTGCCCCAAGTATTCTGTCTTAAAATTCAGTCTCATAAATGGCCAAGCTAAAACAGGCCAGTGCATCTCCTCCCTCCAACTCATCAACAGCTGTGTGTACATCAAGAACATACAGAGGTAAGGATAGAAATCAAAGCAGTGCATATTTCAGACAGTCAGAGTCTCATGACACATGAAGAAAACCTGAACTTTGTGTATGCTGCACGTATCTAAATTCTGTAGGCTCTGAAGTAAGTAGGCACAGACAGAAAATAGAACCAGCACAATTTTTGACTGCCATGGCATTTGTTTCAAACCTCTTTGGATCTGGAGGTGGAGGAAAATGAAAAAAGGGCAAGATAGGAAGGTTGCAATAAAACAAAGTGCTTGTTATTTCTCTTAGGACCATCTGCAGACCCATTCAGCAATGCTCACATTTGCTCGGCTGCTGTGCTGCAACATGTGTGACCTACATTACAGTGCCAGGTGAGTGTCAGTGTTTTCTCCTCCATGGCAGGATGGAACATGCCACCCATAGAGATCCAGACCCTCCAATTCTGGATAAACTCAGTGATTCAAGAGGCAAGCAATGATCACGCAAGTGTGAATTTATCTGACATCTTGTTGGCATTTTAAAGGAAATCTCTTCTGTGTATTTCTGAAAACATCATGAGTGACCCAGACAGTTGCACCAATACATGAATTCATCCATTTCACTGTAAGCGAAGGGTGTAAATGTCAGTAGCTCCACTCCACCTCCTACCTTTACCTTCCTAGTGCCAAGGAGTGCCCCACTTTGAGTCCCACCACTGACAAAGGTTATGGCACCAGGTAGCTGTTGGCAGGGTCCCCTGCATTGGGATGGGTTCACAGCATGGCACCTTTGGTGCTTATAGGCTATTTTTGGGCAGCTGGCAGGACAGAGAATGTGAAAAATGGCAAAAAGCAACAGTTAAACTGGAGGAAAACTCCTGCACACAGAAACCCCTCTGTCAGGTGCTAGCCAACCTACCTGCAGACTGACGCAGGAAGCAGATTTGTTCACAGGTGAAGTTTTTAGCCACAAAACACTTAATGGCAACATCTGTGAAAAGGATGGAAGGAAACTGATCCTATTTTGTTACAGCCTTCCACATGGAATAAAAGCTATATTGTAGTGACAATGAAAGTGAAACTAAACTTCAGATTGTGAAGTCCATGGGTGAGCTGTGGCTGCCCGTTCTTTGAGACAAAAACCCAACATCCAGTAGCAACTGTGAAAACCATGGTATGAGAATACTCACAGGCCACAACTAAATGCAGTGACATTCCTGGAAACCCCTGCTGTACAAGAGCAGAGAAGCCACAATTATCTACATAAGCATGTAGTCAAAATCTGTGCAACAAAACTAGGCAGAATTTCCTATATCATATCATCTGGAGTTTTTCTTTTTTCTTTTTCCTTTTTTTTTTTTTTCCTCAGAAATGAAGATAGAAAATTATTGATAAAATTGACTTAAAGGAAGTGTCTTCTTTCCTGCAAAATTCACAGTTGCGTTTTACAGAATTGAATAAATGCCACATACAATTTTCATGTGGTATGGATAGGAAATAAATTCAATGATGAACCTAAACGCTCATTATAAATCCAATATTCTTTCTTTACACCTTTCCACAGCTAAACAAACAAACAAACAAACAAACCAAAACAAAACATATACCACAGTACAAGTTATATTGCATTAGACTGAAACCAAATCCTTGCTTTCATTTTGGTATGCTTAGTATAGTTGAAAACTCCCTTCTACGGTTTTCCAACATTCAGATCATATATTTAAATGAACACACTGTTTCAGAATTAAAGGTTGAAAAGTTACATTTATCAAATCTGAAAATGACATATTTTTGTGTTCAGAAAATTGCTGCAGTGAAATGTTTTGACTTTGTTAAACCTTCACTTCCTCCTCTTTTCTGTCAAAAGTACTAATCAAAATGTAATCCATTTTCTTGAACAATTTCAGTACCACCAAAATCCCACTTTAGGCAGAATGAACTCCTGGAGGATGGAATGTCACCCAGAGAGACCTGGACAATCTCAAGAAGTGGGCCCATGGGATCCTCATGCAGATTAACAAAAGCAAGTGCAAGGTGCTGCACCTGGGTCAGAGCTACCCAAGGTATCAACACAGGCTGGGGAACAAATCGATCAAGAGCAGCCCTGCTGAGAAGGATTTGGAGGTGCTGATGGATGAGAGGCGGGACATGAGCCAGCAATGTGCACTTGCAGTCCAGAAAGCCAATTGTATTCTGGGCTGCATCAAAAACATCCTGGCCAGCTGGTCAAGGGAGGAGGTTCTGCCCCTCTACTCCACTCTCATGAGACCCCACCTGGAATGCTACATCCAGCTCTGGGATCCTCAGCACAGGAAGGACATTGACTTGATGGAGCAAGTCCAGAGAAAGGCCACCAAGATGATTAGAGGGCTGGAGCACCTCTCCTATGAGTACAAGCTGAGACAGTTGGGGCTGTTCAACCTGGAGAAGAAATGACTCCAGAGTGACCTTATTGTGGCCTTTCAGTACTGAAGGGGCCTACAGGAGAGCTGGAGAGGGACATTTTACAAGGGCATGTAGGGATAGGACAAAAGGGCATGGCTTTAATCAGAAGGAAAGTAGGTTTAGATCAGATATTATGAAGAAATTCTTTACTGTGAGGATGGTGAGGCACTGGGACAGGTTACCCAGAGAAGATGTTGGATGCCCCACCCCTGAAAGTGTTGAATGCCAGGTTGGATGGGGCTTTGAGAGCCTGATCGAGTGGAAGGGGATTTGGAACTAGGTCATCTTTAAGGTCCATTTCAACTTAAACCATTTGGTGATTCTATGGAGGTATTGATAAAACTACCCTCTACTGTATTATCACCTTTCTTAAGATGGTTGTATGTAGTAATAATACAACACCAGTGCACTTTGTCCGTTTTTGTTGGGGTTTTATTTTTAATTATTTTGATCTTCTCTAAGTTTCATGAAGTACACCTGCATTTTGTGGCCTGATCACAAATGTTCTTTGGAAGTGAATTTCTTTCTTATTCTCACACACCATCACAGAGTTAACATCACAGAGTGTTTTGGGGGCATGCAAAATGGATTTCTTTCATACGAAACCAAATTGCAAGATAGGCTCAAGGAAGACATCTAGCTTATTGCAGCTGCTAAAGGGTGTTCACTCCATGAGGCTGGATCTGGTGAGCCCCTGCAACAAGCACAATGTAGGGACAAGTTCTCAGCACTGACTTTTAATTTGTGTGCCTATTGTTGCTGCCCTGCACTACTGCTGTGCAGACAGAGCCCAGAGTCCCCCGGGGAATGTCTGTTCTCAGCTCTTGACATGCTTTACAAACCTGGCTCAGTGACACCATTCCCATTTGGCACATGGAGAAAGTGCAGCTGGCACAACGCATTTATGGTTGGTATTTTCCCAGGTGCTTGCTAATTTTACATACATCATGGCTGGGAAACTCATGGTAGGAATCACCCAGCTGGGGAAATCTGAAAGCTAGACCTCTACGTAAGAGTTGGCCAAGAAAGAGAAATGGAGACCTTCATAAGATAACTCACACCTTGTCCACCTTAAACACCCAGCACACAGGAGAGGTGGCTTTTCCATAAATTGACACTGACCATAATGGAAACCAGACAGCCAGCTGAGATTTAAGTGTCTAACTTTTAAACACACAGCAAAAGCCAGAATGTTTTCAGACAGTCAGTCACACAGAAGAAAGGTTTTCTGGTACAGCGTTGACCTGTCACAGGGGACAGAAACTCTCTGGATAAGACTTTTAGACAGACGGAGGCTGCAGAGTACATCTGGAGCACATCCAGCCCTACCCTTGCTCAGGGCAGGGGCACCTGCAGCAAGTTGCTCAGAGCCATGTTCAGTTGGGCTTTGAGTATCATCATGGATGGACAGTACACAGCCTCTCTGGGCAACCTGCTTCAGTGTTCAATTACGCCCACCATAGAAAAGCTTTTCCTTATTTCACATGGAATTCCCTGTGATTTGAGTTTGTCCTGTCACAATATATCAATGAGAAGAGTCTGGATGCATCTTCTTCTGATATTCAGTACACCAGTAATCAGAATAAACTGAGCAATTGCTTTTTAAATCTAGAAATATATTGATCTTTTCTGGTGATCAGTAATTCTTAAATTTATACATCCCATTAGATTTTTCTGACTAGCCTACTCCATTCCATGAAAAAGCCAAGTAGCCATTTTCTCAAGCCTCAATATCAATCTCCAACTGCTTGTGTTTAGAAACTTCACAATTACAATGTTTATTTATGTTTCATAACCTCAAATTCAGTGTTGAAAGATGCAATAATGCACCAATAAACTTCTATTTATGCAGTTAAATGTTTATTGCATAACCCATTCCAATTTCCATGAGATTTTCCTCATAAATTTTTGCAATTCATTTCATCATTGATGTGTGTGCACAGAGGGAGAGAGAAAGATGACAGATAGACAGTCATTTTTATGCCTAGTCCTGTGTAAGTGAAACCTAAAATTCAAGCTGACTTTGTAGATGCACGCTGTGAGATTCAAGTTAGCACTGAAAATGTGTATGCAGAGATACATGAGATGGTGCAGGTGTGAAACTGTGGTGCACCATTGGGCACACATTTTTAATTTTTATTTTCTTTCATTTTTCTTAAGAGTGTCATCAAAGGTTATGTCTAAATCCATTCTTCTTTTGACAAATAGTGATTCCATCAAATTAAATTATGTGTGTGCATCTTCACCCCTGTTTCTCTCACATTATAATCTAAAAGCAACTTTTTGAAGAGAAAGGACTCCAACAAGTGCCTGAAAACAGCTCTTAACCAACAGGAATTTAAAATGCACATGAGGTCAAACTCTCACGGCTGTAAGAACAATGGATGTTGGGTGCTGGCTTCCTAGTAGTGGTGATTTAGGAAAAGCAGAGGCAGAGGCACCCAAGAAAAAGCTATTCTGATGGTTATATAAAGGTTTCCTTTGCAACATGGCAGCCATCTGCCACAATGTGCTCAATGGAACAAACTCCCTTCTTGTCCATCTTCAGGTGTCCTAGTTTAGCAGGTGAGACCAGTTGGCACTGTGTGGGGGTGATCAAGGCTGTGTATTCTACCCCCTCTA
>JAWWEV010000001.1:103219261-103289621 GCA_035583235.1 Hafferia zeledoni | reverse complement strand
TGGTTTACCTTGAAACCAGCACATCAGGAAATCCATTCAATTTCAGCCAGGACCAGGTAGGCAAGTCTTGTTTGCCAACTGTAAACTGGATGTTGGGTCAGTTCAACAATACACGGACAAAATTAAAGATCCTCTAATATGAACATTTTTTAATGAATTAAAATATGCAACATATCTCCAGGCTACAGTTTCTGTGAAGGGACTGACTTTGGCCCTCTTCCAGTAAGAGGGCAGACCTCATCGAGCCTCAGTACCTGAGACCGTGACTCTTGCCCACACCATGACTACGTCGAACAAATGGATGGATTTTTGACCACGCAATGATGACACAAGTCACACTTCTGTAAGTGTTTCCCCTAAGGCTTGATGCTGAGTTGAGGCCAGGCCCCTGTCTCAAAGATGGAGTAAAAGTAGCAAAGCAGTTGTGCTTCTGAGGATGCTCCCCACTGCCTGTTTTTAGTCCATGTCAGGCCAGACCAAAATATACCTTCCCGCTCCCTTCCTGATCCTAAAACATATGGGAAACCAATGGAGCTTCATCTCTTAAGTGCAACTATTTATCAAAATAAAAATCACAGCAAAAATTAAAGGCTAGAGTAAGTCCACACAGGAGTTGAACTAACCCCGGGATTTCTGTGAAGTCATGTCTCATGAGCAAGAAGACCTCAGGACCAGAAATCAGTCCACAAAAATTTGCACAATGAATGTTGGTCCTGGCTCTGAGCAAAAATGAGAGGAAAGACTCTTCCACTTCTTAAATCCCACTTTTCTCTTTTTGCCTAAGGAAGCCCAGCTGGCTCTAAATGGTATTTCACTGGCAATTTTGTAGTGACCTCATAACAAAAAAGACAGCTAAAAGCAGTCATAAACAGCTTAATGCTGGTCCTTATTTGCCAAGACTTGGAATGAGTGATAAGTCTTCACTTGGAATGAGTGATAAGTCTTCACTTGGAATGAGTGATAAGTCTTCTCTCCATGCTGGGGCTGCCAGGATTCTCAGCAACAGCAAGGGAAAGAGCATTTTTATCACTTCTATTTGCCTTTTTTCCCCCATTAATCTTTCAAGCAAGAATACACTGTTCTCCAAAAAAAGCAGCAGTAACTACTCCAGCTTATCTTGGGTGACTTTGCCTTCCAATAAGATGCTCTTTAATGCTATATTTAATGCTAACTCTACGTTCCTAAACTGGATTTTCTTTGTAAACCTCCACAGCCAAAGGAAAACAGAATATACTTTGAAAGCAAAATTGAGATATGTTTATACAACATCTTTCAGATGCCTTCAGTTGCTCCCCTGTTTTTCATCTGTATCTTTAACAATGTAGTATGGTGAAGTGATATTATGTGATAATGTGAAGTCTTTCTAAGTCAGAGACTTTAATGTAAGTTGTTGGCAACATGCCCAAGCAGGCAGAGATTTCTATGCTCAAACGCTGAAACCTCACTTGACCATTAAACACCTTTCCACATCAAGGTCACATTAACACCTTTGACTCTGGAGACCCACATATTTTGTTCAAATAAGCGCTGCATGTAAATCAGTTGGGATGCTCTCCTTCTTCCCAGTTCAATAGCTATTGAACTCTTGGCAACAAACAGGCTTGGAATTTTGCTGGAGAGTTCTTGGGAATCAAATCACAGGAAAGTAGGAAGGTCTCCTTGGCTCCTTGTTTAGTATGATCATCAGAGCATATATGAGTGTTTACTTCCACTTTATCGAAACAGATGGACCTTTGCCATGATGCACAACATTAGAAGCAGCCCTTGCCTTATTGCTGAGATTAGTTATCTCAAAATGACTATCATTCTGTTTATAAGAAGATTTGGGACTAAAGCCACTGATAAAGAGTCTGGCAGTGCAAAGCTGTCATAAACATATTTGGGAAAACAACACAAAGCCCAAGCAACCTTCTATTTGGCAAAGTCCCCACTCCTTGACATAATAACCAATTGAACTTGTGGATAGCCAGCAAATGGCAGAGCAGAACTGGGGCAAGAGACAAGCTGGATCTTGGTCATCTCTAAGTTTCAATACATAACAGGAGCCCACATATTTTTCCACTGACACTTATGCAGCATCAATGTAGGATCTTCTACTACTGTTGTTTTAGACTTCAACATCCTGGTTTACCTCTTCAAAGACAAGACGGTTTAATTCTGGCATCCAGAAATGAGATCCTCTATAAGCCATATCTGCCCTCAAGAGTGACTGTCAGCCTCTGCTCCATGGGAGCAGATCAGCTCAGATCCTGAATGCAGGCACACAGCAGCATCTAGTTCTTCTGGCACAGAAATTTTCAGTATGTCTCTGGGAAGCTGAAGTGTGCCATGGGCTGGGTTCAGTATACTTGTCACAAGTTAAACCACTGCACTGTAAAAAGACAGAATGCAGCATTTTTACACACTAATAACATTAGGTGACCCTGGAGACTAGCTTTGGAAGAAAATGGCTCAGTGAGATGATACTCAGTTTCTAAATGAAGGCACTATTAAGAAGAAGCATGCTTAATGCCCACAGAAACCAAAACGAAAGGATTCCCCTGCTGGGCAGTGTGGCAGTAGTTCTGAGGCACCACACGTCAGCTAAGAAGAGTTCATCCCACAGGATGAGTGTGGAAAGAAGAGGCATTTCCAGCAGCTGCTACCATTTGCTCTTGAACATATTTGAACATGATTCTATCTGCCCTCGTTTTTCAACACTGCTTTTAAAAAACTCAGTCCCAAATGCCCCATCATTCAAGCTGGCAATACTCTTTGCAATCAAAATGAAAAAGATGAGGTGGCAAAATAGCCTGTTTTCCTGCTTGCCAGCATCAGCAGCTTTAAAAGAGTTAACTATTTTTAATTCTTCTGAAATTCTGTATCTCTGAAATACCACCTTCCTTGAAAACACTTTCTTTCACTTGCTTCTCTGACAGGGGTAAAATTACTTCAGCAAGTATTTCTCTGTAAGAGATGAAAACCAGAGAACAGTGGGATTTCTAAGACTGTATTTGGTGCCTTTTCTACATTAACTGTTGTATGCAATTTTGATTTGGGACTTTCCAAAATTACAAAGTTACTTGTGTTGATACAGTAAGGAGTAAAAAAGACAATATAGTTAAGTATAAAAATGTGGCATGTATAACAGTTCCCAGACATCACATCTGCAATATGCACATGTGCATGCACTCTACATATTCATGCATACATTTATGTTAGCTTAGTAGAAGTGACAAAACATATAGGAATGTATCACTATAAAACCCCACAGTCCTTTTGGGGTAGTATTTCCAAGCATATTGCTAAACTAACCTCTAGAACAGAAAAAGTACTGGGGATTCCTGAACCTGTTTTACAAGAGGAGGCTAGAAGACTTTGGTTTTAATCTTCCAAAATGAAGGCTGAGGGATTATTTTGGTGCCTTCTTTAAATTCATTGTGAAGATAAAAGCCAAAAACAAATGGTTATAATCTGGTCAAAATTAATTTAGGCTGAAAATTAGAAGCCCCATAAGTTTTAGAGTAATGTGCTGGAAATTCTTCAAATCTACTCAGAAGACTGCCTACATCATTGCTATTTCCCTTAAAGTCATATCCTGGCTAGGTATGGCCAACCCTGTCACTGGCAGAGTTCAAACTCTAGTGACACACATGACCTACTCCACCACCACAGCAAAAGAAGACATATTAGTGTCTTCAAAAATGAAGGATTTTGTTCCAAGAGGAAAAAAACAATCCAATCAATACCAGGTTGGATGCCTCTTTGAGCAACCTGGTATAGAGGAAGGTGTCCCTGCCCATGGCAGTGAAGTTGGAATGATCTTTAAGGTCCCCTCCAACCCAAACCATTTTATGATTCTTTGAAAAAGCACATTTATGAATGGCTAGGCTGGCCTTGCCCTGACATCCTGCTCACATGCCTCTGCCGCAGACCTGTGTGGTTTGCCAACAAAAGGCACAGATTTGCTCCCCATGTGCACTCAGTGCTTGGCTTGTAGTGACTATGTCCCTCACTTGGAGCAGCAAGAAACCAAATGCTCTACCTGCAAAGATGTCTTCTCCAGCTAACCCTGGTCATTCACAAATATGATTTTATCCCTTGGGAACAAAATCACAAATACCTTGGAAGCCACAGCTTGCCCACAGAGGCACAGGATTCACTTCAGTGAAAATGGTGAAGCCCCTAGTGATGATCCTAGCAATTTCACTGGAACCCCATTATCCAGCAAAAACCTGCTCAGCTCACCACAAACCTCAGAGAGGCTGGGCAGGTATAAGGGCAATGACAGTCCCTGTTGGGATTGGACACTTCTGAGGCTGAGAGACAGCAGGTAAGCCCGCTTTCATCCTCCCCATTTAAAATGAGGGCTGTGTTCTTCCTCTCAGCAGACCAAAGTTCCCGGTCAGTCCCACCAACTCCATGGCACCCACACAGGCAGCTCCCACGCCGGCCCGTGTGCATTGTCTTGCCCCTCTCCTTTCAGCAATGTGCTGGCAGCAGCTTTACTTTTGTTTTGCTGGCTGATCCCTCCATCTGCGCAGCGGCTGGGCCCATTCAGCAGCCGTGTGCCTGTTTCCCACTGCTCCAAGCCCTGGCCCCAGCACAGCCATTGTCTCTGGAAAAGCAGTCAGTCTTTCCAAACAAAAGTACCCAGAGCTGGGTAAATCCTTTTGACATCAGCTCCACAGCAAAGGGAGCTGAACTTGGACTTTCCCCCCAGCCATGCTCTTTAGGACTTGTTCAGCGTTGCTGACCTTGTATCAAATAAGCACTGAAACAAAGGGCATCCTCACCCCAATGTGCACTTCAACATCCCTCCTGACCCATGCTGGGACCCACCAAGGAGCTGGCAGACCTCAAAAGTGGCCAAGCCCTTCTGGGCTGTCTCAGCTTGAAAATCAAAAAACAACAATGCAAGAAAGGCAATGTTTTTGTGAAACTGCATCCCTGCATTCTCTGCAATGATGGATCAGAGCACAGCCACGCAACCTCAGTATGCTCATCCTTCATTTCTTCTCATCAATATGGAAGCAAAGGATAGAAAACGAAGGTCTCATTTGCAGACTAAGGATAAAAGGGAAAAAAATTTAGAGAGAGAAGAGATTAAAACTTTTGACTGTCCAAAGGGATCTGCTTTTCACTTGACAAGATAAGAGAAAAGCACTGAAAAAGAGATGCAGGAAATACTTATTCTATATTACAGACATCTACTTAGACTTTTTCTGTTTTTAACTGGGAATTTTTGTTAACTTCCACTGTGATGTCATGCAAGGAAGGAAGGAAGGAAGGGGAGATTCATTAAATCGGACACATTCAAAACTAGAAAGCATCAAGACTATGAAATTCATAAATACAGAGTTTAGTTTGCTTTATGGAGATACCATCATCTCCCACCATAGTCACTGAGACCATGATGTTCCTATTCAGCCACATTTATGAAGCTGTGACTGAGAGCCAGGTAATGTTCTTCAAATTAGGAGAAAAGAAATATTACAAAAGCCCTTCACTAACCCTTCTCAGCCAAGTAAGCCTCTCCAAGCTAGTGACAGTAATAACTTGAGAATTCCAAGTACTTCATTTTTACAAAGTGACAGTTTTCAAATAAGAAACTTAGAGCTCTCCAGGGGTAGACAATAGTCTGAAATATTTCCTCAGTTAGCAAATTTAGCTTTTCTCTGACTCCCTCCTATGTGGCCAATGTACACTTTTTCGTTTTCTACTTCTTTTTCTCTTGGAGAACACCATGCCTTGTAACAGAAACATGAAATCCCATGGCTACAGTTGCCATTGTGCCAAGGGCACTTTTAGAATCATAGAATCATTTAGGTTGGAAAAGACCTTTAAGACCATCCAGTCCAACTGTTAACCCAGAACTGTCAAGTCCACCACTAAACCATGTCCCTAAGTGCCACATCTACTTGTCTTTATTACCTACAGGGATGGTGACTTCACCACTTCTCTGGTCAGCCTATTTCAATGCTTGACAACTCTTTTAGTGTATGAAGATGCCCACAAAATAGTGGCTTTGGGTCATTAGTATTCCAAGCAGTTTTTTTATTTTTTTTTATAGACAGTTCACCTTCAGGTTTCTTGGGATTTCAATGCTGTTCAAAGACTTCAAAGAATATTAGCACTTTCAGCATTACTTACTTGTGTGATTTGTTTTCATTCTCCATAAAGATGAGAGAGGACTTTGAGTATTTTCTCTCTGTGTCTGACAAATGTTAACAATGGGTATTTGCATAAGAAAGGCTCATGATTTATATTTTGGTTTTCAATCTATAGTCAAGATAAACCTAACCAGAGATCATTTGGGGAAGATAACCATTTATCCCATTTTTCTTTTGACAAGCTAGAAAATGCAGAAGTTCAGAAGGGAGGATGCAGCATTCCCACACTAAATTTGTAGACTACATTTTCAGACCTGGCCTTCACATTTCCTCTGCTCCTCCCCTCTTCTGTGCAGAAAATCTGCAGAGCAAGGACCTTATGCTCCTTTTTTTTTTTTAAGGTTCTTAGCACTCGGTCGTGGTGTCTGAATAATTAATCATGCTAAATTTGTAATGGTTATGCATGCAGAACAATTTGTACCAGAAAAGAATGATATGGACATACAGAAACTGTGCACACACTTTTGAGAAATTGCCTGGCCTATGTGTTCGGCATTGTCTTAGAAGGAATGAATATCTTAAAACTCAAAATCCCTTATGTGACAGGAGTATTGTATTACTGGTTCCATAAACCCCAAGAAGAGTTCAGACCTCACAAGAAAAAAAAAGAGTTATGGGTAGGATGATTTTTTTTTTCTCCAACCTTTCCCCTGAAAAAAAATAATTTTGCAAGTCTTTTCTACCTATCTCATTTAAGAGTTGTTCTCAGCAGCAGATAAGGTTAGCACAGTACATATGTCCTTCTCCAAATCCTCACTCATCTTCTTCACCAACCATACTTGACATTCAGATGGCTGGTCATGCCCAGCATTCATTCCACATGGCTTACTGAGCCTTTCTGGAAACCACAGCTTCAAAGTCATTGTTCCTTACGGTGGTTTTGAGCTGCTGCAGCATTTTTCCTGTGCCCACATCCTTTACCTGCAGGGCTCTTCTTAGCAATTATGATTTATGCTACTCTACTGCACAGCATTTTTAACTGTGGGATTTTGCCCTACCTCATTCCAAACCAGCAGTTCTTACCTTCATCAGTTATAACTGGTGTGCTGGCATCTCACCCAGCTCTTCATCTGACAGCCAAACTACTTACTCACCTGAGCTGGTGCACACTGCTCCCAGATCCTGCAGTCTATAGGATATAAACAGACATTCATGGAAGCATCCCTTACTCCTCCTCTCACCTTCATCTCTGCACTCCAGCATGAAGCTGACACTTGAGTTCCATTCCCTTGGGTATGGACACTCTCTGACACCTTCCCTATGTGCCATAGTGGTTGTATGGAGGTTATCTGGTCAGGCATGCCCCAGCAAGTCTCAAAGGACATGCATGAGATCTGCTAGAATGATGTGTGGCTTCCATCCAGCCTTCGTGCTTCAGCTACTTGGCACAGCAGGGAATGGGAAGGAATGGTGCATGCTCTGGTCGTGCCCCAACGTGGAGTTTGGACAAGGCTGTGGCACACACCCAGGCATAGATGCTGGGAAACTCTCCTGGGTTCATCAGCACGGGCATTGCATTGGACAAAGGCTGTCATTACATTTCACAGCTACTCTGCTTGAAAATGCAAGAGTGTGAGGATTATTAAATGCCTCTGAAATACATGCCACCAAATGTGACATTCCTTACTGGCTGTCAGGACAAACAAAACCAAGTCATTATATAAACATCTATACCCCCAAAAGCGTTAGTCATTGGCAAAGGGTGATGCTGGGAAAGGGAGGAGGAGAGGAGCTGGAGCTGCAGACAAGAGGGATAGAAGAAGTCTTTCCTTGCACACACACACAAAAAAGTAGAGTCCTGATCAGAGCTCGTGATGTTGTTCTTTCTGTAATCTTCTCCAGCCTGCATTTACCAAGAGCATTGCAGAAATCACTCCAATCACTATGCACTAGAGCAGAAGGTTCTCACTGGCACATAAGCACATGTGACAGAGATGCCAGAGCCACAGCTTTCCAGACTAATGTAGTTCTCAAATGTGCATCACCACTCATAAGGGGATGAGCAGTGGGGAAGAAAAACAGGCTCTTGCAATTCAGCTGTTCAGTTTTTCAGCCTGAAATAATGCAGTCTGTCCATGGAGTACTCTCCAGTAACTCAGATGTCTGCTCTTCCTGCCCCCAGTTTCCATTCCCCACTCTTGCTGTGACTTGAAATGGTCTTGCTTGCTGTGCTTTTGAATGACTCTCTTCTCCCTTCACAAGCAGGGGAGCACAACTCCCCAGTACGTTGTTGTTCTACAGCGCCCATCAGCCTTTGGTTGTGTTACTGGAAGAACAGCTGTCACCTACACTCACCCTCTGGCCAAGCAATGCCTTTTGCTTTTCCTTTTGTTGAGTATTTGCAAGTTGGAAGACCCTCTGCAAGCTGCCTAAGTGTTGAATGCTGTGGACCCTGGGGATACATGATCCTGCAGAGCAGCAGACATCCTGCTCTGTACTTGCTTTGGCTACCATTCTTCTACGACTCTCTAAAAGGTTGAGAACAAACCTGGGAAGAGATAAGGGATCAAATTAAGCCCTTAGGTGGATTGGGTTACAACACAGGAGAAAAGAAAGCCAAAGGCAAACAAACAAAATCTTAACTCTGCTCTTCCCTGACACTCTAGAATGGACAAAGAGATCTGCAAAAGTACAATCATTTGAGAAGGTGTGAGGTCTTATTCCAAACTCCTAGATCCCCTTTAATGTCTACTTACACTGACTGTTTGGTTGCATACCAAAAAAAAAAAAAAAAAAAAAAAAAAAAGGTCTGTTCAGTGGGATTTCACACTTTTATTTATATAACAATAATTGTTATTGATGCTGGAGAATTTCTTCATATGACAACTCTATCCTCAAGCAGAAACATGTTTGAAAGGAAAACTCCTCATCTATGAAGGTAGGATGAGATTCAGTAAAAAGTTAGCAGATGAAGATAAACCTCCCAGAAAGTATAACTGGCTATTACTTTATTATTTAGAAGAAACCAGTGTTAAAGAACTAAAAATTTATTATGTTTTTCTATAGGTGTCTGTGGACAAGTAACATCTTGCAAGCCTCAAAAAATTATTTCTCTGTCCGTATAAATACATTTCTAAAAGATCAGCTGCATACACTTATTCACTGGAAACCTGGAAATGAGGGACAGATTCAAACCATTCAATTTTAACAACCTATCGGAGATACTTCACAGAGACTTGAGTCTCTGCCACAGTGGTGGTATGAGGGGGAATCCAGTGATGGAGTCCAGGGTGAGAGGTCCAGTGATGGAGACCTCTTTCTTCATCTGAGCTCTGCAGAGAAGTGTTACAAGTCAGGTCAGATCAACACCAGGTCCAAGCCTGCCAAGACCTATTTAAATAATCAAGTCTTGGCAAAGGTAGGAAATGTAACAGCTCCACTGAAAGCAACCAGCTGTCCTCCAGGTAAATATTCCACACAACCTGAGCAAGTGTGGTGGGATTTAGCCAAATCTGAGCATTGTTATTAAATCTTATTTACGTAAATATGAGAAAACTGCAGCAACAGGCCTCTAGTTATTATAACTTCTACCCCCTGCAATAACTTGGAAAAGATTCATTTTAATACAGTACAATGAACAGCCTAGTCCTCCCTTCAGGTGGAACTTCACATGTCAGAGCACTTCATATACTTGTTACCAACAAGCACAGGCCCTTTTAGTACAAGAAAAATACTTTGGCAATAAAAAAGCAACAGCCAGCAGCTACAGACACTATTATTTAAATAATAGTGACTTTAGAGTCACCTTTTGAAAGGTAAAATAAATAAATCCTTACTGCAAAGCCAACATAGAAAAGCATTCTGGGCTTTGCTATCTGCAACACCACAGCAAGCCTGAGTAATTTGGGGCTCTGGAAAACAAAGGCACTGATAGAAACAAAGGACACCAGGCAAAAAATCAAAGTAGTTAGTGCATGAACTAGCAACAAAGGGAAAATGTGAGGATTTATTTGACAATCCTTTCTACAATACTCCAGCAATCTGATAAGTGATTGGGACTTTTCTCTGGAAGAAAGAAAGAGTCGAGTATGACTTATTTTTTAAGGATAACATGGAACTAAATCTCTTTTTCTTGATAGTGCCAAAAGCCCCGTTATTGAAAAAAAGCAGAAGAGCAGTAGTTATCAGTGCAGTGCTGCAAAGATTCACTTACTCACTCACTCAGTGATTTAAAAACTCCAAACTTGTTTTCGTAAGGATCTTGCAGGGATTAGTTCAAATGTTGTAGAAAAGGTGGTCACACTTTTCCTTAGAAACCAACTGGTCAGCCACCCTTTTATGGCTACAGCTGCAGCAAGAGGAACAACACACCATGGCCAAATATGGAGCTTGTCTGAAGTTGCTGAAGCCATTTCTTTTGTTGGATTCAAGCCACTAATTCTGCTTTTTTACTGCAAGTTGCTTTCAGCTAGCCCAGATGTTACAGAGACATCAAGATGCAGGAACACTGTGCCTTCCCTTCAGAATACTTCCTCTGAAAATACTGCACAGCCTAATTAAATAATGACATTTACAACAAGAAAGATAATGCAAAAATTAGAGCAGCATTTCAGCCTGCACTGCACCCCTCCTTGACAAGCAGCCCAAAGTAGTTGACAGTATGCAGAACATCATGCTGTGCTAGAGGACCTGATGTGCTCAGAAAAATAAACTCCATCCTTGTTTTGCACTGCAGTGGAGCAAACAGGCAAGGAGCTCTCCCAGGAGCCCCCATATGAAGTGTTCCATCATGCAGACCTGCGCAGTGGTGTGCTGAGCACCTTCCAAAGGCAAGAACACATGGCACATGTATTTAAAGGCAATAGCACTGATGAGAAATAACTCCAAAGAAGGGATGCTCAGAGACTACTTACAGATCACCCCCAAGACATTGTTCAGCTCCTGTGCAACTCAGTACCAGGTCCTGGGCGTAGGCTGAGCACTGGGATTCAGCTGGGGCACTGAGGGGGCATGTGGCATTTACAGGACTACTGGAAACATGCTCAGCCAAACCTGCCAGGCACACTGGGGAAACCATTCAATAGTGAATTATATGAAGCCCTGGAAGCAAAACGCTGCAACTAAAAGTGGTCAGGCTGATCCAGAGATAAGTTGTCCTATCACCATTCCTCCCTTTCTACAATCAGGCTGAGAAGGGAAATTAAAAGCAAACAAGGAGACACAACAGCAATATCTCTTCATCAAACAGGGAGAAGCAAGTGAGAGGAAGAGGCCAAAAACTCACAGTTGTTTTTCCCCAGCCCTGCTTCTCAAAGACATCCTTTTGTACCCCTTCATCTCCATCTTTGCTCTGCCTTGTGCTGCCACAAGCATTTGCTCAGCTCTGCAGTGAGACAGACCAGGGGAATTAATCCAGGCTGAAACTAATCTAGCAAAAATGAATTACAGCACACAGGCAGGAATGCAGAGCCAGGGCAATGGGATGGGTAAAATCAGGCTCCCTCAGCAACAGTACCTCCAGGGGTCATCTTGAACAGAACAATGGTGTTGAGTCGCTACCTCTGAGTGTAGATGCTAACATAGCAAGGAAAAGGGTTCATGTGGCCATAGGCACCCAGGTACTCTTAAATTCAGTGCCTCAGATGCTTGCTAGCAGTGGAAACAAGTAAGCACAGAGCTCAGCACATGAAGCAGAGCCTGTTTGACAAGGCAGCTAAATATTCAAGCAGTTAGCTCTGTGCTGATGCAGCTACACAGTTAGCCATGATTTAATGTCAGCTCCAGTGCATTTGCATCCATTATAGTCGCCACAGATAATTAAGTACTGCAAGTATAGGTCAAGAACTAGAGCTGGTCCCGTTTCTTCAAATTCAAATTGAAGTTCCAAATGCAAAAAGTAGCAGGAATTTAAATACATTTTTTTTCCATTTCTGCCATTTGTAACTAGCTTTTAAGAATACTGAGAGCAGCGGTGCCTCTCCAGAATCAGTCACAAGAAATTATTTCCTTGTATCAGCCTTTGATCTCCCTCTCCATACACCTCCAATTTAAAACAGTATTTATTTATGGTATAACCATGTTGGCTACCAAAGAATTACACCACAAATAAGCTAGACCAACCCCTAATTAACATTGCAATGTCTCCTTCATTCCAAAGCCTCTCTGCTTGTGCCCAGCTGAGCTCTAAGCCACTGTGCTGCTTTCAAACTGGGGACTGTTAATGACTGCTGACTTGCAATGGTTTCTCAGGAGCCATTATGTTGTGAAGGCAGATCCAATTGTCGCACTCTACAGCCACTGGAATGCAGTATCCCTCACCTTGACATGCTTCCTGCAACAGGGAAAACCAAGGGAAACTAGCATCAAACTGGGCTGGTTCCGTAGCAGCCAAAAATGCCCTGGAGCTAATATTCAGTTGACCTGCTAAATTGACTGCTGCATGCTCCTCTAGCAGTTCATGGTTACCTGTGCAAGGAAGGTCACTGCAGTAAACTTCACCTTTAACACAGGATGAGGGAAGGAGAGGAGAAAGAGAAAAAAAAGAAGGAAGGAAAAAAGAAAGAGGACTAGAAAAATGAATTTTCTGGTAATTACTTTGCAACATAGTGTAAGTAAATGATAGTTAATCATAAATTAAATGGCACAGAATAAAAAAGAATAGAGTGAGGAAAGACAGACGAACACACAGACACACAAAGTTTTGCTGTTAACTGACAAGTTAACTCTCAGGTTCTCTCTGCAGAGTCATCATGGCACTAACGAGCAGGTCTGTGATGCTAGAGTGGATGTTCCTGAACCCTCAGAAGAGGGTTCAATTCAGCTCTCAGTTGCACCACCAGAAACTCAGAGTAACTCCCTCTATATCTATGAAATGACATCAAAACCAGATCCAAGGTCCCTGCTCCACAAAGCTTGCTGTGTACAGTTGACAGTTAAAATGATGAGTAAAGACATCAAACCTCAGCGAAAGAGGGAAAAATAAAGGTGACCAAAGAACAAGAAAAGGAGGTGGGGCAGAAGAA
Source organism: Hafferia zeledoni (assembly GCA_035583235.1). Lineage (NCBI taxonomy): Eukaryota > Metazoa > Chordata > Aves > Passeriformes > Thamnophilidae > Hafferia > Hafferia zeledoni. The sequence goes on along the minus strand of JAWWEV010000001.1, from coordinate 103,276,507 downwards.
TCACTCTGAGGAAAGCAATTATAGCTTCTGTTTCATGTTTCTTTCTTTATGATTAGTAGAGACCAAGGTGTCTTGCTTTCAAAAGCCAAGTGTCGCAGTAGGAATGGAGAGAAGCTGAGCAGAGATTAATGGGAATTCCAAAGACAAAAGTAACTCACTGATTTTACTTTAAAAGCTCTCAGAAATATTCAGTTGAGGCCAGTTGCCTGACTTACCAGGGTTGATACCAAACTTCAGCTGGCAGGAAAGTCTGTGAGTGCTGTCCTATCCTGTCACATAGATAAGGCATGAGGCTCTATTTTGCTAAAAGAGCACACAAAAGATACTATGCAAAGGGAACTGGTGTCACCATAGCTTGTTCCTCAAGAAATCTAAGCCTGAAAACATAAACCTAGGGATAATCTGTACTTCCATCTCAAATTGGGCAGTCTTCTTCAGCAGGTATGAACTTCCTAACTCCAAGCAGCAGAGCTCTGCTCTTCCTATCAATAAAAATCAGAGCTCGTATGAACCAATGACTCAGACAGATGATGGAAGATTGGTGTATATGCACATGTACACACATTTGCATGCATGCATGTGCAAGTGTTAATTTTGGGCAACAGCTTAACACTTCAGGCTGAACAATAAAATAGCCAAAATAATAAATTGCCAATCACTGGCACTAACTTAGAAATACAAAACATGCCTAACACCAAATATGCCTAACACCATAACTCCTGGCTTACCTTCACTGGCTATCAGTAGTCATACTTGAATGGGCCAGAAATCCTCTGAAATGCATAGGGAATGGAGCCAGTGGGGAAGGCAGCCATTTTCTTTTGCCAGTAGAAGGAATACTCTCCTTCCAGCCCATTTTTGGGCAACCAGGAACTCACCTGTAAGGGCTTTTTGTAACATGGCACTGAATAAACACAGACACACTTCACCTTTCCGCATTACATAGATCAGCAGGAAGAGTAAAAGCCCAGCTCCTCCCCTGCCCCCACTGCTCTGCTGGGGCTCCTCGTCTGGGGTCCAGGGCAGGCAGCACTGAGCCAGCCCAGGGGGCTCCTGGGCTGGAAGGTGTCCCTTTGCATTGCCACCCAGATTTATAGCTCCCCATTCACAGCAGGGCTCCTTGAGAGGGCTGGGGCCTGGCAAAATGTTTCGACCATGTGTTGCCTTTGGAGGTGCAGTTGAAGTAAAACGAAGGCTCTTGGTGAATTTTTAATCAACTGAGACTGCCGCAATAAGGAGGGCTGCAGAATTCAGCATTGCTTTACCAATATGCTGACTAATAGCCTTGATTAAAATCCTAGGGCACTTTTAGTAGCACACAGGAGCATTAATTCCAGTTCAGTTAATTACCTGTGCCTAAAGAAATGCCACTTGCAGCTTCAGCCAGGCCTGAAATTCTTTACTTCCCCTCTTAAAAAAATAGAGCTGCATTCAAACACACAGCTGACCCATCTTGCTGGTATCCAAGGTGCTCTCTACCCCTCCCCAACTCACTTGGGATGTAGGATGATGCCTGCAGAGTGACTCTAGATCCATAGATGAAAGATGCAGTACAAAGGCAAAAGATACGCACTGCCTCCGTGACCTGATTTTGTCCTTTTCCATTTATCAGATGTTGGGTTTTGTAGCTTATGGCTGTTTCAGCTTCTTTTGTAAGCACTGCATTTTTAAATGGGAACTCTCAACTGCACTGCAGTGGCAGCTGCCATTTTACATTCATGTGCAGGGAATGAGGCAGCAAAGGAGCTCTGAAGAAGAACTCACATTACTTCTTTTTTTCTCCTTGTTTTGCTGTTGCATTTAAATATAAAATAAAGGTCATCCTGACTGAAAAGATAGAATTGCTCTATGGAAACATATAATGAATGTGCTGCATGTAAAAAGGGCAAATGTCCTTTAAGCAAAAACAAATCAAATTACATTTCTTTTAAAAAAATAGCTTTTTCACCCTCAAACAGTTTCTTTTTGTGACTAGTTCGGGTTAAGGCTCAAGGAATTACAAACTCACATAAGCTGTCACAATTGCAGATGCAGAAATAATTCAACTGCACAGGAGCTCTTTTTCTCTCCGAACTTTTGTAATCACAAAGTGAAGAATTTTAGGAAATAACAGACTGTAAAATTTGGAGAGAAAAATTACTTTTGCATGTTTGACCTCTTTCATGTGCTGCTCAAACCTAAAATAATTAAGCATCTCCAGTATCACTATAAGGCTTATTGCTGTGAGATTTATCCCTGTTTAAAGGCTATGGCACTTATGTAAAGGAAATCAAACACAGCAGAAGGGAAGCCAGTGGCAAAAAGAGTTTCTGAATGCTCCTGAATCCCTGCCCAGAGCCTGTTGCCCCACTGGTACAGACAATATATAAACTGACCTAAAGAAATCATTTGGCCATTTCATGTTTTCTGCCAGGTGAATTGTGCACAAGGAGGGTGCAGAGGGGGCTCAACGCTGCTCCAACAAGCAAATAACACCCTGCAGCCCTCTTTCAGCAGCTCTTCTTTGCATTGCCCTGTGCAGAAAAAAAGACTGTATCTGGTGAGACACAGATCAAACCTATACCATAAACCCAGCAATGCTCCATTTGCAAAAACACCGGGCTTGTAACACCTCAGATGTTTGCAATATGTTTTTCTTTCTAGCCTTCCCCATCTCATTCGCTCCAAAGACATTTCTAACTTGAGAAGCAACTGCTTGTTATGAATCAGGAAACAATGGTAGGATGCAAATTGTGGAAATTGAATCTCTGCTGGATGCAAACATGGTGACATGTTGTTGCAGGCCATGGGCCACTGAGGAGTTGCAAAATATATTTCAAAACCTGGTGTATATGTACACTGAGCAGAAAAGCAAACATGAAACCTGATCAGCCCAGCCAAGAATTACCCTGGAGTTTGAAGAAACCCATTATAAAACTTCTGAGAACAACAATATCTAAACATTACTATCCAAAACTGACTTTTCACTCCACACATTATGACAGCCCCTTCAAAAGGAGATGCATAAAGACGGGAAAAGAAAGGAAATTAAAACAAATGGGAGTTTCAAATCATAGTAAGAGGTTTGAAGGATAAAGATCAATCCCAACTAGAAAGAGGTTTTGAAGAACTATAATAGAAACAGTGCAAGCCACATCTCTACTACCATTTAAACCTGTCTTATCAGTTGCTTATAATGTACCACTTTTTTCTCTATTGGCATATTGCGAGGATTGGTGTTTGGTAGAATTACTTTTCATAATTATAGTGCAGTATTTATATACTCAGACTATAATCCAATTAATACAATCATGTATACACAAAGCAAATGACTGGAACTTTCAAAACACATAGACTAGGCAGCGTTCTCTGCCCCAGGCAATGCAAAAACTATGACTTATACTTCAAGCCAGAATGGGAGTAATTTTAAAATCTCAATTAAAAACAAAAATTTGTAAAATTGTCTTGAGGAGATCCTAATTCATATTATTCCTTTTGAAACTTTAGGATTCCTATTTGCCAGATTTTCACACAGCCAGGAGGATTAACAGATGCAGCCAGAATCTGAAACTGAGAACTATGTCAGGAATTTGAAATAAATCATTAATCTCCGACAACTCTGGAAAAGGCTGAACTAAAGTGACATCCTCATTTATTTAATTTTAAATACATGTCACTCCCAGACCCCAACTGGGTTTTTGCAGACTTAATAACCCCACATGGGTGATTTTCCTAGTGAAAATGCGACCCACAGCAGACACTGGGAACAAGTTGCAATGTCCAAAATGTTGTCAGTGGCAGACAATACTCATTTGTGCAAAGAGAGTAAAGAAAAAACAACCATGTGAATCTCCTAAAACTGATTTTCAGAGGGGAAGTGCAGAAACATCCCTAGAGATGCTGCCACAAACTGGGATGCTCTCCTGCTGGGGCTCCGCCCCTCTATGGGCTTTATAATCCAAATGGGGTTTTTGAGTGCCCAGCAGCTTCAGGTTCACAGGTGTTGGTTATGGGGTGTACATTCAGGAGGTTGTTCCATTGCTGTAACTCCTTTCCTCCTGTGCCAGCACTGGCCATTTCGGCAAGGTATCTCACTGCACACAGGGGAAACATGAATTTTGGAGCAGCCTGGAGAAAAGGTCACTTGTGGAAGCTTTCATCTTTTGAAGGTTTCATCTTTTTGCCCTGAGAGGCAGGAGCATGCTGCCAGCCAGGCTGCATGCAGACAAGGGTGAGCCTGTCAGATGGGGCCCTGCCCTCCTGCTGAGGTGCCTGGAAAGCTCATGCCAGCACCCCAGCTGGTGCCAATGATCAGTGGGGCTATGAAAACATAGCAGCAGAAAATTCTTCCCATCTGTGTTTCTTATAACCTCCTTGCAGACCATTATATTTATCATATTCTGCTTTGAATTCTTAGAAATTCTGCTTCCATCTTTCACTGAGTCCAAGTCGATGTGTACAATAAACAACCAAATAAAATTAGGTAGGACCACATCTCAACTGCACATGCCACTAGCTGGGGAAGCAGTCTTTCCAGCAAGGCAATCTGTAAGCAGCACTGAGTAGGCAGGTAATTCTGGGGTGTGGGAAATCCACAGCCTGCACTCAGAGTTGCTCACGCCAACCCAAAGTATGGTGTTACTACTTCAAGAACAGCTTGCGAGACAATACTCCTTTACCTCCATTTCTGCACATACTACGACCAGAAACTTGTTAGTCAGTGCTTCCTTCAGATGCAGTCAGCATAAGCAGTGCCAAACACACGCTGGTAAGAATTCTTCAGCATCCTCACAAGCCCTTAATGGCATCTGTCTGAATGTAGGAAGATTCACTCCTTTTTTTTAAAACTACACTTTTTTTTTCCTGCCCAGAAATTCCGCCAATGTCTCTATTTATCAAAGCTGATGAGAGCTTTAGGAAACTATTACTGCTGTTATGGAACACAGAGGTTGCTTCACTGCTCCTCCTGCAGCCCTGTGTTTCTTTTCCTGGGAAGAAAAACATCCTAATGGTTGGAATCAGTGATCTTAGAGGTCTTTTCCAACCTTAATGATTCTGTGATCTCAAGAACTGCATACTAGTGTACATCAACCCTCACCATTTTAACTATGGTATCTGCTGCTCTGCCAGAAGCCTCGGGTCTTGGAATCACCGGCTTGCAAGAGACCCTGTTTTGACCTAAAACTAAGAATTTTTCCTAGCTAATCTCATTGTAGATTAGTAAAAAAGACTAGAAATACTTCAAAATATTTCAAGACCTAAAATAAAAATAATAATAGTAATAATAGTAATAGTAGTAGTAGTAATAATAATAATAATAATAACAACAACAACAACAAGAGGAAGAGGAAGAAGAGGAAGAGGAAGAAGTAGTTGTTGTCATTACAAATTTCAGTTGACTTCTGCACATCTGGGGCCGCCAGCAGAGTAGAAGACCTGTCTGCACATGGTCTCTTTATCATGACAAGAGTTCCTGCAGGCCCAGGAGGCCAGAGAGCTCAGCATTATGACAATTACAATGATTAAATTTTCTTGTGAAATCGAGAACTGAACAGAGGTACAAAGAGATGTAAATAGCATCTGATGAATCATGTGAGAAAGGGAAAGCCAAGCTGCAAAACATCCTTTCTCTTCTTGGCTCCCAGCCTAGGAGCTCAATCTTACCATAACAGTCCTTCACAGATTATCTAGCGGCAGAGCACATAAATCTCCTTTTATTTCAAAGCAGTAGGTAATCAATACCCTAAATAAGACAAAAACACAACTCTCTTTAGAAAATTGTTTTCTTCATAGAAGACAGAGAATAAATATTCCTAATTGGTACCTACTTGCTTTTAAATAATAATGGCATCAGCTCAGTAGTATGGGATGCCTCAATTAGAGCCCCATTGTGCTATGAGATGTACAAACAGGTCAAACTGGTTCAAGCTATTCTTGTGATAATTTCTGAAAATAAAGAACAGAACATGGGAAACATCAAAATGCTGAATGTGAAACCTCCTGTTTTTCTGTCAGACATCTCGAGTTGAGAAATCCCCAGGAAAGAAATGAAGTGAACTACTGGAACAGGCAGTCTCTAATTAGAAAAAAAAAAAATAATGACACTGAAAACTGATTTTGCATCCATTCTTGTTTCATGGATTGCAGGGATGAAAGGCAGTAAAGGAGTGTGACTGGTGAAGAAGCTCCCTCTTTTGATAATGCACACACACACACGCACTTGCACACGCACTTGCCCTCTTCCTACATACAGTAAAGAAAATCACTCAGCTTTGATTTTCATGAGTAATCAAGTGAGTCACATCTAGATATAAATTAACATGATTAATACTGAAGAGCAATGCACTACTTTAAATTTGCCCGCTGGCAGTTGCACACACAGATATTTTCAGTGTTTTTTTAATATAATTTTGCAAAAATGAAACCATCTCTCATCCCTCAGTGTCTGAGATAGGAATGAGAGGTGATTTGTGCCAGTAGCCTCTAACATTGAGAGGAAGTATTTCCCAGGTCACTTTAAAAATATGATGGTGGAATGAATTTCCAAACCTCCCTTGATTTTGTTGCTAATTACACAGATAGTCTGACCACCTTTATTTTCTCCAAAGATAGCTTTGCATCCCCACTATGTACAGTAGGAGATGGAGATTCTTCAATACAGTAGAGCTCTGTGCAGCCTTCAGCAACGGCTCCCAAGATCCTGGAGGTTTAAAATACAGCAGCATATCAGTGTTCAGTTATTGTTATTATGAAAACTGATAGAAATTTTTCCTCTGGAAGACAACTATGCAGAAAACTGGGTTTCTGCTTAAGGAATACTTTCTACTAAACTTCTGTTTTCCATTGAAAAATACCAGTACATTAAATTCTGTAGAGCAGATGTGTTAAATGTTGCTGCACTGAACCTGGGGAACTAATTCCATGTGTTGCTCATGCTGTCACTTTGGGGTCATATCCTGCACCCCTCAGAATCCCACACTAGGTGCCTGTTCAGGATGGGCTGTGTCCCTTTACCCCATGGGAGCCATTGGTTTGACCAGGCTAAAGAGAAGAGTGGAAGCCTGAAGTATCTATAACTATAAAAGTTATAAAGTGTCCTGGCAGTGTTTCAGAAGCAATATATTTAGATTTTAGGGAATGTACTTCACAAACTTTATGTGGGGAAAAAAAAAATCCCTCCATTTTCAGGTCCAATTACCATTGTGGGAAGCTGATGTGATAATAGTGCCAGTGCCAGGTAAAAAGCAGATAGGAGGACCTGCTCTCTGCCTGGGGGAGTTTGTGATCTAAGTATTTCAACACTGTCTGCCAAAGTAATATGCAAAGGTATGGTAAGAAAGATGTGAGCAAATGCTTCAATTTGTGTATCTGAAATATTACACAGTGCTGACTCCTCTCATCCAGTGCCTCTCAGCTGCATAATTCTGTGTAGAAAACAGGGTTAAGGCGTGTCTTTAGGGCCAGGAAATTACTTTACTTACAGATAAACCACAGATTTCCCACCTAAAGCATGGATGGCAAAAGAAAAATAAAAAATCTTCAGGCAAGGTTGGCGGCACCAGTGGGGCCAATGAGTCAGAGGACAGTGTGGAAGAGAAGCAGCCAGAGGAGTAAACATCTAAGGAGATAAGGGGCTTGGGCATGAAGGGATAAAACAGAGGTAGCCATTCAAAGCAGATGGCAACATGGCTGTAGAGAGGGAGATGGAAGAAGCACGGCTGTGGAAGAGTAGGCATGGGGTTTAGGGAGATGGGCAAGTTCTGCGTGGAAGATGGGAGTCTGACCAAAGCTTCTACTGCAGATGGTTTGAGACATGAGAACAAGAGAAACCAAAGGTGATCAAGGGCTTTTGGCATGAGGGCCAGGGCAATGGAGAAGCAGGATGAAGAAGTACAGCCACATGTTTAGAAAACCAGTACCTTTGTGCGGTCCTCACTGCAAAACTACCTCCAGCTTTCCATACTGAGTCAGAAGATACCCTGGGTTACGGGGATCAGACCTACAAATCCTACTCCTCCTGTCCTCCTGGCAGCAACCTGCTAGGAAAAGCCATGTCCTGACAGGTCTCCCACCCAAAGATATATCCATCGCAGGCACCCATGACATCCAGGAACTACATGGCTGGGCAGCAGAAAGCAGCACTGCTGGGACTTCTGGAGGGCAATCACCACAGGTTGGTGGGCAGTATGTTCAGGAAGAAATCTCTGCATTCCACTGTGGAGATGTGCCGGGAGCACATCCAGCAGCCCTGACATCAAGTCAAGGAAAGAAACAGAGAAACTTGCAGCGGTTTTGTTCAACAAGAGACTTTTAAATACAGAATTTATGAGAGACTCAGGTCTGTCCTAGAAATTGAAATGTCCAACTTTGCCATCAGATCTAAAGAGACCATGGCAAAATAGAAGCTGGAATTTTACAGAAGTCTCCTAACTCCTATGTCAATCCATGTGTGCAGTTACATAGTACAAAGGAGGAGAATAAACACAAACACCTTCGGAGAGGAACAAAATTATATCACGACCATGAAAAAACTTTCCTTTAAGTGATTTGGTTCTTTACTGATCCCAGTCCTGCTCCCCAGCCAAAGAAGTGCCAAGCAGCTCTGTTGGAGCAACCAGATTATAGCACAAGTTTTCTCCTCCATGGCTGAATTCAGGTCACGCCTCCATAATCATTAATCCTGGCTCTTTGCTCTCAGTACACATTTGATCTGGATCAGCCCAGGGCACATAATCACATTTAAGATGAATTAGCTAGAACACATGATACAGAGTTTATGCTGGCCTCACGCCAGCTGTGGGAGGACAAACGACACCCAATCCCACACAAAGTCTGCCAGCACAAAGTTACCTCGGTGCTGTTTTTGGAACAAACGTGAACCAGTTGAGCCACATCAGTCCCCTGGAACCAGCCCTGCACACAGACTGGTTGTTGCATTTTTGATAGTTACACTTAGTCAGAGGCAGACTGATGAAGTCTCACTTAATTATGAAGTTAGGGCAATCAGACTTAGTCAAATCAGATTTCAGTCCTTGGAGCAGAGCTGTTCCACAAGTTAGAAGGATCCAAATTCACCTAGACTGGGAGTAAACAAACACATGGTTAGCTGTCTCTCCTTTGCTGGGTCTGCTCAGGGCAAATCCCATGGTTCTCCAGTCTAGAGCAAGCAGAACGATGCTTTCACTCCTCCCTCTGCATTTTGGAAATGAATTGTTTAACCTTTTTGGGCACATAAAAGAAAATCAGAAGACTCTCTTGATACCCAACTGATTTAACCTGTGACTTCACTGTTGAGTTTTTGCATGATCAAACCAAATATTGGATCTCCTGGCCAGTGCTTACTATTCTATTGCACCAAAATAGTAACCATCAACTGCTATCTCTGCTTGAAAACACGTTACCAAAATATCTGCTGTGTATGCCAGTGCTAACCAGTTTAAAATACCATATTTTATATTACTTTAATTGAGTTCAACACAGTACTTAGCTCAAGTATAGAAAACTGGCAAGTGTTCAAAGTGAAGTGTGTCTGCAGACAGACAACACAATGCACTGTTTTCCTGCTAATGTCTGGGTGACAATATCTACACATGCCATTCCAACATGAGCTCGTAGCCAAATGTTTTCCTATTCAGATTAAAAATAGAATAGGTTTTCTGAAACAACCATCGCACCAGTTATCTTTTACTAGATGCAATTAAATAGTACTCAAACTTCTTGGATTGGATCCCTAACAGATAATTAGGAGGAAACCCATAAAGTTCTAGAGAATAAAAGCAATAGGTGCCTCACAGGGGGATGCTCATAGAAGTGAGATGGTTTGAGCTGGGCCCTGAACAGCAATTCTGCCATTTTACTTGTGACAATGAAGGGAACAAATGGAAGAGAAAGGCAGAGAAATATCCTTGCTAATCTCCTGGCCTCCTGCTTTGTCTTGTCCTTTGCCTTAGTCTGCTTTTCCCTAGCAGGACAAATAATTTCTATCCTACACCTTGAACCACATGATTCTTTTATTTCTAAGGTGTGATAACATTTCCTTATTCCTGTCAGTTGTAAAAGAAAGCTTTCAAGAACCTTGGTGAAACATCTTCTGTTATAGCCTAGCTGATTCATGAGATAATCTGTTCTTAATATATACAGTCCTAAGCCTGTAGCACTTAAGTTTTAGATCAGCACAATATTTGTTCCTTGCTGTGACTCAGTGGAGGCTGCAAGAGATGGCAGAGGGGAAAAAAGAAAAGTATTTTTATAGCAGGTTATTTTTATTAGAAAATAGTGTGTTGTATAAAAACAGCCTTATTGAATTGAGGTGTTCAAAGCAATTCCTGCAGAGTAAGATTATAGTGAGCAGAGTGCAGGTGAGAAGGTCAGAACTGCAAACTAAATGCAATTTATTCCACTGGTACAGAAACCTAGGAATGTACTCCAAGGTAATCATAAACATGTGTGATACAAGTATCTCACATACATAGATGTACATCTCACCACACAAATCTTGAACTGTACTCGAAAGCAGTAACAACAACAAATGCAGTAAAAAGTACAAAGTTTTAACCTACTCGCAAAATCATATGTAATGAATTAATTTCAACATAAGTGAAGAGAACAATTACGTGGCTAAAAAGGACTATACTCATGTTTAAATAAAGCATTTATGGAGAAAAAGTAAGTGTGCAGGAAAAAAGGTGCATTTGGGTGTGTCCATTTGAATCCATAGTAAAGCCCAAGACACAATAGAGATCACCTTGAAAATAAAACCCAGGTGGTACATTAAGCGTACGTAGCTGACAAAATAATACAATGCTATGGAAATACACAGGTATGGGGATCAAAGCCAATCCAAAGGGGGAGATAAATCATGTGTAAACTGCCCGGGGAAACAACGTATGAGATCATACTGAAATCGTAGCTGTTTGGATGCCTGGAAAACAGGTGAGCCATTTCTGCAGAAATAATGATCTCACATTCATTAAAGACTGAGCTCTTACTGGACAGTTGCTACCTGCTCCAAGCTCATCACAGATTAATTGTATCCACCATAGATGTAGACAAGGGAATGTGCAGGGAGAGAGTCTCATAAAAGCAGAGTTCATTTGCAGGGCTTTGAAAACAGAGGGGATGAGGATGGGGAGAGCAAGAGCAGTTAAGTTACCAAACCACATAGTGCAGTCCTGTATTTAGTGAGATTACAATACTCTGAATGCAAAAACAAACCATTCACCAGCAACTATTTTGACCAGTGGCTTTAATTAAACATAGCCAGCCAGAAAAAACACATTTATATATATTGACTCCTCAACAGTTACCCAAGATGAAAGCATATGAGGATGGAAAAGAGTGGGGGCATGGAGAAGGGTCACTGGGAAAGGAGGTTTTACTCCTCTATTCTTGGAAAAGAGATTTTTCTCCATTATAATACAGCTCTTTTTATATATTTTCTGAGTGGCATGTTCTTGTCCTTACCAAGCTCATGGCTTCTCATCTCTAATCATGCTTAAGCCTTCCAATTTGCCAGTGGAAGTTTGAGGTGCAAGTCTTGCCAGCATAGATGCCATGCCCATCAGTAAAAGACCACACAGACCATGTTCGCTCCACTGGCATTTTATCCTATTAAAATAACTGTGAGCCAAAGAAAGCTGAGAGTTATGTTCATGCAAATTTCTACTCTCCTATATTTTAGGCTGCTTCAAAAAGGATGACAAAATGAAAGACTACAGATTCAAAGATCCATACTGTAGAAAAAGGCCCAAAGAAACCCACCACGTGGTAGGTTTCTTGAAGGAACAATCCCTTTCTATGAAGAGCATCTGTAATATAGTATGTCAGTCAGAAACTGGAATTTCCTGCAATTAATCAATTTAATAAAAAAAAAGATTTGACAGCCTTCCTTCAAATTCTGCACATGGTTTGGTTGCATTTCTGTTTCTGGATCTTTAGATCAATTACGGAAGAAAACTGACTGGCTAGACTTCCTCTACTGAAAATGAAAGATGAACTGGGAAGCTCATTTATTTTTCTTGGAGAAAGAAACAAAGACAGAGAAGCTGACCAACCAGCCAAAGCAGGCCACTGGCCAAACCAATTATTTGTGTCTTGTCAGTCCTTTCAGTGCAAATTTGTTCCTCTAACAAAACTAAGCAGCCTGTTAATACAGTTATTTGCCTAACAATGATGAGGCAATCCAAATTTTTCTGGAGTGTTGCCAAACAAATATTGAATATAATTTTATATTCTGGTAATTTTTAAAAAGAATGAGTTGGAGGCTTTCAGGTCTCCACACTTATTAATACTTGTTAAACAACCAGAATGAAGCTTACTCACAAGAAGCTTACTCTCAGCTAAGGGAGACATAAAATTTTGTATTTCTGGCTTATGTCTGGAGAGGAAAATTATTTCCTCTACAAATCATGCTTCAGACGTTCCACTATCCAAACCAGAGCTACACAGTAAGCACAGGTAGGGGAAGATTGAAGAACAGGATAAGATCCTAGTGGACAGAACTAGGTTTGCACTTGATTTATCATCTCACAGCTTGAGCACACCTCACTGGTGCTGCTGCTATAGTAACAAAACAGACAGGTATGCAGGTTTGTGGTAATAATACTTGTTGAAAGAGTTATTCTCTATTGCATATTCATGCTTCTGCCTCTATTTTTTTGGCATATCTCTAAATGAGATTCATATCTGGAAGCAAGAAATACAAAACTGGAGGGCGAAAAAAGTCTGTAAAGGCTTTATAAGAGAAAGACATAAAACTATGCAGTTATTTCCAGGGATTAGGGACCAAAATGTTAATGATTGTTTGGGAACCTCCAATGCATTTCAGCTGCCCTTTGGGCTTTGAAGAGCGTGAACTGGAGGCACAGTCCCCCAGCAGCTTTCTAAGCTAAACAGCAGCAGCTTTCTAAGTCAAGCAGCAGTGAATGGCAACTTAGGGGAAGAGACCAAGCCTTGGTTTATACAACACTAAGTTCATTTTTTGGCAACAGTGACTCAAACCCTTACATACCCACTTTTCTTTAAATGCTACAAACAGTCCCTGCTCGTGCACTGAAAGTCAACAGCAAAACTCCCATCACCTGTATGCATAAAATTATCTGAGAGCTTTTGCTCTTGTGTGGACAAAGACTAAATCCCACTCACCCCACTGACCCACAGATCAAAAAGAAAGAGTCTGGTGTTTGGTCTTGATTCAACTAATCCCCTTATCCAGAAAAGATCTCCTGTACTTGATCACAGTACATGTGCTGCTGATCTGAGATCTTAAATACACCCCTTAATTATCATAATATTAAGGGTATGAAGGTTAATTATAAAGCAAATCAGGGCACTCCATAAAGGCAATTCCAGTTACTCTGACCTGTGAAAACGTACAAAGCTTTTGCTCTGGGCATTTAACAGACAGAGAGTGTGGTCTAGTTTAATATTATCAGGGCATCTTTGGTAGGGAAACACAAGAATATGCTTTCAATTCTCATGGAGATAAAATGGGAATAGTCCAGTATTTCACAAAGAGCCATGAATTTGGAAATCAGTGAAGAATGGCATTTGTCTTTACTCACATGTTTCATAATAGACATTTTCAATATTTTCTATTATGATGTGAGATAATCGATATGTCACTTTACTCTTTCATTTCTACTCTCTGTTTCTGTAGAGCCACAGGGGAAAACAAGGACCCGCCACACCTACTCACACTAATTATCTTTCTTGGCATTGATGTCTCACACACAGCGATAAGATGAGAAATGTGAATCTTTGACTCACTGAAAAAGATGAATGGAGACCCATGCAGCTGGTCTGTGGTTCAGCTCCTCCATTTGGGCCTCCAGCTTGAAAGTAAACCAGTGTGAAAAAAAAAATGTTTTCATGGACTATAGTTCATTAGCATGTAAGAAGAGAGAAGTTAGGAAATGGTTTGACTTTCTGGAGTAGGAAAAAAAATCTCCAGTCTGGCATAAAGAAGGGGCAATACTTATCACTTACAGGACAACACAATTTATAAAGAAGAGTTTCTGCACTGCAGGTTGTTTATCAAAGGCCAAAATAAGGAACCAACACCATTTCTACCATCCTAACTACTGCAATTCAAAGAAATAAGCCATCAATCAACATATCTCTCTAAAAAAAGCACATGCCACTGCATCTTGGTGCAGGGAGTCTGAGCCATTTTTTCACCCTTAGTAAATCTAAGGGCAGCTACAACATAGTGTCTTTTGAGTACAATAGTTTTGGCCAAGATATTCACTCAGTTATAAAAACTTGTGACACCTCTGAGACACTCACTGATCGGCAAGGGGGAATATGGTTTAAGTGCCCACAAGTATCAGCCCCCATTAATGACACTGAGCAAGAACAGTGATACAAAAGAAGCTAAGGAAGATACTATATTAAAGTACTCTGAGTCTGGCAAAATATTTTAAATCTTAAAGTGGCACTCTGGCTTCTTTCCCCCACCCTCAAAAGAGGTCAAGAACCAAACCAGGTAATTACAGAGAGGTAGGATTAACTGGCACAGGAAGACTTTCAGGGATGTGACATGAAAACACCCAGAAAGACAGTTTGATTAAGGACATCCAGCATACATTTAGACACAGGAGGTCATGCTTAACTAACCTGCTGAATATCTTTGAAGATAATGCTGCCATGGGAGATAAGAAAAACATGACAGATGCTGTATAGGACATCGAGGTTAGGTTTTTCAAACCAAGTTTTGACAAGGCCCAACATCAGAGATGACTAATGGAGAAAAACAAGAAAGTTATGGATTGTAAAGTAAAAGGATGGAACAGTGGCTGTGGAGAAAGAGTTCAAATAAGATACAGAAAAAATGTATTGGGAAAAGGGTACTGAATGTAGGGGTCAGATCCACAGGGGTTACCAATCCCATTTGTCCCAAACATTGTTTCCGTGTCAGCCTCTGCCAGACCAAAATGTCCATGTGACCTACACTAACTGGGATTAGGGCTCTCACATTATGGCAGCGATAAACAATGGCCTTTAGAGTTGCTTCTGGTTCACAGTACCGAGTTTGTACTTGTACACTGATGTCAATACAGAAACACTCAAAAGAATACCTTCACATAGTGTTCAAGCTCTTATCTAAGCATTCAATCAAGGCTGGGCAATGCTGAAGAATTTGGTTCAGTCAGCAAATCATAGAATCATATAATCTTTTAGGTTGAAAAAGACCTTTAAGATCATCAGGTTCAGCCATCAATGTAGCACCACCACTATGTTCACCACTAAGCCACATCCTTGCATGCCATATCCACACTTTTTTGAACATTTCTAGGGGTGGTGACTCAACCACTTGCCTGGGCAGTCAGTTCCAGTGTTTGACAAACCCTATCATGAAAAAGTATTTCCTAATATCTAAACTAAACCTCCTCTGATGCAACTTGAAGCCATTTCCTCTTGTCCTGTCACTTGTCACCTGGAGACTGACACTCACCTCACTATAACCTCCTTTCAGGTAGTTGTAGAGAGCGATAAGGTCTCCCCCGAGCCTCCTTTTCTCCAGGCTAAACACCCCCAGCTTCCTCAGCTGCTCCTCTAAGACTTGTGCTCCAGACCCTTCACCAGCTCCATTGCCCTTCTCTGGACATCCTGCAGGCACCATAAAGCCTTATAGTGAGGGGCTCAAAACTGAAAACAGTATTCAAGGTGTGGCCTCACCTGTACCGAGTACAGGGGAACAATCACTGCTCTGGTCACTCTGGCCCCTCTATTTCTGATACAGGCCAGGATGCCATTGCTTTCTTGGCCACCTGCATACATGCTGGCTTATGTTTAGCCAGCTGTTGACCAGCACTTCCAGGTCCTTTTCTGCCAAGCAGCTTTCCAGCCACATTTCCCTAAGCCTGGAGCACTGCGTGGGGCTGCTGTGACCCAAGTGCAGGACTCAGCGCTTGGTGTTATTGAACCTCATACAATTGACCTCAGCCCATCAATCCAGCCTATCCAGATCCCTCTGCAGAGCCTTCCTACCCTCGAGGAGATCAACACTTCCCCCCAGTTTGGTCTGCAAACTTGCTTAGGATGTACTCGATCCCCTCATCCAGGTCATTGCTGCAGATATTAAACAGGGTTGGCCCTAATCCTGAGCCCTTGTGACTGGTTGTCAGCTGGATGTAACTCTATTCACCACCACAAACTGTAGCTCAACAGAAAAAGTACAAAATAAATTAATCCCTGAGAAAGGAATCAGGCAAAGCTGTCTATGTTAAGTACCATAACAACATGACACTTTGTCGAGGCAAAGGATTTTAAGGGTTGTAGTGGAAAAAACATAATTAAAGCCACCAATATATGGCAGAACATCAGAGAAAATAAAATTTTAAAAAAAGAAAGAAATGGGATATAACTTGTGTTAGTAGAAATAGGGCAATAACAACTAGAAATCAATGGCTTGTTCTGGAGATGGAGGCTTACCAGATGCTCTCTATTAGTCACTGTATCACAGAGAGAATATTATTGTCTAAGAGAGTACAAGAGCAGGGCAACAAAAAGTGAAATCAGATCTTGGTTCTTACTGGGCCTTAAATTATTAGGTGGGTAAAGTGAGGGCATGTTATGATTATTCTTCTTGGAAAAGAGAATACTTTGATGTGACCTAGTAGATGATTTTCATCATGTTGATCAAGCTAACCTCTACCAAGCTAGGGTGGAGCAGCAGGGGGAGGGAAGGCAAGGTATGTCAAAACAGGCTGCAAACATTTCAAATAACACAACTGGGGGAAACAGGGAAGTTATCAAGCAGAACTGCTCCAGCTGAAAGGTAATAAACATGTGGAAGAGGTTACCAGAAGAGGCAGCTGAAACAAAGGCTGTATACGAGCTCAAAAGACACTTGGACTTATTTTGAGATGAGAGAAGGACTCAGGGATTGTCAAAACCAGAATTTTGGGATTAAAATGCACTGTAAAACAGTAGGTATTCCAAGCCAAGTCAGGGTGCTTAAAATTGTTCATATTGTCACACATATAAGACAGAATTCCCTGTGTTGCTGCCACACCTTTTACCCTGAAGTCACAGTTAAGAGAAATATCTCCACTTACAAATCTTCCTTCCTGCAGCTTCTTTTGGTCAAACCATGTAAGTCAAGAAGAGCTCTTCTCTCAAATACCTCAAGACTACAAACAGCTGCAACAAAGGCAGTTATGAGCTGCGGAAGAGTCACCAAGTCCCACTGGCAATGACTTCCTCAAGCACAGACTGTGCCTACTGCTGCTGCAGCATTTGCTGTATGGCTCCCCCAAAACACTGGCTGAGGTCCAGGAGGAAAGGAGCAATCAGAAACAAGCCTGTGCTCACATTTCAGGGGGATCTTCTCAGGTCCTCACCCTTGCAAGCCCTGAAATGGTCATAAGGTTTAAGAGTCAGGATCCCTGCAACCCCAAAACTGCCACAAGTCCAGGCTGCCACAGACACAGCCAAAGCCTCTGTGTGTGCGGTGTAGGACTCTCTGCTGCCAAGGTCCATTGCCAAGGTCCATTGCCAAGGTCCAAGAGACCCTAAGAGTTGCTTGTTTATTTGTCTTCTTTATTACACTTTGGTCTAAAACATGAAAGAACAAAAATGCAGGACATGTGCCCTTTAGAAGGATATGCACTCATCACTCCCATCCCGAGGTCAGGACCTGATGCCCTCTCCATGTTGGGTATCAACCCAAGGTAACATCCCTGCAATACCAACAGCAAGTGATGCAGTTTTGACCAGAATAATGCCGAGGTAAGCAGGATAATTAAAAGGAGGTATGTAAGGGTCTTAACTCTTTCTGCTTAAACTCCATCCTTATTTTAGAATAACCACCCCAGAATTAGCTTCAATTTTGTTAAGAGAAAAAAAAATGGCATTCCCTGATTTAGAAATGTACACCCACCACTTTAGCTTCAAGCTATTTCTTGTGGATGAGCTGCAGCATGCAGAAATTAGCTGACTGTTTTGGAAATGTTCACATGTTTTCTTCTAATAGAGAATTCACCACCACAGAAATTTTTATATTTGATGCTAGTTATAGAAATATTTAACCCTGAGATTGAAACAAGTTTTCTCTTTTGATATTCCTTCTGCTATTACCTGACACCCTGATATCTTACTCAAGCAGTATCATTGGTTCCTAGCATTTATTTAATTTTAATATGTCCTAAAAAAGCAAATATCAGAACTGTACATAAAAGCATAAATAGCAACATAAGTATCACAACTGTATACAGGAGGAAGAATAAAGTAGAAGGAACTATCCTCTCAAACACGAGCATGCTGTCCTAACTACAATGATAATAAGAGAGATGGGATTTAGAACAAGACACAAGGTAAATTATACTTTTTTTTTGTTTTAATTGTGTTACTATTCCTTTGAACATAGCTTAACCAATGATGCTACTTTCAAATATTCCTTGGATGGGTGTGTTTATCTTGCTCAGTCAGTATTCTGCTTTCCCTTGCAAACCAGCGCTGTATCTCCCAGCTTGCTTTACTCAAGGTGTCCACAGTATTTTTCTCCAGGGAACCTGCTGTATAATCTATGGCAAGTGTGAAAGTCCATCGAGTTGTTCTCGCTAGTAAATCTCAGGCAAAGGATTCCTCATCCCTCCTGATCACACCCAGCTCCCCAGCAAATGCCTTTAACTGGCCTCAGTCATCACACCATCACAGGGGTAACAAACAGAGACCTCCGTGGAAAGTTAATATTATTGGGCAGGGTGTGAAAACAGTTAACAGTATTTGGGGTAATGACAGACCACACTCCTCACAGGTGTAAAGGGACTTTTGACCATTTATGGGCAGGCAGAATTTGGTTTTTGGAGAGCCTGTAAGCTCCCAGCCTCCTCCATGTATGCTCTAGCACTCACTATGGAAACCTCAGTGAAGACCATCTTTATTTAGAATCGTAAGCAAATTCCTTCCACACCCATCCATTCTTTCATTTGAAAGTTCTCATGTGAGTGGTATTATCGACATGACCAGATTAAATATCCATGACTCCAGATGCCTACAGAGGACAACCAGCATTACTCAGGCCAAGAGACAATTACTAAGAATACCAAATGATAGGTAATGTCACACACTCTTTTGCTGAAATATGTTGCTCTAGAGTAAACAATTTCTAGTAAAACTGTGTATTTTGCATTTGTTCCTTGTATAAGACAAATTTTCTTCATGTTCAATATTCATTTAGGATATGTCTTCTGATTGCAAGGACCGAGAGATTCATTTCGGTCTTCCTGTTTCAATTATGTGCTGATAAATTATATCAATAATCACGATGACTATGCTGTGCTTTGCACAGCTAGGTAGGTGTGTGTAGCTTCAGAAAAGCTCCTTCTGCCTTTCTAGAAGTCATTCTGGAAGAGAAACATGAAGCATATATCCAGTTTAAGCCACTGAGCAAAATGAAGGACACATCAGTGGCAGAAACATTGTAAAACAAGATGAGAAAGATTAATTATACCCCAGGCTGTTCTTAACAATCTCCAGATAACCTGAAAATCAGAAACAGTCTGATAAATATCGCTGTGATACATGTATCCAGGCTGGAACCTAAAATAATCAGATAATGTTCTCACCACAATTTCTATCAGTAACAACTGCTCATTTCCAATTATCTAGATGTATAAATGCATATATATATATATATATATATAATTAATTTTTTTTTTTCAAAACTATGAGTTTATTTCAAAAAAGAACAAAGTTTATTGTTCCATCTTGGCACAGCAACCAACAGAGAAACACATCATCTACTTCACATGGCAAGGAGTGCATGGAGCCAACTGTTTGTGATAGAAATAGGAACAGGCAAGGAGCCCACTGAACGGCAGCATGGGGCTGGGAGCCTCCACTTTCCCACCATATCGTTTAGTCCCAGCACAGTGAAGTGGGTTACATGAGGAATTTTCTCCCCTTCAAAGCAGCTTCTACAGCTTTACCATAAAGGAAATATAGCTTAGGTGAATTAGCATCACCCCAGCAAACAGCAGTGTTCTGAGACTGGGAAGAGCTATGGTTATAATGAATGGTTTGCATCAATTTTTGCTTCCCTACAGTAATTGTCTATAAAAAGCTCTGATTTCCTTTTAAAGAAAATGAAGAGTCTGTTCTTGCTTAGATGCATGTGCAGGCTGATGGCCAAAAACAGCAGTGAGAGCAAAAGCTTTATCAAAGTTTAAAAAAAAAAAACAAGTAAAAAACCCCCAACAACAAACAAACATATCCCAAGATAGACACTTAACTGAACCCACTGTGACACAGTATCTGAGTTCCTGTGCTTTCCGACTTCCTTCACTGCTTATTTGGGGTTTGACTATGCTACAGTCTTGCCAGTCCACCCAATGGAGTCTCAAGGGATGCACTTTCCCATTCCTCTGTGTAGAACTGGGAGAAAAAGTATGAGAAAACAAGAACTGAAGCCACTGAGCCACCCCATTCCCTTACAAGTCAGCAGGCAGCAAGGGCAGGAGCAGTCCAGGCAGAGCCATTCCCTCTTGCCCTCTCCAGCCTGCCACCCCAAGAATTCTCTGGTCACAACACAGAGAGCAGACACTGTGCTTGGTGGCATCACATCTTTCCTGTCCATCTCATCCACCTTGGCACATGGAGAGGAGGAACAGAAGACCTGGGGATGCCTCCAGCTGCCAGTGCCCAGCTGGGGCTGTATCTGCCCTGGAGTAGGAAACAGCCCTGTGTCCCCAGGGAACTGCCAGGGTTTCCAAGGCAGAAACTGTTGTACAGCAACTATGGCACAAGCAACATAAATAATCAATGTCAGCAGAGGAACAGCAAGGGAAATGTTCTGTTACAGCAAATCATCACCTACGTCCCTCATGAGAAAGTATCTCCCCTCATTCTTAATGGGAATAACAAAAAAGTACATTTAATTTTTCTAGAGCAGTAAAACAAGCATAAGAATTCTTTCCCCATCTTCATAGTTAACATTTTATAGACGGATCCATTCCAGCACAACCCCTTCTCCTGCATGTCCCTAGATAGTTAAGAACCTTTTGAAATGGGCATTTCTTCATTCATACACAGAATGCACATTCCAGTGCTGCTGTACAAATGCTGTGATGCCAAGAAACAACCACACGGTTCTCCTATTGAGACTGCTTTTTTAAATGGAAAACATAGTTTTATTCTGAATAGTCTGCTTTTGGCTGACATTTTCTAGTTTTCATAGAAATCTACCAAAGAAATTCTGGCATCCAGAAAATGAAACAGTTTGGTTGGTTCTGAGCTAAAAAATGAAGTTTTCCATTTGAAAAGACTGACAGATACTGTTTTGCTGTTTTGATAACAAATAAACTTTTATATTTCCTGTAACAAGACATTTTTTGGTCTTGGCTCTTGTTTTAAACCAATTTCCTCCCTTCTTTCTCACAAGGGCAGCCCAAGATTGTCTGTCTGTATCTTCAGCCTCTTTCTGTAACCCATGCCCTTGGCCCAGCTGATGCAGCTCTGATCATGCAGCAACATCATGCCATTCCCCTCATGCACATGCAGGCCCAACTGGAGAGCCTGGTCAGCAGGCTGGAAGGTTTAGGAGAGCAGATAAGCTATTACCAGAAAAGATTTAATAAATGCAAATAAATGTTTTGTTTTTCCTGATGAAAATTGATTTTATTTCTTTAGATAAAAAAAAGGAAACTTTTTTGTCCTATTGCCTCTCTCCAAATTACATCACCTCAGCCCAGGAAAAAAAATATACCTGGACACCTGATTTGTACATGTTGGACATGCAGGTATCTTCACACAGCTGAGTCTATCTATTCTCTTAAGCTCGGCTGCAGTGTCTTTATACACATGATACGTGTTTCACAGTAATGGTTTAGGGAAGGGATTTCCAGATTCCCTGAGAAACCAATTTAGTCCTGAAGGCAAAGAAGTTGAATGAATTCACGTTACCTCAGACTACATTAATTGCATTAAAACCAAGGACATGATTAAGAAACAGCAACATACAATTCAGGCCTTCATGACAAAGCTGCCTCTTGATTTCTCTGCTGTTTGTACTTTTCTGTTGTGTTATTTCACCTCTCCCTGCTCCAATGGAGACCAGAAGCTGCTGAACAACCAAGGACTTTAGTCCAGCAAACAAGGGCCCAATTCAGTCACACAGAGTGTCCTAAGGAAGCTACTGCTCATACGGCTCTTGCAATAGTTCAGCTGCCATTAGATTCATTCACAGGGAAACTTGACAAGCAGAAACAACAATGTCTAGAGAACAAGGAGGGTTCAGTGTCCCTCTTCTCCTCATCCCCTACTTGTGTCAGGCCTGTGCCTTATGTCTAGTAGTGGCAATTAGTTTCACCAGCTGTGACACACAGGCCAGGGACACAGGCACTACACAAACACCATGGGAGCAGCTCTCCCAGCCCCATAGGGTGCTATGCCTCAGGACTGCATAAATGGGTAAGACAGAACCTGCCGGGGAAAAGTGCACACAGGTGAACCAGCTTGCCCAAAACCACAAGGTAAACCCATGGCTTGACCAGACCCAGATACCAGTCTCCACCTCCTACTGCCCTGACCACAATGGGACTGTACTCCCAGCAGCAAGAGAGCGTGAGGACGGCAAGTGCACTCCCTTCTTTCCCAAAGCACATCCTGTCTTTGTTAGGCTATCTCTTGTCCCAGCTCATCACCCTGCTGCACCACAAACTCCACACTGGCACAATAGAATCTGGCCTCCCCATGGCAGTGGCAGTGCGAGCACAGCAGTGCCCTCAGGGAGCTGTGTCAAGTCCATTTAATCATAGGTAGAGCCTGTGGCAGCTGTTCCAGGGTTAACACAGAGCCACATTCACATTCCATTACCATGGTCAGGTCTTGTGACGCTTGCCTGAAAGTTGGACTCATTTGGAATACATTAGGATTTTGGGTGGAGGTGCAGCTCATGTCCTGGACCGGCACTCAGAGCTTTAGCTTCAGCTTTTCATTTCAAACCTCTCAAAGCAAGACAGATGGGATTTTCCCACCCCTTTGCTTTCCTCATAAAAATGCCTTCTAATGACTTTTGCAAAGCCGTCTCTGCCTGCAACATGCAGTTCTCCTCTCTCAACTGTTACAACACACAGAGAAGTTACAGTCCTTCACCAGCTCTCCACGCTGCTGCCTGTAACATGCAGCAGCCACCAGTGCTCCTGATGCCACACATCTCTGGGGAGAAATGAGCTGGTTGGGAGTGGGGCAGCTGGAGACGAAGCAATGAAGAGGCCGTGCTGTCTGGGCTGGGGGGCTGTGAGAAGCGGGTCAAAACCTGGCCGTCACGCACCACCCATCTGTGTGACGCCAAGCAGAGAGATTCATGAGGCTTTCAAGGCCAGTGGGTGTTGTCTTCTTAGCAGACCATGACATCTGTGCTCTGTACAGGCTTTATTTCAGAACACCATATAAAAGAAGCAAAAGGTGGGGTTAGAAAGGAGGGCAGAAAAACAGGACGCAATCTTTTACTTACACTGAGAAAAAACAGGAGGAGACCAGAAGGGAGGGTGCAGCCTTCCTAACATGTTTGCCTTAACTCTAGGGGGGACACAGGTGAGTGTTCTTAGATACACCCACTTCTTTCCAATGACTATGCAAAGAGCCCAGAGGACTGCTGCCCTGTCTCCCTAAATAAAGCTGAGGGGGTCGATGACACTGTCACACACTCCTTCCAAGTATAAAAGGCCTATAGTCACATTAATTCTCCTGCACCCAGGAGTGCAACATGTCATCATGTGAATGAAGACTGCAGCGTAATGCACATATCTCTGCTGGCTGAAGTAAGGACAGCATCAGTTCTGGTATTTTCCACGCACTTTTTTGCAATTGCATTCTTTCAATAAAGATGTTCATGAGTTTTAGGACTTTGGGGTTTGGGGTTTTTTTTCATGCATAAGATATTTAATAACAGATGCCAGACAGAAGTCTCTATGTAGTAAATCAGTGGATTTTTTTATTCATCCCATTCACAAAAAACCCCACCTCCAGAGCTAATCAAAGCAGGAGAGGAAGGGAAAACTGAAGAGATGTTTGGGTTTCAGCAAATCCCACCACAATACGAGATACAAACTTCCCAACAGGCTTTACTTGGAATCGCTGCAAAAAGTAATTTGTAAAAGTTGAAAGCTTAGTTGGAGAGGAACTGACTTTGCTTTTAGGGAGTGGTGACACAGGGCTGAAGTGGTGACACACAGTGAAACAACCAGGTAGAAAAAAAGAGTGAGACTTGCCCTCAGGCCAGCACTGAATATTAGCAAGCTGGTGTAACAGGGGTTGTTGTGCTGTTCAAATAGCTGAAGAGGCACTCAGTGTGTGAGAGGAGTATCCTGTACTGTATCTCAACACATATTTTTCTTTAAAAACAACTGCTGGTACAGTTCTCAAGGTTTTTTGCTCATTCTGTAGGTTTTCTGGGGTGACAGAAAGAGCCTGGTTTACTTGTTTTTAAACATCATGCTTCCTGTCTCTGGGTAAAGCTGGTGATGTTTATGACACTCAGTGTTCTACAGGTATTTAGTGGCTTTATACAGTGCAATAGGCCAGAGAATATGTCTCACATTGCTAGATTAAGCCACTTGAAATTCCATCACTGGTTGAACTTCAGGTGAGACTTTTGCTTCTAAAGAAATATAGTTTGAAAGCAAATAATCACTTGTGCTGGAGATAAAAAAAGGTAGAAAAGAAACCTCATATCCATCGTTAATTGTTAGTTGGATATTGGTAACTCTGTTTCACTTCATTGTCATTATATTTTCAAAAAGTAAAAGGAAAGGAGAGTGGAATGAGGTTCAAAAGAGATCAGTATAAAGATCTGCCTAGAATAGGCTGTGTATTAAGACTATACACAAATGTTTCTCTGACCTCCCTTTTGAACCCTGTGTTTTTGCAGCCACCTAACTTAACCTGTTTAGCATGAAAGTAAGCAGTGAATCAGTCTTAAGCCTCCACAAACATATGCCAGTAGAAGAAAACATCAACAGTCAATCCTACTATAGGAAGACAACATAGCAATGGCATGAACAAAACATATTGAAAGCAGAACCCCTTGTCCTCCTATGCTAGAAGACAGGTTTCCACATTATCCCAGGTACTGCTGGTGGCTTGTAGGACAATTCCCTCTAATACCTGAGTGCCCTGAATATTTGTTCACACACTGGGCCATCTCCATCTTGAGTGACACTAACACTACCGCAATAGTTCCTCAAAAGTGTTTCTATACCATTGCTTCAAATAGCGTAGGGTCTAACTTATGGAATTAGATTTCAGCTTCCATGTGTCTTTGCTTTCCATTCCCTGACACAAAAGCAACATTCATTCATTGCTGAAGCACACACCAAATCAGTGAATGGTTTCAGACACAGTCCACTGCAAAATGGGGTACAGCTATTAGGGTCCCAAAGGTTCCACAGTGATGTTTCTTAGATTAAGGTTTACCTTCCCCCCAAATCATGCACATAAATCAGAACTGAAGAAGAAAACAGAGCATTTTAACCAAAAGTGACAGCAAAGTAGAGAACATATTTATCCTAAAAGACAAAAGTTACCTAGTACAAGATAGAAAAAGGACAGTAAGACAGTGAAAAGCTTAGAAGAGATTCAGGCAGAGGAGAAAGAAGAGATAAATTCTTTTTTCACCCCTTAAAAAGGCAACACCATGCAGGAAATTCCATGATGCAGACCAAAGGTTCTCCTTTGCTTCACAGAGTTTGAAAGAAGGAAAAAAAGAGCCAAAGAAGAAATGGAGTTTCTCTAGCAATGTGGGTGTTGTGCCAGGGTGCCTTTCAAATGCTGTAGCACTGGTATCCAAGCATTAATTCCTCTTCACCACATTACAGAGAGCCAGTGGCATCTCAGCAGATTTTACCTTAGCAATGCCCAGCAGAGCAGCTGCACTCCAGAGAGCATCTCGCTTGCATGTCCCCAAGCTGTCAGTTTGCAGCACATCACTCCAGCCATTCAAATGGGAGGCCAGCAGAAAGGGGAAGGCTCACAGTGACCTGCCCAATAACATTTTCTGCAGACTGGAAATCCCAGTCAAAGCTTATCCAGTCCCATCGTAACCTCTGCAATCAAATCTGACAAGGAAAGCCAACTACAGAATGCATTTCAAGCCTCACCTGATCCCCCAAGAGTTGCTCTACATGCTTGAAGCATTTTGATGGGCTTCCTGAAATGCCTGTCTGGCTAAAGTGACCTACAAATGCCAACATACAGCACATCCTTTATCCCTTCCTCAGCTTTGGAACCCAAGTGCTGTATTTCATGTTGGAAGGAACCCCAAAACAAGCCAAGTCAGAATGAGGAGGTGGACAATGAAAGTCCAGAAGTGCAGGGACTAGCTACCAAACTCTGGTAGAGGTAATTATTATCATTTGAAAGGTATGTTGAGAAATATGTTATGATGGGGACAATTAATCCTTATAATGAGCTATAAAAGTGCCTTCAGAGTAGAATTGCCTTTACTCACTACCTCTATAGATATGAACCTAAAAGAAGGAATAGGAAACAGCCAATTTGCAAAACTGTGATGAGCACAGCAGCCTATCCCTGCTCCACCAGTGTCAAGTCCCACATGTGTGTGCCAGTAGAGAGTAGAATGCTGTGTACATTATCTTCTCCTAATAATAAAGCAGGAATCATTTGAGGGCATTAAAACAGGCCAAACAGACAAAAAACCTGGACTCAGGTTCTCAGACACAGGAAATCAGTGCAGCTTCTGTGATACTACAGTTTATTACACCAATTTATTCCTACTAAAGGTCTGGTCCATTAAAGACTAAAATCATCCTTGGGTTTTATTTTCTCTCCTTGGCTTTAGGGAAATAGGCTTATTCTTTTAAATAGAAACCTCCCCACGGTAAAGTATCTATATTTGAAGTCAGTGAAAAGGGAGCAGCAGAAGTCATTCATTTTTCAAAAACACTTTTATCATTGCATATGCAAAAATAAAACAAGTAAGGCTGTGTATATATATATGTATGGTGGATTAAAAAATCCCATATATATGGCGTATGTCATACATGGCATACACCATACACACATCATACATACTTGCATGCATACCATACACACACACATACATATATAGTATATAGTTGGGTCTGCCTGTTTGTATGTAGACACCTGTGGCAGAGACGTCTGGAGAGAGAACAAAGAGAAGTCTTCATGCAGTCCAGATTTTCAGGCCTGGCCTTCCCAGTCTCCAGTATAAACATCACTCCATGCATGTCCCTCCAGAGCAGGTCTGAGCAAGGAATAGTGAGAGCAGACAACTGACAGGGGGGTTAGCCACAAACACAGGGCCTTACACTGAGAAGGATAGAAAGTCCTCCAAAGAAGGATCTACTCTCAGTGAATGTTTTGTTTGAGGCTTCTAACTCTCTGTGCTAACAGGGCAAATCAGTTACTTGTGCATTGTCAGCTATTTTGAAAGGGAAGCAGCAGTTACATCCTGAAGAATTTCGTTTTGTTTGTTAAATATGTTCTAGGAGAAGCAATGTGGTCTGTGTATAATGGAGGCTACTCATAATGTGTGCTTTCCACATCCATATAATGGCAGCTTTTAGCATGTGTACCAAAGCCCATTCCTTGGTGAAAGACAAATCCAGATCCTGCATGCTTCCCTCCCCCTGAGTCACACACAACTTTAGGCATCCTTGTGCTGCAGCATCCCAGTGCAACAGTGTTTAGGATGCAAAAAAGGAATAAGCCAGTTGTATACAAGGTGCCTAAACTTATGCCCACATTGAAATAGCCTTAACCTTCATGCCTAAGATTAAATGCTTTGCTCAATCAACACTTCAGAGAATACTTTTTTTTTTTCCCAACAGGCAAAGAGAAGATCTGTTGCAGATCTCCCAACAGCCTCCTGCAAGCAACAGCAAAAGTCTTATGACTTGGGCAAACCCACATTCCCAGAGATGCCCCTCTTATCTCCCACACAGCAAAGAGGCAGGGGACAGTGCCAAAAGGAGTGCCAAAGATTGCCTTTCCCTTTTTGGAATGTAAATGCTCATTGATCACTAAATCACTTCAACAGCTTATTAAGTAGATGTCACAGAGAGTTACTGCCACTCCTCTATTAATTTAAAAATACTAATGGGGTTTTTTTGAGCATAATTTCTTGCTGAATGAAAAATGCTCCCTCTGTTAAAATATGAACATTTTAGACCTCACTAGCCTGCATGCAAGGCTGTTGATAACACAGAACACACATTTAGCAGAAACTTTAACACCGCAATATGTTTTTAAGGTTGCTCCATAGCTTTGTTGTTGTATTTCTTTATCAGTTCAAAGGATCCCCTCCATTTGGTTTTTCCATTTGCAGACAAACTGACATTCTTCTAATATATATTATTTACAGGTTCATGTCAATACTAGCACAAGCATAAGCTATCAATCACTTCTCTGATGATAACGGTAAATAAATAATGCACACTTTAAACCTTCAAAGAACTGCATAAATAGCAGTTTGTTTTCACAACATCCCTTTAAGCATCGGGGAAAGTAGTTTAACCACTTCACTGGTTTGTTTAATGTTCACTGGGAGTTTAACCATTTAGACTCAAGCATGGTTTAAGACCCATATGAATCATTCCGTATATTGCTCACAGAATAACATACATTCTGATATATAACCTATATTTATAAGACTGGGAAAAGCATATTTCCCCTCACCCCCCCCAAAAAAGGAAACTCAAGCCAATTATTTCCTATTTTGGAAGAAAGCCAGAAAGTGTTTCCATAACAGAACTGCCATGAGGCATTACTGGGTTGTGCTGCCCTTCCCTTTGGATATTGAAAGCTTCTGCTTTCCCACAAACACATAGGAAACAGGAGATACCACTGTCTGATATCTCCTAGTGCCCTCTTTTCTGCAGGACATCAGGCTGGAGCAGCAGCTATACATGTTTGTGGCCACCTGTGCTGTGCCACCCCCACACAGGGACAGCACATGTCTGCCATAGGTCAGTATGAGCCCTGGGCACAAAATTAAATACAGGGGAAAAAAGCTTTCTTGTGGTGAGGGAAGTCAAACACTGGCACTGCTCGCCTGGTGAGCTTGTGGAGTGTCAATCCTTTGAGATACTGAAAACCCAGCTGGACATAGCTCTGAGCAACCTACTTCAGCTGCCTCTGCCTTAAGAAAGGGTTGGGCTGGATATCTTCCAAAGATGTCTTCTTGCCTCAATTGTCTGTGTCTTTTGCATAAACAAGTTGGAAATCCCGCATTTGAACGGCTACATGCTTATGCAAAATAAATACCAAAGTCTGAGGATACCGAATCTGTGAGTACAACTAGAAATGTCATGCCCATGGCTAGAGATGTCATCAACTGCCCACTCCTGCAACAAACGATATAGGGAGCAAGACACATGAAACGAAAAAGCATACACAGAGGACCAAAACTAGACATCTGATTCCAATATTCAATGCAAGGAGTGGACGGGTCTTCTTTGTGTTTGGAAGCCTTTCAGCTCTAAAATAAAACTACTGTTCATTCTCCAACAAAAGACTGGGATCAAGTATCAAACTTTTTTCTTTTTTTCCTCTTCTTTTTGTTCAACAGCTACGAGACAGACATGGTAGCATCCTTCTCCCACAGTTTTCCTTCATAGATAAAAAATCCTTCCTGCACATTACATCTTTAGTTATTTCACATCCATTGATCATTATGTCTGTCCACCTGGCAGAACAGGAACAAATAAGCAAGAAAACTAAGATAAGGCTAGATTTTTGTCCTGGAAAGCTGCAGCCCTGTGCTGCCTCCCCCATGTTCTCTCCTTTCCCCCCTCCTTCCTGTATCTGCTTTCATCCCTAGAGACATTTCCAATAGCAGATAAATCAGCACTTTGAATTCTCCTTCTGATGTTGTAACAAGCTGGCAACTGGCATGACATGTTGTAGAGAGACACATGCGAATACCTAAGTCAGAAATAATGAGATTTCTCTCTCATATTCAGCGTGAAATGAGAGGCAAATGACAACACTGCTGAAAACAGAGTGCAAGAAGAGGTGTGGGAAAAGGAGGTGGAAAGAGAGGATGTCTAATCCACTTCACTTACTACAGTGGATTTCAGAAGAAAGTCTGTCTCACAGGCAGCACCCTGGGAAACACAGACTAGGAAGGATGGGACAGTTGCAGAGCACAGTGTCTCAAATCCAGGCAGCTCCACCCTGTATCCCAAGGACACATCCCCCGTGGCCAGGAACTGCTGTGCGATGTGGCCAAATGAACCAGCCCTTCAAATAAAAACATAAGAGACAAAAGGAGGCAACAAAAGAAAAAGGGAATAAAAGGTCCCAGTAAATCAATTAATGCAACAGTCTGCTTCAGTTTATAGACAGCACTGGTAATTGCTGTGTGCGTTGCCTGTGATGAATAGGGGCTGGTTACCGTTGCACAACTCATCCTTCTCTGCACGGCTGGGAACCAGCAGAATGCTGATCTCCACTGAAAGTCTGTAATTATTGTTAAATTAATCAGGGCAGGGTGTCAGGTCTGGGTTCATGCTTAATTGTCCCATTTTCTTGCAGTCTCAGACACCCACCTTCTTCTTTTATGCTCCCACCCCCTCCCCTACCCTTGCACATGCACCATTTTTGGATTGGTGGTGTTTACTCAGCAATGAGGGGTTTTGAGACCCTGCACGTCCACTACTTCAGGACTTAGTGTCTTCAAAAGCCACAATGTAACACAAAACTCTGGAAAGCAGAGCTCCACACATACTTAAAACCACAGAACAGAGAGTATTTTAACATCAGCGCAGAATTCAGAGGTACTGTTGCTGTTGTTACTACTTAACACTGGGAATGTAAACACTTCCCAGTCATGATTCATGATGGTAGAGAACACAGGCCATCATCATCTTAAACTTTCTCAGTCCCATCAAGGATCACTCCACTGAACAGATTTTGTCTAAAAGCAAGATGAAAACCTGGTCCGAACTGTTTCACTTTTTAGTGTTCTGAGTAGAGGTCAAGAGCAGTGGTTAGAGATGACTTTCACATATTTTGAAGTCTTCTTCACAAAGTCTTAAGCCCCTAGTTTTTCTCTTCTCCACCTCCCGAAAACACCAAATGATTAGTGGGATTTGGCTAGGATATTCCATGTAACTTTCATGTTAAGCCACAAGTACATAAAAAGATTACAACAAGGAGAAAGAGACTGCTCCCCGAATAGAGAGGATAGGACAAGAAATAATGGGAGCAATTAAGGAATAATTAAGTTGTAGCAGAAGACATCTCGGTTAGGTGTAAGGGGAAAAGAGTAAGTAAGAGCAGGAAATTACTTGAATAAATTTCCAAGGGAGACTGAGGAATCTGTCAGCAGGGGGTTTTAGGAAGCATATAGAAAATCAGCTGTCAGGAATCATGCAGACAGACATGGCCTGAAGACACTGAGGTGGTCTGAATGACTTCTTCCAGATTTACAGCAGAGAATCATACTGGTCTAAGGGGAGGGAAGTTACTCAGGAGCACAGCAGCAGGGATTCTGAGGATCTGCTCAAAATAAAATCACAGTGGCAAATGCAGTGCTCAAGGTTTGGCTCTGTAGAATTCAAAAAATCATCCACACTTTAGTGTGGGTCCAGCTTTTACACACTACATAAACACGATGGAATTTTCCATGATTCTTATAATGCAAACATATCATTTACAGCAAAGTTTGGAGTGAAAAGTAAAAAGGTGCATTAAATTGGACAGTTTATGTATTAATCAAAAAGCATAACCACCCCAGCAGTCTGAGTTCACCATCTTCCATCCCTGTGCACAAAAAGTTCGTTACTTCTATAGTGCAACCTGCATGACATGATCATACTGCTCCCCTTTCTCACCCAACTGAAATGATCCACCGCCAAGGGAAAGGCACAGTCAGTAGAAGCAATATTTCACTATTCTTGTTTAGCATAGTTTAGCATAGGAGATCATTCAGAAATCACTATTTCTAGGTCATTGACAGAAGCAAGTTTACTGTTTTGAAGAATAGATAATCAAGATATGCCAAATCTAAGTCATCTAATGCATCTAACACTGCTGCTCACAAAGAACTTGCCCACGAATTTGAGAACAGGGTAAAGACTTTTTGAACTCTGAAATCTCAGGTAGGATCCCTAGTCACTCATTCCTTCATGTTACCATTTACTCCTTTACTTTTGGCTTCTCAATGATAAATGAAAAGCCTTCAACTGCTGAAGTTAAGCTGTATAAGAATATATCTTTGCCTAACTACATTTGATAGAGAAGCACTGTAGATAAAATGTGCTTGTATCACTACAATGATTCTTACTTTCTAAAAATGGAGACAAATTAGCAAGTCTTTATTATCCTAGAAAAAGGCATCTAGCTTTTTATTTGTGCTCCCATATTTGCTTGCCTCAGTATTACATTCATCAGGGGTGACATCATTTACATATTTTTATTTGCATTAGAATGGCAATTTAGGATCATTGTGCAATCCCAGCAATATGTATTACACTGCATAGCTATGATCTCTCCACTGTTCTGGGAATAAGGAATCTAACACCAACATAAGTGATGCAATAGTTTATCTTTACCTAATTGACTACTTTCATCTACTGATACCTTATTTTGGGAGGTTTGGGAGAAGGGAAATTGTGAGAAAGAGAATGAAAAGAAGGAAGAAGGGGGACCACAATAAATAAAAAAAAAAAGTCTTGTTTCTTATTCTGACATGTGAAGCAGCAGAGTTTATTAGTTAAAACTGGTCTTTAAAAGATATGTTTCAGTCAGCCCATTTTTTTTTCTGCTAAAGGGCAGATATGGAATGACCCATTTCAGAGATGAATGCGTTGGGGTCATACTGTGGCAGACAGAGAGACTATAGCAGGCATTCCTACAGCACTGTCCCATCTTTTTCTTCTCAAACCCAGAGTCATGAACTCCTTTGTTTTCTCTTCAGTCCCCAAATGGCTCTAGACTAAGCAGACCAGACAATGGAGCTTCAACTGGGTCATTATCTTGGATTACTTCTGTTTCAAATGTACTTCTTCTAAAGAAGATGGGTCCCCATTCAAACAGTACTACCTAGATAATAAGAGATGCTTTCTCATATGTGTATATTGCATATATCACCTAATTTTCTGAGGGTGTCTACATGTCTTACCAAGAATGGCATCTGTGGGAGGGCTCTTACATTTTTGTTTCCATGTAGTAAAAGATCTATCTATTTCACAGATAGCTGTAGCTGAGATGTTACTGATTCCTTTTTATCCACCTGACACTTGCATAATAAAATCACTGGGTTTCATACTATCAGGAGAGAGTAAAAGGACAGAGTGGGTAAAACCAATTCTAGGCACAGTGCAAACCAAATCAGGCCATCATGAGTTTGACAGCACTTACTATTCTTCTTTTCTTGTCCATTGTAAGCATCATAGCATTATTTCTGAAGAATGTTCTTAAAGACTTTTTCTGAGTTTGTTTACCCCTGGGGCTAGTATTTTGTACTGGAATTTTAGCTCTGCCAATAGAAGAGTCAGTTAGACAGAGTCTTAACCAAGGCTTGGGCCCCCATGCTTTATTCCCAGATGCCTTTTTACACCGTAGCAATTCCTATGTTATTGTTAAATAATTGGAGGTGGGGAAGACGTGAGCAGCAAGTTACTTGTATTGGCTTCCACAGATGAGAACGTAAAAGATAGTTAAACTTCTCTCAAATTGATAATTTCTTAATTATCTATATAGATTTTCTGTCTGTCTTGCTATTGCTACCACTGCATCTCATTAGGGGTTGTTTAGCTTCAGATGGTCTCACAATTGTTGTTTCAGGACGCTTTTGAAAATTACTGTAATTTGTTACTTGTGTTAAAGAAGGCTTGAATTATGAGCTTTTTCAACAAATGTTTACCAAGTATTACAGAAACCATAATGAAATTTCACTCTGTAACACTTGGTGGTTTTATTTTTTTTATTATTACGTTCTTTTTTAATCATCTGAAGCATAACAACTCTACCAAACAGTTAAGCCTCAAGTAGAATTCTTAAGAATTAAGTTTTGGTTAGCTGAGAGTACTAGAAGTAGGACTTCATTAATATGAGCATATGTTATTACAGCTTACACATAAAAAATCATAGCCATTAGTAGCTGAAAATTATTACTTGAAGGCTAAGCAGAAACAGGATGACAACCGTGCTTGACCTTCCAGGATGAAGTGTCACATTTCCATACCACAAACAGGTTACACTGGATATACCCAGAAGGGAGGTCAAATCCAAAAATAAAAAAAAACACAGGTTTTTCCCTCCTATAAGGGAGGGAAATGAGACAAAATGTGCTTCAGCATTTTGCGTTTAAAGAGCAGAAAACAAGAGACATGAAAATGCCCTCTCTGGCACCACTTTTCTAAAGTAGAGACTTAAATGGTGACTGGAGGGTCTCCACTGAGCTCTTTATACCTGGCAGCACTTCTTAGCAGTGAACAAGCTAACAAGAGGGAACACTTTAAATGGCCCCAACCTCCTCCTTGAGCCCAAGATGTGGAATATGAACAGCCCTACCAGGAGGTGCCTGAAGGGCTGTGACCCCAGATCTTTCAGCAGGGAGAACAGTTACTTGTCACATTAGAATATCACTTTTTCTTCTCAGACTACTCTGCTCATTTTAGTTTACATATATAAAAAAAGAAATCCTTAATATGCCAGAAGGATTTAGCAAAGGTATTGCTCTTCTCCATTTTCAGTCTGTTTTGCTTGTGGACTTGACAAGAAGAATCTGTAACTGGCCTTTTTCACTGCATGATGGAAGGTGCATGCTCTCCACAGGCTCCACAACAGGACACTTTCCTGAAACAGCAGCAGAAAATCTGAGAGCAAAAGGCCCCCAGGAAGATGAGTAATGCATAGAGAAAAAGGAGAGATTTATGTGGCACAGGGCCCAAACTGCAACTCTTCACGAAGATCAATAGGGTTTGGATGTCACTGAGCCTGAATGGAGAATGCCACTGTGTATGAAAAAAGTGCGTGCCCATCACTCATCGCTGTCCCGCAGGAATCAACTCAGCCTTTGGGCTGTCCAGTGTCTCTGCTGTAGAATTTGGTGTCAAACCACATCAGCCTGAAAATTGTATTTCTCCAGGCTAGCACTGACATTCATAGTTCAGAAGAAAGACCGCAGGCCTGATTCATCCTCATTTTATGCCACAGCAGTTCCACAGAAGTCAATGGAGCTGCACTGGCATATACCTGTAACGTGTCTGGCTCAGCAGTGCTCGACTCTCCTAGACAGCTTCTTGGGAAGAGAAGCTCCTGCAGGGACTTTCCACCATGTGATCAACACCAGTGCTTCTGAAAGTCTGTGCACAGGATTTTTGAAAGAGAAAGATTCAGGTCTGCAGAAGTATAAGCCCAGTATGAGCACTTCACATGTATATTCCGTTCAGAAGAAAATATGACTGGCGGGGCACTGATTTACTTTAGATCCTAACATTGCTTCAATGCAATTACCACTGCATTTTGGTGATGCTGTAGTCTCTTCAAATGCCACATTCTGGGAATCATTCTCTGTGCTGCTTTTCATGTTAATATTTTGAATTACTAAGCTAAGTACTTCGAAATCAGCCTTGCCATGAGCCTCTGTGAGGCTTGACAAGAGGTCCTTTCCAACGTAAGAGTTTTCCCTGATTTTAAGATTCAGAGAGTATTTGCTTCTGGTGATGTTTATTCTGCCAAGGCCTGTTTCAAACCAGACTGTAGCCAAGCTCTCCCTTTTGCAACCCTTTTATCACAAAGCATTGACTTTCTAGTTATAACAGACTACTAATTAGTCCGCAAGATTACTGCAAAATCATTTCCAGTCCCACTCATCTACACCAAATGTGCTTCCAAATATGCTTTTAACACTTACATTTCTTTGTGTATGGGAGTTCCTTGTAATTTCTCCTTACTCAGACATTCCATACACCTGAGAAGAAACGTTTTCCAGACTGCCATCCATTTCCCCAGAGATTCCATATGGCTTTGAACATCTCGCCATTTCTGTTATCCCATGGTAAATGAAGGGACCCTGATGGCAGTCAGAACAATTAAGTAAATCTCATTCTGTTTTGTATTTTAATTAAAAATAAATTTACTTACACACTGATCAGATATGTAGTGATGTTTCTCTGTGCTCCATTCTGTGCGTATGTCTATATATCATGTATATGCAAACCCTGTATAAGCAGCATTCTTTCCCAGGAAAAGTCTGTCTAAGCCCCAACCTGACACACCCTGTTCCTCTCTGGATACACCACTCAAACACAGACAAATTACAAATGTGAACATGCTACATCACTCATGTTTCTCTTGGCGCTTCCTAAGATTTTTTTACACAGTGTGCCAAAAGTGCTTCTCTCAGTCAGTATCCAGCTCCTCACCACAACAGCAAATGCCAAAGTGATAGAGTGGGCCCAGATTTACTGAGGGAGGATGGCCGGATTAAGGAGCTAGGACAGGCTTCACCCTCTCCACTAGTACTAGTGCCTGGCCCACATTTCTCCAGTTACTCTGCTGTCCTCTCACCTCTACCACCCATAATCTTTTCAGCACTGCGAACACTCTGGTGCTTTGCAAGATTGCTGCTCTGCCTGGTGGCACTGCTGGAGCAAATCAGTTCATTCGAGCTGGTAAGCCTGTCAGTCATTATTTAAAAGATGTTCCAGTTTTGCAGTATATAAATTAAGCCTGACACTACTGCAGCAGGACCTTTACTTTTCCTGCACATCCAGTTAGACTTGATGGTAGTTAATAACTGCAGGCAACAAGAGCAAGATAGTGCTTTCAGGAAAAATAGTGAGGAATAGCTTTCAGGGGATATGAAGATGTTCCTTGCAGTGCAGAATTTTAAAATTAGCTGACAGTCAAATACCCCAAAACACTTGCCTGTGTATCCCTTTGATCTTTGGTGCTCAGCCCTGTGGCTTGCTTGTTGGATGTGGCATCTTTACCTCTCCTGCTTGCCTTGTGCAGGAGTTGTATTTCAAGGCATGAGAGTGCTGAAGGATATTAGTAGAAGGTATCATTTGTGTGGCCCTCATCCTGATTAACTGTGTTTCCACATGTCCTTTAATTCACCCAACTAATCCTAGTGATAGCATGACCTTTATCTTTCACCTCCTTTATCACTCTCAGCCTAATGAACTATTTCCCATAACCTAGGTCAACCATTACAAATAATCAGCCAGGACTGAACTCTATAACTTTTGTCTGACAAACAAAATACCTTTGCTTTGCCAAATTCAAAGCACAGCTACAAACTAGGAATCTAGATCATAATGTATTTTTAGCAAATATTTTATGCAAATTCTGGCATTGGTTTTTTTAATTAAATATTTCATCAGATATTTGTCTGTTATTCCAGACTTTGACTAACTTGACTACAAAATAATAAGTTACAGACATTTGCCACAAGTCATTGCATTAAGTTTGAATGCACTCCAATATAAAAGCAAACTGAAAGGAAGAAGCCCTCTCACATTTGGACACATTGCTTGTGTTTGGAATCTGCAATCAAATCTAACCTATGAGAAAAAAATACAGCATCATGTCAGAAGACTCTCCCCTATTCTACTTTAGTGCACACAGCTTATCAGCAAACAAACAGGGCAGTATTAAGTATGAGAAATGAGGACTTATGTGCTTAAGCCCTGAGCATACTTCCTGTGTGTGGAAAGCTAAGAAGGCAGAAAATTCAGCAATCTGGAAAACTGGGCATTGTGTGGTTCACCAGACCCCTCCTTGGTGTAAGGAGGTAGTCAAAAGCCATCACAACCACAATGCAAGATGCCTAGATATACAACCAGACAGCAGGCATCCCCTCACTACATAGGGGATACAGAGTCACCAGGAGCTGCCACGCATCTGAGCAGAGACTTCCTGGGTTCACCATCAGCAGGCTTTGGAGAGCAGCCACAGATGCAGGCTGCATTTCCCCATCCAGTCTGGAGATTGGTCCCTTAGAGAGGAGGAGACCTGGGCCAGGTTCAACTCCGTGGATGCTTGTACATCTGCCCCATTAGCTACATAAACATTCGATTTTTCCCCATGACACCAGAAGTTTGTTTTATTGGCCTAAGCAAACTAAAAGAGCAAAACCGAAAAATACACCAATGAAAACCTCAAAAGCATCGTACTTCTCCATATTTGCACAACAAACTCGGCAACTCACAGTGTCATTAAACGAGATGGTGTCAATCGGACCAAGGCACACAGAGACCAGTGACCCACATCAGCAGTTACCAGCCTGCCTGGCATGGTCTCCAAAAGAGGCATCCCCCCTCTCCTGGACAACCTGGCTGCAAACAAGGTGCATTGTGTCTTTCCAGTGATCCATTCTGTTTGTTGAAAGCTGAAACAGGGCCAGTGACTCTTCTGTTGGCATCCCAGCCCACTTTTTGGTTGCATGCCTTGTTCTCTCCTTCTACCGCCAGCCGACCAGCTCACTTAAACAGCCAACAGCATTCATTTGGATTTATCGTGCAGTTATGGCTCGAGTCCAGGCCTGAGCTGGCAGGATCAGTGGAGGACCAGCATCGTCCTATTCAGCTACACACAACCTACTTGTCATCCTTTTTGGAACCAGTGACTCAGATGTAACTTTATTGCATCCTGGCAGCTGGTGGGACTGGGTGAGATGTACAAAGACAATAACTCTGGCACCCATCAAGCCTTGGAGCACGGAGCAGAAAGCCTGCTTGCAATCCTTATTCAAGTCCTGG
This sequence comes from Hafferia zeledoni, assembly GCA_035583235.1. NCBI lineage: Eukaryota > Metazoa > Chordata > Aves > Passeriformes > Thamnophilidae > Hafferia > Hafferia zeledoni. The sequence goes on along the minus strand of JAWWEV010000001.1, from coordinate 103,237,826 downwards.
CATAATTAAAACAACATTACCATTCTTGGTGGCAGATTTTCACCTTCTGTAAACCCAGACTTTCTGTGAGTGTTTTGTTTTACCAATTTACTGTGTCTCAAAGTCAATGGATTATAAAACAGAAGAGCAGGTTCTCTTTCTTTCTTTTGTGCTACTGCTATTAGCAGAACAACTGCAGCCTACCTTTTGGGCTGTACATATGGTGGATGCTTGACTGCACCTTTGGCAACTACCTGGGAGACAGCAAATGAAAGTAAGGGTTTGCTCTTTTGCAAAGCTCCAGACAAGATATTTTTTTCAGGTGCTATATCTAAAGGGGGAAAGTGAGAGGTATTTTACATTCATAATAGGCTATCTTTCCCTCTTAGGTCATGGTTTTAGAGGAAAGCTGGACAGACCCATAGGCTCCCTGTGTTGCCACATTCGTTCCTCTTTGCCCACTGCTTGCTCCCACCCACTGCAGTGCCCTTCCAGTCCTGCTGACAGAGCTGGTTTTGCAGGCTTGCTTAGCCCAGACCAAGGAACTCATCTGGATGGATGAAGGGGAGCAAACAAAGTATTAAGTCACCCTGAACTGAAAACAATTGCAGGCTGTTTGTCTCCATGCAGTGTATTATTCAGGGTACCTGCTGCTTCCCAAAGGGCCACCCCCACACTGTAAGCACTACAACATCCCTGTAATGCCCCACAGAGAGCATGTCCTGCAGGTAGCTTTGCATATGCTTTGCATATGCTTTAGCTAGAAATCCAATTCCTCTCTATCTTCTCAGTTGGCAAAGATCCAGTACTAAACCACATCTATGTTTTTCCATAAATACAGATTTTACCCCTGCCTCAACACTGTAGATACCAATAGAAGAGGGGTAGGGAAGAGGAAACATTTTCAGGGCAGTTGCAGGGGAGAAACTAAACACATCTCCCTCCTTTTCCCTTCCCAGAATGCAAGACAATGCTGTTACTACATCCCCAGACCTGTTTACATGAGTGTGCAACCAACACATGCCCCATTCACCTGAGGCAATGCCCACTCCTAGTCTAGGAAACTCCAGCAGCTGATCTCCCTTCTCCTCACATCGCTGCTTGCTGTCCTAACCCATCCCCCAGCTTCAGTTTTTGTCTGCTCTTCTAGAGGGAATAACTCCTGCGGTTGTCTCAGCAGCTGCTCTTCGCTTTCCCAAGCAGCAGCAAGAGCTAAATTGACCTAATTCCTGCTTGTTTCCCTGCCACCCACAGAATCTGAAATAGCAGCAGTGAAAACTGCCAAGGTGCTTGTCAGAGGCCGCTCTGCCGCAGCGCGGGACCAGCTCACGTTCACTCCATCTTCTGCAGCTCCCACGAGGGTTAGAAACTTTTCAGACTGCAAGTTTCAAAATCTGCAAAAGTGGAGGACAATTATTGCAGACAGCTCCTTAGGCAGCCTCAAGGACAAGTGGATTTTTTGTACCCTACGGCACATTCTCACCAGTGTTCTTTATACTGCAAACATCAGACATATCTATTTGTAAAAATCCATGGATAAGTCTCTCAGCTGCTGTCTCACCTCCTTTTCCACTGTAGTTTGGATTTGCAGTCAGGTTTGGACTATCAGGCTGATTTTATTTTTCTTTTAATGAAAGCTGGGTCAGTCATGATCAAACATTCAGCAAGAACAGGAATTAACTTTGTATATGAATTCTGTAGTGAAATTAGCTGTCACCTGCCAGGTAATCTAAGGCACCAGTTACAGCTTCATCAGGAGCAACCTTCCTTTGCTGAAGTCTGCAGATTCAGATTTTTAAAAAATCATACAAAAAAATGATTCTTTCCCTCTCATGGGAACACACTTGTCACAGTCCAAGCTGCCCAACTGCCCCCAGAACTTAACAGGCTACAAAGCGCTTGCAGGAGTGGGAGCATTTATGTTAATTACTGTGTGGAAGAGGAGCCAAAGATATGGCAAGATTTTATATGGCATATGGGATCTGATAACATGTCATTAGAGGTAAAAAGCAACCCTTTCCAGTGTAGCTTTTCAGCTGCTTATTAAGGCTTTCTGCTCAAACTTCTAAGTGCATGGGTTGAAATTTTCCATGCCATAATTGCTACGATTTTGACAATTAAAGCTTGTTATAGTGCAGAAACACAAGGGCATTTCCTAACTTCTGAGTGTGTACCTCTGCAACCTTATTCACTTTTGTTCCTAGTAACAGCTGAAGGAGGAAGATGGCTTAAGTCTCTCAGCCTGAACATGAGCAACGCTGGCATTCAAGTTCTCCCAGACTTGATGGCCAATCAGCCAATATCACACAGGGATGCAAAATTTACCAGAACATGTTTTAGTTCTTGCATATGCACTGGGTTTTTATTGCTCTTGAGACTCAAGGTAATCTCAAATTTATGTGGAACTCCTGTATCCGTCATAAAAGAGACATCACAAAAAAAAATGTGGCCAAGTACTCTCTAAATAATCCTCCTTCCCATACCTATGGCAAAGGGAACTGTTACCAGCAGAAAAAAGCTCATAACTTACCATAATGAAACATCCTTCTGGATTCAAAGTGAATCAAGTGACACACTGTGCACCATTAACTAAACCTGCAAATATTTGCAGGATAGTGAGAGGACTTCATTTTAACTAAGCCTTGAATTGCTCAGTTGTCAATATTTAATAGAAGTTTCTGTAGGTATCTTGCCCATTACCCTATCCCAGCCCTCATCAGCATAGTGACCAATGAATATCATTCGCTTGAAGTTTGCCAAAGCTTCCACTAAGAATTTCTGGCACTGATTAGACTCTTAGGAAACCTCAGAGCCAAACAGCCTGTGTAATAACTATGAAATTTGTATTATTAGCTTCTAAACAGAAGCAGCATGACACTCTCCAAAGGAAATACGCAGGCTGTCAGAGGCACTGAGAAAAGGTGTCAGCTACAAATTAATGGCTATTTAAACATATTATTTGTTCCAAAGTGTGAAAAATGAGATTTTTAGCTCTGACAGCAGAAAAGGTGGTGGTGTCAGGTCCCACATGGGCATGCCACCTCTCCCAGCTGCTGCTGCCAGCATTTCAAAGCTGTTGATTGGTACCATTTAGATACATGGGGAAAGGAAGCCTCAGAAGCAAAAAGAGGCTTTATTCCCTCCCCTTGGTTTAGCTAAGGCAGAGACATTCCACTTCTGGCTCTGTTTACAAACACAGCTGATTAAAAAAACGAAGGCAAAGGAACATAGATCAGCTTAAGTTAACACAGATAGATGACTTGGACACAAATCTAACTCTTCAGTGAGAAACTGAAAGTACTAGTTAACTAAGTGTTGGCTCTACTGAGCAGTACAATGTGGCTTCTACATCTCAAACTCAGGGTACCGCAGGTTTCCAAAGAGCACTGTGAAAGCCGAAAGGCCCTCACAATCTCAAATTTTTAGTGCTTTTCCCATTTTGCCCATTGAAAATTTACCATCTCAAAGCAGCAGAGGCTGTCATATGACAGAGACTAGAAAAATTAAATGGGAAAGATAAAAGCCAAGCCAGTGTCGGGCAGAAAACTCTGTATTTTCTGTAACAGGCACTATCTTAGCCATCACGCCAGCTCTTTCTTGTGGGGTGGGTATGTAGGGGGAGGAGTGTCTTAATCATTGCTATTGTAAATGGAATTAATTCCATACATGCTGCCACTGAAGATACTTGGGACTAGAGGCTGGTACTGCTAAGTGGAAATACTAATGTAATATTTTCACTGTACTTGCAAGGAGAGAGAACAAGTGTGGCAAATACTGGTACTGTACAGCCCACAGGTGGAGAAAGGACCATTGATTTTAATCTACTTTAAAATGTATTTGCTGAAGCTACTGCAAACATATTGATGGAGACTTGTAAGGTAAATAACTTGCCACACTCAGCGGGGAGAGGGAGTTGGCATGGTCAGTGCTTGGCTCAGCATGCAGTACCCATATTTCATGTCAGCAGTTCTTGAAAAATCTTCCTACAACTCCCTGAGCTTGGAAGGCAGGGGCAGGAACGCTCAAGGATATGGCACGTGCAGAGCTTCAGAGGAATTAGGCTGATTTCAGGGCACCCTACTACCTGGATTTCGTTTCAGCCAAAGCACAGGTGCTGCAAGACCAGACTACCAAGACACGGACCTGAGACTTCCCTTCTCCTGGCTCCCATGTGACTGCTGACTTGGTGGGGATCTGGCAGGGAACAAGGTAGGTTTCACATCTTGCATTGCAGAGAAAGTTTCCTTGAGAAGCTGGCTGGTGCCTGTCAAAATTATATCATCACCAACTCAGAGTCACAGACTTGTTTGATTTCAAGTTGGCATTGTGTGATGGAAAAAGTTCTACATCAGAATACGTCCAACCAAGACATCTGGATATAAAATGATGAAGGACTTTCACTGAGTCCACTATGTCTCAATGCAGGCTATCTGAAAAGTTTGGGGTACTCCACATATTTCTCAGTGATCTTTTGAGTTTAAAATCCAATGGCAACTTCAAAACAGCAACCTTTTAAAGTCATTTCTTTCTAGAGAACTAGCACCAAGCTTTTGTACTTATGGCACACCTTCTTTACCTGGTCAAAATCGTTAAAACATCACAGTATTGATGCATCCATAATTATGTTCACACTATCAGCTTTTGAAAACTAAACAACAGAAATCTAAGAAAGTACCACATGAACTCAATACACTATCTAATGCCAAACAGCAGCAATCCTAGCCTAGTTCCTAACTCATTTCTCTTTTCAGTAAATTACATCTTTCTACAAAGTTCCACAAACTGTCCACATCAGTCTCATACTCTCACTAAATGTCAGTCCATGCAGAACTTGGGTGCTCAGAAGAACTGAGCTGATAAAAGGATGCAATAGTATGAAGTATAAAAACAGGGGGCCCAGGGATGGTAAGGGAGACAAATGCAGGCAGCCTGCACTGGTAAACACTCCAGCAAGAAATCACACCGTGGAACCTAGAAAGGGAGTTTAAATTAGAGGAGGTACTGTTATTCTTAAGGTTTGTAATAAAAAGCCTGTGGTTCCAATTAGGAAAGCAAAGATGCCTGGCCAACATGCTATTACCAGCTTTTTGGCAGGCAAAGCCATTTACAACAACCAGGCTGCCTCTCCTGCACTCAAGTATTTGTTTTTACATTCAAGCCTTCTCAGACTCGATAGCTCTTGGAACAGACTCCAGCCACACTTGTACAGGGCAAAGTCTGTATCAGACGGATCATCAAGCAGAACAAAGTGTTATTACTTTCTCAAAGCTGCTATTCAGTCACACCCCTCACATTATTTCTGTGAAAATGAAGGAGTGATTTCAATTATGGAAGTATGGAAATTTCAATTATTGAGTATAGGTAGAAAGAGACAAAATAGATGAGCTACTGGCTTTTTTTTAACCCTCAAAGATGAAGTTCATAGAAAAGCTCTCCAGAATAACACTAAGTACCTTCCTTTCAGTTGTGCTCTTCCATCTATCAGTCTTTGGAATGTGTCTGGAAGCACTGCAGTGCTGTGCAAATTGCTGAGTATTGGAGGTGTTTGGTTATACTGGAGAAGAAACGAGTAAAGGAAAGGATATTTATGAAGACTAGCCTTTGCCTAGGGAGAACTGGGGCTCCTAAAGTCAGATTCCTGCTCTGCAGGAAGACTTCTCTCTCTGTCTCTCTTTCCGTCTTGCTATGTCTTGATCTTCAGTGACTTGAGTCTCTTGGGTAAGCTCCCTTTCAAGTTTCAGTCTTCCACACAGTCTCAGCCCAATGCAGAACTGCATGCGTTCAGCAGAAAATGTCCTCCACTTTTTCTTCCGTGCTTATTTAAAGCTCCACTTCATTATATTTACTGATATTCTGACTTTAATAAATAATAATTGCATGCTTCTTGGAGGCTCTAGGCATCTAAACGCATAATTAATCATAGTACCAAACCCCATGAGCCTTCAAATCATCATTAGAAAGAAAATCTTCCAGCCAAACACCTTGGTAAAAAAAGTGAGATCCTCTCCCCTAATTGGTCCGGGAAGCAGAGAAATAGCTCTTAAACGGATGTCTTCTGTACTGTACTCGCAGATCTGGACTCAAACCAAACCAGGGAAATAAATAGCAGAGATGCACAGTCCCCACAGAGGCACGTCCTGCCAGCACCCATCTCTCTGTGCAGCACAGTGTGTCAGGTTGAAATTACCACGAGGAAAAGGAAGAGGGAAAGGAAAAAAGGGAGCATCCCCTCTCCTCAAGTAAAGTAAGAATAAATACTTAAAGTGATACTTTAGAGACAAAACACTAACAGGGACATGGGGAACATCACAAAACTGCTGTTAATTGACGCACGCTACTCTTCTCCAAAAGGTGGAAGTGTAAGAGTAAGGTTTCCAAAGTCCTTTAACTCTTTTTTCATGCAACACCTCCTTAAATCTGGAAAGTTAAAATCACTCCCTTACAGTAAACGTCAGCCTTGTTTACAGCTGGTGGGTCAGCATGTATCCCTAACAACAGCAGAAGGTTGCTTCTGGTCTACACAGTAACAGTAACACATTCTAACCTAAATGAGCACCATTTCTGCAGGCTCAGGGTTTTCTCTTGCCTGTGTTCTGTCTCTGTGTTCTGTGGTAGCTCAGGACTCAGGGAGAGCTTGGGGAACTTGAACCTCCCTGCCAGCCTCAGTAAGCAATGAAAAAGTACAGCCAGCTGGGAGCAGTGGCATAATGTCTCCAAAGGCCTTGGAGCATGTGGTCAGGCTGCCCTCGTTGCACCTCCTGTATGCCCCACTGGGCCCAGCCACAGCCACTGGTGGGTGCCCATAACACAGATGCGGTGCCAAGCTCCAGTTTTCCCAGCTTGTATCTCCCAGCTCACTTCATTTACCTGTGATGCTTACCATTGGCACAACCCCATGACAGGGATAACCCCTGAGCAATCCCAACAAGTAAGAGTAGAGACGTCAAAAGACAGGTTATTTCCTTTATATTATCTAAATTTCCCCTCAATTTTCACTTCTGCTACACAATGAAGTAAAGTCTAATACGTAATGGATTACCAGCAGGGCAGAGTGAGCAAATAGCTAACTTATTTGTTTTAGATGGAGTAACACAATAAAAAGCATGCAACCTACTGTATTGTGCCCATGAACTTTATCCTTCTGAATAACACACAGAGTCCAAGAAAAATTTCCTGCTCTGAGAGTCTGCAACCTGGGACTGGAGCCCAAAGACTCCCAAGAAGCTCCACCAGACGGTAAACAGCTGCGTGTCCTGAGGGAATGGCTAACCTGGCAGTGGTTTCCCATATACTAAATCCTTATTGCTTTAACAAGGTTGCCTGGAAGTGGCTTGAACAGAAGTAAAGGGAATGCTGCTCTGATCAAGTGACTCATAGAAAGAGGGAGGGAGGTCTTAAGATACTCTCTGGAAAGGATTTCAAAGCTGAGCATATTGTTCCAGGAAATGTTTACAGACTGGAAAAGAGGAAGTTTTGACTTTCATTGGCTTGCTCTGTTGCAACATGGCATGTTTACCAAAAATACATAAAGAGAGGGAAAAGAAAAGCTCCCTTCTGAAGGAATGCTGGGCAGGATGCAAAAGGAATACAGTTCTGCCTGCTTTAAAGTACCAGCCAAAAGGAGAAAATTAACTCTGTCCTGGCTTCACATGGCACACTCATACCTCAGCCCCAAAACTTATCAAAAAGGAATGAACTCCAGAGTAAATCAGAAGAGTATACCCTCACTGCAGTTTTTGGGGCCATAGTTGCCATATACTATTCACTCTGCAAACACCAAAGAAGACAGTGTTCCTCCCTGGAGATGTTAGCAATGTCTGGGAGATGAAGCAATTAGAGGGAGACTACATTTGGGTTTGTGGTGGGGGAAGTGTTTTTTGTTTTTACAGACTGAACAAATTCATAACAACAAACAGAAAAAACAAGGACTTTATGGAAGGGTTCAGGAAAACCATGTTACGTTTTAGGTCATTGCTCCCGAATTTTTTACAGCTGAGGCTCCTGTGAGAAAATGTGTCCTTCTGCTTAGTCCTATGACTGCCGCATTATGTCCTGAGTCAGTGCAATTGCATTCCTCTAATCCACTTCGGAAGTCTCCTCCCATCCATTACCAAGAGGCTGCAAGATTCTCCTTTTGCTGCCACTGGGTTTTTGGCAGCAGCATAACCCCAGAGGCAGAGCTCATGCTCCTCTCTGACCTTGCAGAGGTGCCAGGTCCCAGGGCTATAAGACAGACACACTTCAGCTGCCACTTAGCCCTGGCTGAGCTCCTGACTCTCCAAAGAAATGTTGTCCTCCCACCAAAAAGAGCTGCAAGAACAAAGGCCTCTAGAGGAACACATTTTAGCCTATCAGAAAGTAAGGGCTAAAATAAGTGTGGATATCCCCCAGACTGCACTGACACCCCTACTCTGAAGCCTCAGAGCATCTCCTCTTTGTTCTCCCCACCTTACAAACCTGACTCCAAAAAGGATGTGAGCACTTTCAAATAGGCCCCAGAGCTTGTTGGGAGGAAGAACAATGAAAATGAAGGGTCATCACAGGCCATGACAGCAAAGATAATCCAATACCCATCAAAAGTGAAATAACGTTCATTTAGACTGACAAAAAAGACAAGGAGCTTGATCTAGAAGGAGTGAAAGAAAGTTTGGTAAGAAGGTAAGCATTTCACTCCTGGGGATGAGTTCTGGAAGATGACAGGAGGTACAGAAGTCATCTTCTTTACCCTTAGCTCTTTTTGCAAACGATATATATTCATTTAGTCCCACTGCAAGAGGCCTAATGAGGGATTAAAAAAAAAAAAAGGTTACTTTGTTTTGCAAGCCATTTTTTTAAGAAACAGAAGTCCTTCATATGCCAATACCTAACCTGTGGACTCCTATGTGGACTAACTTTAGTTTGGGAAATGAAGGATCCCTGCAGTTCAGTGACTTAGACATTTTGAAATCCTAGCCTATTTGAAGAGATATTACTCAAACAGCAGTGCCAGAATGTGTGAATTAATAGGACCCATATGTAACTGCTTAATAGTAACCACTTGCTTAATACTGTGTAGCTAAATGATATAACAAAAGAATTAGCCAGCGACATCCACTTAGGAAATATGATCCAATCGATACGATGATTTCTTTTTAAGTGCTGAACTGGTTTTGACACATATAAAAATGTGGTTTCAATCAGACCAAACTGCGCCACAAAAAATAGCCTTGTAAAGAAGCCCAGACCTGTGGGCTTTAAACAATGCACTGAAGTGAAGAATATTCACAATAGGATTGAGACTGGGAGCACTGGGGGAAGAAATAAGTGGTCCCTCAATCATTATTACCAGACATGAGATCACAAAGACTTTTCATCTTATATTATCAATCTCCCTCAGTGCCGGACGTACAATAAAATATGTAGTGTCAGGCAGAGCTGTAACAGGAGGAACAGTCAAATTCCCTTCGCTTTTCTCCTCCTGACTGCCCTCATTTACATTAACTCCTCAGCAAACAGTAATAGCTAATGGAGCAAGACTGTTATATTCCTGGTTCAGTGACACTGGCTAACTGGGAACACTAAAAGGATATTCAGAAACATAGACCACAATGACAGCAACAGACACTTAGGGGGGAAGAAAGGAAAGCAAAACAAAACAAACAAACAAAAACCCAACTAAAAAAACAAATAAGAAAATAATCCCTCCAGACTAAAATAGCCCCCACACCAGGGCCACTGCAGCAAAATATTCTTATGAAGAAACCCCACTGACCAACCCTGATCTAATTTTCTTTATGTCCAAATAGGAGTTGAATGAAGTTTCCTCCTGGTGATGGTCTCAATCCAAGGCCTCAACCCACCAAGTGCTATAATTGCCTTGGCTCAGGCAAGACACAGCGCCTGAACAATGTCCCACCTGCAGTTTTAAGATGGTGTTTCATTAAACTGAATTATCTTTGTGCAAAATGTACAGATTAGCTTCCAGGCTAGCTCACAGTCTTAAGTACACACAAAACACCAACAAAGCTACTTAGGTTTGATCCCTTGCAGGGATCAGTGGCAAAGCAAGCTGAGCCTTCATAGAGCAACTGAGAGTAGTACATCTGTGCATAGAAAGTCAAAGAGGAAGGTCCAGAAAGAGCACACACAGAGTAGTGTGTAGGGAGTGTGTGTGTGTGTCCATTCCCATATTTGTATGCTCACATGCCTACCCTCTGACTCTGCTGGCAGATGACAGAGAACAAATATGCCTATGAGCTCTGCACGCATACAAAGTGCTTGAAAATCATAAGGGCTTCACCAGTCCATGGGAAACAGGGATACTTCATTTTAGGAGCTGAATGTATCATAAGGACCTCAAGAAATAGGTGGCTGCACTTTCTCAAACAAGTTAGCACTGTTTTACAGCTGGCACTGCTGCTGTTCCCCCCTGAGCTAAGCACACCACCTGCAGCCTTTGAGGGAAGCCAGCCCTATGCTGTCCTCAGGGTGTAGCTGCAATGCAGTCTCTGCCTTGTCACATGTACACCTCCACAAGATTTATGCTAACTGGGCTTGCATCCTCATAGTACTCTGGTTGTAGCATCGGGGTCCTCAAGTTAAGCTGCCTACTGTGGTATTTGACCTGCCTTTTCAGACTCTTTTGGAGGCTGCTAATATGGCGTTATGGCAGGCAGATAGCTATCAATACCAGGATGACTAAAGACTTGGCTGTATTTCAGTCAGACCAGGCTCTGCAGAGCACAGGTGGCATGGTCCTTCTCCTTCATTCAAGTTGGAAGGTGAAGCAGTCAGCACTCAGTTACTCAGACTACCAAACATTAACTGTCCCAAACCCTGTCAGAATCAGAAACAGATTTGTTTTAAAAAAAACCCTTCAAATTTCTTGGCTATTTCTTTTCAAAAGTCACACAGAGTAGTTTTTAGATTCAAAGAACTGTTTTCCTTTTAGGATACTGCCTTTTAGCTTCATAGCTGAGGGAGGGTGGATAGACATGAGTGGGCTTCTTTGATTTGTTTTCTGAAACACATATTCATTCCCACATATCTAAGTCAAACATTAATAGTAATGCCTTAGTCTGCGAGCCTGTAACAACATGAAAGGTGAATGTGCAGATTTAGAACAGCCAGCTTTCAGAAAAAGACAAATAAGGGTGATGTCAGCAGCATCTCAGAGAGGTCTTCATCCAGTTGTACAAAGAAGTCCCAGGTCATCCAGCTATGTACTACCTAGACCTAAAGAACAATTTCTCTGTGGCTTTCATCAGTTTCTTTAGTTTTATTGTTCTTTATTTGTATGATTTCACTGCCCATGTCAAGATGGCAAGCTGTCCTGAGAAGGATGACATCTTGCCAGTTAGGATAATCATCCTTTCACCACAGAAAGGATGATGGGAAGATCAGCACAGTCCAAATCAAGTCCTCCACTCCTCTTCAGACAAAAAAAGTGCCAGGAAACTCAATGTTTCAACAAGCAATTTTTGCCCTAGCAACTTAATGTTTCCTTCATGTTCATGAACTGCCTAACACAAAGCTGAGGAATCCCCACACCTCACATGGGAGGAAAGGGTGGGGCTTGGGCACATATTCTCCTCTGCAGATACAATCTCATACCAGGGGGAGAAAGGAAGGAGGTTCTGCAGCTGGAGGTGCCACATGGGCCGCTGAGACTGAGCCCACTGCACCATGTCAGCTTCACAGAGCAAAGCCAACACATTAATACCTACAGAGAAAAAATGCCAGTCATATGTCTGACAAAGCTCTTGTAAGAAGTCAAGACCCATTCCAACAAAGGTTATTCCACAACTAGTCCAGCCTAGGAGCAGACTGGTAATCTGGTGAACTGTACGGACTGTCCTGTTTCTGAGGATGGAGTTATTAAATCTTCTGAAATCAGAGAATGAGACAAAATCACAGAATCAACTAGGTTGGAAAAGACCTCTTAGATCCAGCCCAACCTATGACCTAACACCACCTTGTCAACTAGACCATGACACTGAGTGCCATATCCAATCTTTCCTTAAACACCTCCAGGAATGGTGACTCCACCACCTCCCTGGGCAGCCCATTCCAATGCCCAATCACTCTTCCTGTAAAGAACTTTTTAATGCCTAGAACTACTTTCTAATATCTTCCTAATGGGCCACTGGTGAACTGGCACTGATGTTAGCACTGTAAGAGCACCACAGCAACAAAAATAGAGCAGGATATTGGCCAATATGCGCAAATGAGTACAAAAAGGGGTGAAGAACTGATGGATGTATTCATATTTATTTTGAGGTGAGCTAAAAGTAAATGTAAATTTCATATAGTGCCCCTCAGCTGCATCTCATCACTTTTAACCTTACTCATTAACAAAAATCTAAGTACAGTGTCATGAGCTTAGGACCTGCACTTGCAATTCACTGGTCACTGTATTAAGATCCTAAGTGACAGCAGGTCTCAAACATGTTTTATTGGCCATAGCCTAATGTTTGGAAGAGAGATTTTCTTTTTTGTATACAAATAATGCAGGGAGACATCTTGCCCTCTGCTCAAGAGAGTGCAAGATACCACCACCAAATCCTGCAATAGTTTCCTTGAAAAAAGGCAAGCTATACATGCTTGGTACACATTTAAATGTATGTTGACATGGCTCAGTCCTTGAACAGTAGTCTTCCTGTGGATACACCTGCTTATGGGAGAGGCCCTCTTCCATTGTCTTCAGCCACTTGTCAGTCTACTGCAGTTACCAGATACTCTTCCTCTTCCCTACTCCAACCTGAAAGGCAAGGATTGACCTCAATTGCTTCAGGCAAAGATCAGTTGGGTTAGTTTGAACAACTTGGTGGTTCAAGCTAAGCCAGTCCCTCTGGGTTTTAGCTCCTCTAAGACTTGTTCTACCCAAAGTCTCCATAATAGTTTGACTGCTTCAGCTGGGGTGTGATGTTTCACCTGCAAAATTAAAGAGGTAGCACAGATGTTGGTACACTGATACAAAATATTTCACAACATAGTAAGTTATTTCTCCTTTGTGCTGTGAATACCTGCAGCGGTGGAAACACCTTTGCATTGTCACTAGAATATCCATGAAAATCTCATTTGAACTTCATGAGGTTCAACAAGCCCAAGTTCAAGGTGCTGCACCTGGGTCAGGGCAGCCCTTGCTATCAATACCAGCTGAGGGATGAACAGATCAAGAGCAGCCCTGCTAAGAAGGACTTAGGAGCACCGGTAGAGGAAAAGCTGGACATGATCCAGCAATGTGTTCTTGCAACCTGGAGAGCCAGCTGTGTTCTGGGCAGCATCAAAAGCAGTGTGGCCAGCAGGTCGAGGGAAGTGATTTTGTCCTCTCTGCTCTGCTCTGGTGAGACCTCACCTGGAGTATTACATCCAGCTTTGGGGTCCTCAGCACAAGGAAGACATGGACCTGTTGGAGCTGGCCCAGAGGAGAGCCACAAAGATGATCCGAGGGCTGGAGCACCTCATCCAGAAGACAGGCTGAGAGAGTAGGTGTTGTTCAGTCTGGAGAAGAGAAGGCTCTAGGCAGACCTTAAAGCAGCTTTTCGGTGCTTAAAGTGGGCCTACAGGAAAGATGGGGAGGGGCTCTTTATGAGTATAGTGACAAGACAAGAGCTAATGCTTTTAAACTAAAAGGAAGAAATTTTTTACGGTGATGGTGGTAAAACTCTGGAACAAGTTGCCCATAATGGTGGTAGATGCCCCATCCCTGGAAACATTTGAGGTCAGGTTGGATGGGGTTCTGAGCAAACTGGCCTAGGGGAAGATGCCCCTGTTAATTGCAAGAATGCTGTACTAGGTGAGCTTTAAAGGTCCCTTCCAACTCAAACTATTCAATGAGTCTATACCAAAGAGATGCCATTCTATGACTTCTGCTTTCAAACAAACATAATGAAAGCACTTTCTAAAAAACAAACAAACCAGACAAACAAAAAACCACCCAAGCAAACAAAACCCCCACACCCCTCAAGATGTCTTGTTTGAGTGTGTCCTGCCTCAGCCATTAATACTGGCCTCTGCTCTTGCAGTCCTTGTGTAACTCAGCAGCTTCTTAAAATGCTCTCCCACATGCAGCTGCAGGTGTCACAATGCTGGAAAGGCAAAGATAGGGATGAGCCCAGGCAACAGGAGCCCTCCTTTTGATGGCCTCCACAGCTCCAAAGCAGTGGGACCACATCCCTGGTGGGTTTTATTCAATGCAGCCTGCCTTTCCCCCTCTCCCCTGAGCTGAGTACCTACCTACCTGAGCATTTTCCATCATTCAGCACAAACATGGGCAGTGTAACTATGAAGGGGCAGAGAGCAAGGAAACTTTTCTCCGAGGCTCTCAGTATCAGTTTACTAAGTGATTTATTTGGGGAGACATGCGACCACATGCTGTTTGGACCAAAGAGAAGCTGGTTGCTGTAAGCAGGGTGTGTGCACATTCAATAATACAAAGCAAACCCCTTTGTCAAGAGCAGTGCCAGACACATTTGCCTACCAGCAGGCAGGACACAGGCTCTGAAGGATGCATTTTAACAGGGTGAGAAGATACTAATGCACCATTTCAATCCTGGCATCCCCATCACAGATGCCAGATGGGACTGTGGGGAACGCGTACAAATTTTTCTGACAAATATACAGACAAGACCACCCATCCATTCCATTGGAAGCTTTGCATTCATTGCTAGTGACTTGGAAAGTGAGATTATATATCCTAAGTCATCCGGCCTGGCTTTTAGATTTTATAGTTTTTAATTTAGATTCTCTTGATTAATCCTTCTATCTTTCTTTCCTGCTATGCTGGAAATTGTAATATATCATGGGCAGAAAACAGAAGTGAGGGGGAGGGCAGGAAGGGAAAAAGAACAACAAAACTACAAGAGTGATTAAGTCAGCCAAAGCAGGCAACATGAAGAAGAATATAAAATGTCAGCAGTAAAAGTAGAGGCTGAGGGGATTGGCAGGGCAGAAAAGCCTGCAGTGGGATGTCAGGGTTTCAGCAGAAGATAATCTTTAAAACAACAGATCAGTCCAGGGCATTGTTATAAAATACTCCCTGTACAGAGAGTAACACAACCCTCCAAACATGGGTGGGGAATAACCTCTTCTCTCAAGCTATAGCTACAGTCACCCCCTAATCTTTTTCACAAAGGACAAAAAGGGAGACTGAAGTGAACTGCCCAAATATTAGCAATGAGTCGTAACTCCACCCTGCCTTTTAGCTATTGGGAAGGAAATGTACATCCAATCTGAACAAAGTGGATTTTTATCAGAACTATTTTTTTAATACATCTGTAATATTTAGGAAAAAATAAGATATTTAAATTGTATACTGATAGAGACCACATTACTAATCAAGCTGACACCTCTCAAGAAAACCCAGCAACCACAGCCAGCAACTTTATTAATTGCATATGGTGGTTTTCTTACCACCCAAGCTCCTGAAGTCAGGTGATTGAGTAGAAGCTAAGATTGTCATTTTAGTGAGAGGAAAGGAAAAAAAAGGAATTAAAATTTAAAACTTATAATTGTGGTGAAGCATTTAGAGATCAGCAAACGTTTCAAAATAGAGGCAAATTTGAAATTAAAAAATGCATTTTTTTTTTTCAAAACTTAGTTGCATTTTTTTAAAATAAATATCAGTGGTTTAAGACTAGATTTTGACTACCTGGATGTTGCAACTCACTTCAAATAGACTAATGGGCAATGAATCTGTTTGCCTGCAATTCTTGACTATTTGACAATTCAGAGCAACCTGCACCAATCTTCAGTTTCAGAATTTGGAGCCTTTGAATCAAAAGGAAACAGCAAGATCCTAGGCTTTGTTCACCACTCCTCCTTACAGACTCGGATAAGGCACCACTCTGAAACACATATTTTCTGCAAACAGTCTAAAGAAGAGAAATGAGAAAGATAGGATGTCTAAAAAAACTATCTGAGAGTACAAAGTGAAAGAACTGGCATTGTCTAGTCTGAGGAAAAAGAGGGGATGCAGGGCAACAGTTTTCAAATACATAAAGTCTATTGTGGAGAAAAGTCAATTTGCTATATTCATGATGACAGGGGAGTAAGTAACAGGCTTATGTCATGGAGAATACAATTCCAGTTGGATAGCTGGAGACACTTTCTAATGATAAAAATAGCAAAGCCCTGGAACATGCTGACATGAAGACTTCAGTATCAGAGGCTTTTCAACATAGGTTAAACAAACACCTTTTGAGAATGACATTGGCACAGTTGATCTGCCTCAGGGTAGGGAGATGGACTGCATAATTCTCTGAGGTCCCCTCCAGCCTGAGCGGTTTATGACTGCATGAATTTTAACAGTTGGACTTGATGGTCTTAAAGGGTTTTTTCAACGTAAATGATTTGATGATTCTATGAATTGTTCATTAAACTAAAACTACTTGTATTTTATAAATGCCGTGTTTGACATATAAAATGAAATTACCTCTGAAAACAAGTTAGTTCATTAGTTGAAATATCCTTCGCAAATAACTCCTCTTCACAAAGAAGAAAAGAAAAAAAAAAGAGGAGGAATTTTCTAGTGACTTTCCTTATTGTAACAACAATATTTACTCACTGGTCTCTTTTTCTGTAGCAGGGTGAAAGGCCTACAGACCGCTTCTTTTAATGAAAAGGAAAGTTTAAAATTACTACTCTCTCCTTCCTTATTTTGTCTGTTTTTCAGATCACTTGTGGGCATCTTACCTGCTCTCTCCTCAGATGATCTTTGTCCTCGTAACAGTTATACTACAAAGAAACTATTTCCCTTAGTTTCATTTCCACCTCTCTGCTACACTGTGATGGAAAAAAAAATGTCCTAATTGCATATGTAGCTGTCCTTCCCCCATCTGAGGATTGATGGCACCTCTCCCTAAAATGCTTTCTCTTGATTTTGCTTGCATGGACATTAAGAGAGTTAAATATAAGCAGATCATCCAGGCAGTGGTAAATGAGATTTCTGAATGGGAACATGACAGAAACTCTTCCTGCTTTTGAGGAGACAGTCATGAAATGCCTCAGTACTCAAGCCCAGACAGTGACCTGCAATCATGATTCAGTCAAGTATGTGGGAGCATTAGTCAACACTACCGTGAACTGATGCCACGATGTAGCAAAACCCTGCAAAGGTGGCCAAGTCTACCTTTATAGGATTCCGCCTCTCCTTCCCACACCCTGACAAATGAATCTGAAAACTTCTCTCATTCATAAATTAAGCCCAGCTCTGAAACATCACAGGGACTGTACAACATTCTCTTTCTCTCTCTTCCACTGAGAAAAAAATGGAAGGCCCAGTAAATTCTCTCCATCACACCACACTGGTATAGACAATTTTTCTTCCCAGGAACGCCACCTTTCTTTTAAACACATTTGTCATGAGCAGTAAGGTAGAAGATGCTACTTAACAAAGTAGCCAATTCTACCCACCCAGGCAAAGTTCTCATGGGAGACAGTAGTCAACAAGATTGCCATCAAAATGCGGGTCACCCAAGGGCCAAGGAATCAAAAAGAAAGGTCATGTGGGGAAAAATACTTTAAGATAAGTAAGAAGAGAAGATGACCAAAAAGATGAAGCTCTTGTGCTCCCAGCAGAGTCGTGAAATGGTAAACACCAGCACCTTCACATGTTCATAATAAATCTCAGTTTGAGAGCAAATTGTTTGAAAGAGAGTACTTAGAGGTTACAAAAATATGGCATAATGTGTGAGGGTTTATAAAAGCAGGAGACCTCCCAGGCACCCATACTACCTCCCAACCAGTCAGGATTATTTCCCACCATTCATCAGTAATGTGTTGCACTTAGAATAAAAAAAATCCAACTGTTTTGAACACCATTATCTTTATTGTAGACTCTTGACTAGCTAAGTTCACAAGCAAGAGATTTAAACAAATTAAGTTAGCAGGAACTATTATAGTGGTTTTTAATTGTTCTTAAAGACTTCTGCATCCTACTGTAATGGGTACATTTGACACTTAGGAGGCAGCTGCTGCTCTTTGGAAGACAGTACATTTTGGACAATTGGCCTCTTGAGGAAATACTGAAACAACTAGACCTGAAACAGCTCCATTGTGTCAAAGGCATCACACTGACCAGATAAACCTTAATGTTCACAAAGAAATTGTTGTGTTCTTAGGTTGCTGAAGCATGCATTGAAAGTTGTCTGAAAAGGACATGCCCTGTTTGGTTCTAACAGCTCTAGAAAGCCCAGAGGAAGGTCTCATGCCTTTCATGTATATTGTTGTAGCTTTTTGATTAAAATACACAGAATCATAGATCTATTTATTTTGGAAAATATCTTTAAAATAAATGAGTCCAACTGTTAACAAATGTCATGGTTTAGGAATGGTACTCCCCAATTTAGAGTTCCCACAGACTCCCCAAACTATGTGCTCCTGGCTCATTCTTCCTCTCTCCCCTCATGCTGCGGGTGGCTGGAGAGGAGAATTGGAGGCACAGAAGGTAAAGATCATGGGTTGAGGTCAATCTGCTGTAAACAGCAATGACATAAAAAAAACAAACAGTAAGAGCCCCAATATTAATAACAAAAGACAGAGTGATTCACATACAAAAGTGCTCTCCACCAAGCTCAACTCAACCACAGCTGCACCACCCTGACCA
>JAWWEV010000001.1:103153019-103219161 GCA_035583235.1 Hafferia zeledoni | reverse complement strand
ACAAAAGACAGAGTGATTCACATACAAAAGTGCTCTCCACCAAGCTCAACTCAACCACAGCTGCACCACCCTGACCACTCCCTCTGGCTCAGGATTGGAACCACCCAACTGCTTCCTCCAGTACTAGTGCCAGGCTTACTCGACCATAAGAAAGCCACTCTCCTCAGAAGACACTCCCTTCCTCTGCCCCCAGCAATGACACGAGGTGGTATAGAATATCCCCCACGTCCTAGCCATGACCCCTTCCAGCTGCTGCAAAAATTAGCCCTGTCCTGGCCAGAACCAGGACAACTCAGCACTTCCAAGTCCACTACTAAGCCATGTCTCTAAGTGCCCCAACTCAATGTCTTTCAAAGACCTCCAGGATGGTCACTCAACCACTTTCCTCAGCAACCTGTTTCAATGCCTGACAACACTTTTGGTGAAGAAATTTTTCCTAATTTTCAATCTAAATCTCCCTTGGTGCAACTTGAGGCCATTTCCTCTTGTCCTGTCCCTTGTCACCTGGAAGAAGAGACCAACTCCCACAAGATTACAAGCTCCTTTCAGGTAGCTGTAGAGAGCAGTAAGGTCTCCACTGAGCCTCCTTTTCTCCAGGCTAAACAACCCCAGCTTCCTCAGCTTCTCCACATGAGCACTGGCTCACGTTCAGCCATTGACAGTCCATACCCTTAGGTCCTTTTCTGCCAGGCAGATTTCCAGCCACTTTTCCTCAAGACTGTAGCATTGCATGGGGCTGTTGTGACTCAAGTGCAGGACCCAGCACCTGGTTTTACTGAACCTCATACAATTGACCTCACCCCATCAATCCAGCCTAAGATCAGCCAGACCTCTCTGCAGAGCATTCCTACCCTCCAGCATATCAACACTAACAACCAGATTGGTATAATCTGCAAACTGACTGAGGGTGCCCTTGATGCCCTCATCCATCCCATTGACAAAGATATTAAACAGGACTGGCCCCAACACTGAGCTCTGGGAAACACATCATGTGACTCGATGCCAACCTAAACTTTCCCAGTTAATGTAACCTGCTAGATCAGCAGCCAGTACATAGTATGAAGTATTAAAACCAGTGTTTTAGAAATGCAGAATTGGACTTACTAACCCTAGAGAATGGAGGTATGTGTGGGTGAAAATATTACTCAATGAAATATCAAAAACTTGGCTTTATCTTCAAGTGATTTTCCATGAAGCATTTCACCTTAGTATCTTTCCTCCAATGGCCAGGTACCCCACTGGCAAAGGTGACTGCTCTACCTCCTGAACTTTCAGCCTTTTCTTCGGAAGCACTCTCTCTTGTAATGAGTCTGATTAGAGACAGCAAATGCAGATGGGTGCTGCTGAGATAATAACTAACTTCAGAGACATAGGAAGGAGAAATGCAGATTCATGGTCTGATTTGCTGGTTCTCCCATGCCCCTAAGATCTATCTTTTTAACACTCCCTCTGAGTTCTCTGTTTATGAAAAACATCAAGCAATTTTTCATGTCACCCTCATGCACAATAACAAAATGCCACAAGTTGCACAATATGGCAAAACTGAAAAAAGCCTATTCTCTTCCTTACCCTTTTCAGCAGCTTTTCTGCCTGCAGGACTGGGGGAGGAGGAAGATGGAGGGTTGCTCCCCCTCCTTGCTCTTGTTTTGGCCTCAACCTACCATAACCTACTGACAAATATCAGATTGCTGGCTCAGCTGGAGCATTCACTAAACAAAAGGTAAGGATTACCTATATAGCAACTGTAAACCCATCATCAAAACACCTGTAATTGCATGAGAAACCAGCTGTCCAAAATGTGGAGGTCTCACATGAGTTTTGCCTACAGCCTGGGGCTCTTGCTTTCCCCTTCTCCTTGTACTTCTTCAAAGAGAGAGAAAAAATCCACCTTTAGTTCAATTAGTGGGGGCCATTTCCTCTGGTAATCTATGTCTCGAAGTAAGAGGGTAAGTATCTGCCAATTAGCTACATAAAGACAAGTACAAAATCCCAGATTTTGAAAGGCTTTCAAAGGTGATGCCTCTGCTACAGGACTTGCCTCCCTACCTACTTCTGCAGATAGTGCAAAGCACTTCATCTCTCTCCCTTTGCTCTGTAGCCAAGCTAATCTAAGGTCTACCAGACACACACACTCACAAGAAACTTTCCATTAGGAGCAGGGCTTTTGCCAGGGTACACAAATACAAGAGCAGACATAAACTATCTTTAACCCAATATTGCCTCTCTCCATAATCTGCCTTGCTTTCTTTGCACCCAGTAGTGACCTAAACTGTTCAGCTCTAAGATCTGGACTAGTATTTCCAGCAACTCATGAAAACTAAAGTCAGGCAATAGCCCCTCTGCTTTGGTATGTCAGAAGTGCTTGATCTCTGCAGCACGCCAGCCCACCTGTGAGTAACAAGGAGTCATTTTTCATATACTTTCACAGAAAGGAGGATAGATGGAGGTTCACACCTGATAAAGCAGCCATCTCAGCCTGTGATTGAGTCATGATGACTTCTTCAACCATGATAGCATGGTATTAAGGAATTCTATTTCTATGCCCCTCTCTTTCCTCTACAGTTTCATTTTACGTTTTAAGCTCAGAGTTTTATGGGGGTTTATTTCTTCAACCATTACAAAAACTATGGATCATTTGTACCTCTTGACATTCCCAATGACAGACATAGTTTGTCCTGATCAATGTTGACTTTGTTTTGCAGAAACTAAGCAAATGACAGACTATGAACAGAAAGGGCTAATTAAAGATGACAGAGAACCTGAAGGCTGCAAAAGTGGCCACTAGTCAGATGAAAACTAAATCTTCAGGTTTAAAAACACAGATGGAAGCTTGTCATGACCAGCTGGTTTATGCATGACTTAGATAAGGGGTTAACAGACCACCAGTGCTATTAGTTAATTAATTATTAATTAATTGTTTCATTAATTTTTATTAATTAGCAAAACTTATTTCACTCTCACTGATCAGAAGAAAAGAAGTCATTTCTGGCCAACATTTCACTCCTTGTGCCATTCAAACTAGTGACAGATTGACAGAGCTGTGGTGAAGGAAAGCAAAGAGCAGAAAGCCACCCAGAAACAGCCCATGTCCCCATGTACTGTATTGTTTGCATCCATCATATGGCAAGATAAGAAATGAAAAAGCAACTTCCTATTCCTCTGAAGAAAAACAGACATTTGAGTTCGGCTGCTACAGCTGTAGTGTTCTCCCACTCTCAGCTCTGTGCCTTTTTTTCCACAACACTCAGAACAACTTCCAATTTCCTTTTTACCTAATGATCTAAATCTCCACAGAACTTCTTTGCCCCTTGAAACCTTCCCACATCTGCCAGATTTGGCTTAGTGTCTTTGCACTATTTCATGGCCCAAAACTTCATCCTGGTGCTGGAAAGCTACCTAGAAGGGGCTGTATTTCCTCACATAAAGCCCTTCATGCATTTATGCAGTGCTGTACGCAATAGGAATCCTAAGGATGACTTCCTGCATTACGTGCCATCTTATAGCACGCGCTCTCTAGATTTCATTACAAAGAGCCCTAATCCTTGCACAGTCATGCCCAAATCTGTCTGCTGCTACAGCTATGACACCAGCATGGTGATGAAGCAGCTGTGTGGGGGGAGTCCAAAAAAGTGCAGCAAGCTTCTTTTTCTTTCAACATGCATTTTGTCTCCCTCACACTTACGTTACTTGCAGCAAAGCAAATAATTCATGGTCTCAAATATATATATGTTAATTTTGCTGTTAATGTTATTATTAATGTTTAATTAGTCTTTGCTCTGAAGATGAAAAACAGTGAAGCACATAAGTTAGGCTCCTGCAATTACTATGATTGCACTCACAAAACCAGCTAATTGCACTTGCAAATTACAACTTAGCTATTTGCACATGTACTTCTGCAGTCTGCCGGCACCATGTGATAAACTGTGGAGACAGCCTGGAAAAAAAATAGGGTGAATTATAGTAATTCTGTGGACCATTACTGGGTCTTTATTTCACTTCATACACACTAGAATTTTCTGATTCTGTTCACACGGCACAAGGGTTTTCAGGTGATCGCATCCTATGATGCATGTGAGACCTGGTGCTGCTCCAGGGGCTGCAGGCCCTGAGAGGTGCCATTGCAGTGTCCCTCACTAGAATGAGCAAAGAGAGGTCTCCAGGTGAGGTAGTGGGCATGCGCCTTCTAAGCCCACTGTGACAGCCCTAAGGGGCATTGCTTCACTCCCTCCAGGTGTGAAGTCCAGCAGGCTCATCCCCTCCATGATGCATGAAAGGCTGCTGGCTCTCAACCTCTGCTTTCAGCATGCATTTCCTAGCACCATGGTGACTCAAAAACTGGATGTGGGCTGAGTGAGCCTGGTGAAGCTCAAAACAAAACTCTTAAGAATGTCTTCTGCAGAACCGCATATCTTGGGCTAAATGACTGTCATAAAACGGTCTTTCCAGGATACTCATACATGCATTTCAATCCAGCATGGCATGCAAAGAAACCCCACCATGTCCATTGGAGAGGTGGGGACACTGAGGTAGCTTTGGCTCTCTACCCCTTTCATCATACCACGCCCTCAGGAGGAACTGAGCATTTGTACAGTGCATGGGTAGCACACCTAATTGCTCAGAACTCCCTGATGTCTCTATCTGGCAACACTCTAACCCTTCACAGTGTTGCAGCAATGAGAAAGGACTAGACCCACCAGTAGCCTCCCTGAAGAAGAACTGGAGAGAGTCTGCAGTGTCTCTGTGACACAATTCATTCATATTTGACAATTTGACAGGACATTAATATGAGTCAATGGTTGTCAATTTTTTCCTGATGATTCCTTATGAAAAGCACATGACCCGGATGTCAGAAGGTAGTGGGAACAAAAGGGTTGATCGGAACTCTTTTTCCTGATGAGCTGATTTCAATATGTCTGTTTTGCAGCAGTCACGTTCTCCAACAGCATCAGGGCTTTTGAATCCTTTCCCTTCCCCCTCAAAAAATTAAACATTTGCTTGTTTTTATAATCTTGCTATAGACAGCCTCCACAGGTCACGCACAGAAATGAGGACATGATATTAAAATCAATCTGCCCCACATACTCATTTAAACAGCGGGGAAAAAACAAAGCTACAGAGCAGAACTCCAGGACCGGAATAAAAACCAATAAAGTGCCCCTTCTCTAATTTCTCTGAAGGTCTTTCTAGAGTTTTATTCCCAACAGTGCTCCTTAGATGCCTTGGTTTGCCTGCAGAAACACTTGATATTTCTGTAGTGCAAATCAAAGTGAATTAAACATTAAAGCACTGTGATAGCATAGCAGGTCTGCTATAGGAGCGAAACTGGTTAATGTGGCACTGAAGCTTATGAAGCAGTGGACTGGACTTTCCCTCCCCTCCTTCTCCTTCTTCAGACATATTTACTTATTTATTAGTTCATTCATGCATCCTTCAGTGCAAAGCAGTGAAATCTTCTTCCAGTATAACTCCCTCCTTATATTGGTCTGGCACTTTGAATTTTCTGCATATTGCATGACACAGTTACACACACACAAGCTGTGGGACATGCTGCATTCTGATGTGTCCTCGCAGACAGTGCTTTCCAATACTCCCTCATTAAAAGGCAGTACATTAACTGAATCCCAAACATTGCTCAGATAAGGAATCCCTCTTCCTTTAATGGAAGGCTAAGGGGTGTATAAACACCCACTGCTTGAACATCATTGCTACCAATCTTCTTCCATCCCAAGGTATAAAAAGCATCAAAGAGATGTGTTATTCACAGGTGAGTCCCTGGAGCGCCTTTTACTGACTCCCATTCTCCTATCTGACCCGCAGTGGGGCTGGCAAGCTGACCAGAGATGACCAGGTGTCTTCTGCTTGGCTCTTCCTCCCTCTTTCTTGACCATAGACACTCCCTGATTGTTTTCCCTTGGCCAACCCTGCAAGATTACAAAATGGGAGAAAAGCAAGGTCTTGTAAAACTTCAAGGGGAGCTGGCACTCACACTGGTACAAAAGGGTCTAAAGAAACCAACTCCACAATCAGATGTAATGAAGAAGTGTTTGGCATCTGAACACAACCACAGTCTGCACACAACCACAGCAAAAGCTGGAGGTTTCAGAAAAGAAGGAAGTAATTCAGGAGAGCACACTAGAGACCTAGCAAAGAGAAATAACTCTTAAGGCCAAATAAAGGGAGAGACTCTAGCCAGGGCTTTGACTCCCATATAGTAGAAATCTGCACTTCAGTTAAGCCCAGAGGAAGTTTATCCACTGGAGCTGAATAATGAAACCATCATTCAAAATGATTTCATGTAACTTTTGCAGTTGGTCATGGTTTTGGGGTTTTTTTTTTTTTCTTTTCAAGGGAGAAGCTGCAAGGCAGTTTAAAGCTCAGCTGCATTAAGGTTCATGGTGGCTAGGTCATCTGGAGAAGCTCGGATTCCCTCTGGGCATTTTGATGATTCTCTCCTCTCCCACACACTTCCCTCTCTCTCAGCATGTCACATCCATGGCTATCAAGTCCTGACCAGCAAGGGCTGAGCAGGTGAACATGATTCAGATTCCATCCTCATTCTCTTTAGAAATATTTATCAGGTTATCTAAAGATGTTTTTGATTAATTGTTATGCTGGACAAAAGTTTCAAAGCTTCCTTCAGCACTGGGAAACCCATTTCATGCCCTGTTTTCAAACTACAGACTTTAATTTCACAACTAACTTTACTTCAGAAGGATGATTTTGCATAATCAATGAGATTGTTCTAAATTTCCATTATGGTCCCCTCACCAATGCAAAGAGGAGATGCAACATGTATATGTATATAACTCTGTATGTATATATATACCTGGGTCATCACCAGTTGAACACCTCAGCCAAATAACATTCAGCCATGTTCCTGAAGAAGGGCAGAGTACGCATACATAGGTCCCTACTGTCACTAGGATCAGATCTAACATGTACTATTTTTGAAAATAACATTTCCAATTTGGAAAGGAGAGGTGTGAAGGACATAGAAACATCCCAAGTGAGTGTTTCTTTTTATTTCAACAGATAAGCATATAGAACTGCAGTGGAAGCAAGCCAAAAAGCTCACACATAACCTTGATCAGAAACTGGCAGATCAGATTCTTTTTTTCCCATTGTTAATATTTTGAGGACAAAGTCTTGTGGAGCACCAGCACTGAGGAATATGAGCGTCACATGTGTTGTTGTAGTGATACTAATGTGAAGACAGGATGACATTCTATACTTAAGTTCATCTATTATCTTTCAAATATTCTGTATGTATTCTTCCTCCATCTTCACTTTCCTTTGAGAGCACAGCCACAATAAGTACACACTATCCATTATTTATGAAAATCCTTAGCTTCTTCTACTCTAATATTTGCCTATAAACATGAATGTGCCTAATCAAGATGAATGGGTACATCATTGATTCAAAAAAGTGCTTCTTTGATAAGCAGCTTAAATGGCCTTCACTACTTGCTTATTTTGATTTACATTAAGCACCCAAACTCCTCACTAACATCACAGCCTTTGACCCAGGTATTAGCCAATATCTATGAAGAGACTACCTCTTCCCTAAGAGTTTCATAATCTAAACACTCATGAGAAGCTGAGATACAAAGCGGGGAACCGGACTGCTTGCCTCCCAGAGCAGGCTACTACCCAGGCACGGAACATAATCTGTATCTCCTGCCTCTCAACAGGGGTTGTGGCATCTTGCCATATTGCTGCAAACTCTGCAATAGCTTTCACCAACAGTGCTAGTGATTCAGGTCAACCCAGTGAAGCTGGCTCTTCTCCACTGCGTATGAGAAGATGCAGGTCTATGAAATTGCTGTTTATTTCTCCCTTTCAGTGGTTGGCATTATCCCTCAAGAGAGGTTCTGCAACTGACAAAAAAATTACTTGGTTGAACAGGGCATACACAAATATGGAAAAGGGTATGTATAGAGATTTGAAGGGAGCTTGTTTAAGATTACCAATCTAGGTGTTTACCTTTGATTTTGAAGTCTTCTCTCTGAACGGAGGTTTTCATTGACAGGAAATGTTTGACTTTTTTCCCCTGAAAATCAATTCTGAGAAAAGCCCATACTCCTCAGGCAAACTGCTGATTTAGAGAGCAACAAAACGATAATAACAATCTGACACCACACTCTCTCAAGAAAAAAAAAACAATAAAAAAGCAAGTATCTCTATTCCCCAAGACACCAATCTGTGTAGTGTGGTTAGTTCCCTTTTTTCACCACTGTAATCATTGCACTTCTCTGCAGTCATGAATTTTTACTAAAAAATTTCAAAAGCTCTCCTAATGTCTTACACTTCCGAAGGGCAGCAGCCCTCAGCACACATGGAATTTCTGCTGAAGCTCAATTCCAGCTATAGGTTTATGTGACATTTGTATTCCTGCACCGGATCTATCTCTTTTTTTCCCCTCAGGAAGCACCCCAGGTTTCATCCTCTTTGCTTACTGTATTCTTCTTCCCTTTCATCCCTATCATCCTGACCTGTCACACCAAGCCCAAAGAACACCCAAGTACTTTCATTTGCAGCATTAATGCTTTGAGCATATGCAGTTGAATGGAACTAGATGGAACTGCACTTTTGTTATAGTATCACATAGGTGACTTCCATAGACTAAAGCTCTCCATATAGAAATAGTGGAAAAGCACCAAGAACAACTCAGGCCGACCTTTATCTCAGACAGGATCTGTTTTGCAGCGCAGTTGTAGCATAAGTTGGAGTGTAAGATTTCTTAACCTGTTTATTTTCAGGAATTATCCAGCTATAAGGAATTTTATACTGGGAAAATCTAACTTAATAATGGACCACATGAAACCATCTGGTTAATACAGCAAAGGCCACATTTTGATGTCAGAAGTTCAGAACTCAGAGCAGAAGGACAGAAACATCAGAAGCCTCATTTAAACTCCACTCTAGATAAAATCCCCCAAATTAATTTAGCAGGAGCATTAACTGTGACACAAAAAGCATGCTCCATACTACAGTATTACATGAGCTAAAGCAAATTATTTATAGAATCACAGCATCACAAAATGCTTTGGAGTGGAAGGGAGTTTAAAGATCATCTACTTCCAACCTCCCTACCACAGGAAGGAACACCTTCCACTAGACCAGACTGCTGAAAGCACCATCCACCCTGGCCTTCAACACTTCCAGAGATGAGGCATCCACAGCTTCTCTGGGTAACCTGTTCCAGTGCCTCACCATCCTTACAATAAATAATTTCTTCCTAATATCTAAACTAAATCTACTGTCTTTCAGTCCGAAGACATTCTCTCTTGTTCCATCACTACAAGCACTTGTAGAAAGTCCCACTCCAGCTTTCTTGTAGACCTCTTTTAGGTACTGGAAGGATGCTACAAGATCTCCCCAAAGCCTTCTCTTCTCCAAGCTAAACAACTCCAGCCCGTCTTCACAGGAGAGGTGCTGCAGCCCTGTGATCATTTTTGTGGTCCTCCTCTGGACTCATTTCAACAGGTCCATGTACTTTGCAGGAGTGATGGTGAAACTGTTTGTTCCACTGACAGAGTCCCTGTCACCATGGGTTTCAAATGTTGCAACTCACACCTAAAAATACAAATAAAACCATAAAAGGCACTAGAAACAAGGACCACTATGCCAGGGGTTTGTGCTAACAATTGGAAACACGAAATACTTCCGTAGGCACAAATTTGGGAGACAGCAGAGGGAGAACTTAAAACTATATGCACACAATTTTCAGGGATGCAGACCTTTCTAAAGCACATTTCTAGCATTCCATTATCAAAAACCTTTTAAAATATTCAGACATGATTAGATCAAACATTTCCCTACAAAGCCCAACGAATGAGGTATGGCATTTCAGCTTTCTGAAAGTCATGACTGCAGAGTGAAGCCTAGGGGAGGAGAAGAGACTTTAAGCTTCACTGACATATACTCCATATAAAAGGCAGGCTAGGCAGACTTTTTGGGTCACTGGTAATCAGCAAGAACATTAAAGACTAGCTGTACTGTAACCATGGGGAAAAAATCTCTTTTTATTCTGCAATAGCAGAAGCAATCACAATGGCTGTGGTGAGTAGCCAAGTGAAGGGCCACTTACCCTCCAACCCAGTCCTTCTGAAGCCAATGGCTCTACAACTATGCCAGTGAGTCAAGTCAGTCTGCAGAACCCCAAGACACCTTATGCTCCTAAGCTGCATAGGCACACTCTGTTTTTGCACCACTTGGTTCGGAGACAGCTTAAGCAGAGATGGATCTAACAAAAATGTTCCTCCCCACCAAAAGCACGGCGTAAACATAAAAGGGCACGGATGATTGGTATTGAACTCATGTGTCACCAGCTCCCTGACTTGCACACTAAAGAAAACTGTTGCATTTATGAGGTGCTTGGTGTTGCTGAAATCAGATGGCAAGAGGCTCACATCCTTTGCTCATCCTTTGTATTCTTTTCTCCTTGCTCTGTTTGAAATTCTTCAGCTCTTAGAAACAAGAGTGTCTCGCTGTCAAGTCATTCAAATCCCAAATTTCACTTCCCATTAAAAGAGCACATGATGACAAGGAGCAGATTCTTTTACTCCAGCAGAGTTTTTTCCCTCAAATTAATCACTCACACTACAAGCAATTAAAGAAATGGACATCTGTACACAGCACTTGGATAGATACTGCACTTGAATAAATGTAAATAGGCTCCAGTGTTACATGGTCAGCTGTTTGAATGGGATTTCAACTACCTTACGATCAGTTGGACATCTTACTTGGATGACATAGGGGCCTTTCTCAAATGTAAAACCTACAACTTCAAAATGAGTTCCATTCCTTCAAAATAGATCCCAAATAATCAGACACAGCCTCTTCAAGGATTGTTTAAAGAAGGATTGCTTAAAGAAGGTTTACATCTCTGCTAAACTTGCATTAAGAAACAAAATCAGAGCTTCAACGTAAGGTAGGACAGAGGCTATCAAAAATCTTCCAGCAAAATACACACATCCTTGAAGAGTTTGGATACTCCTCCTCATGCTTAGCCCCCTCCAATGCTTATCTGCCTCATCGCTCAGTGCTACCTTAGTCAAGAGGCATGATGGGCACAAAGCAAGTTTGATTTTAAATATTATTGAGTGCAAGTCTCAGGAGAATCAAGAGAAAACCTCACAAAGAGTTCCCTTGAGGAAAATCCATGAAACATTCCATCACCTGGTGAAGATTTGCTCCCCAAAGAGTACCCAAAGGGTCTGGCTCCAAACCCTGCAAAGATCTTGCAAGACCACGTCATACACCGAATCACAACTTGTATCTCCCCCAAAGACATCTGACAGGATGATGCTACAAGTACAGATATCTGCCTGCTTGTCCCACAATCTTAATTATGTGCACAACTACTTTCAGGAGGAAAACAAGGAAGCAGTCACCTGGCACTCAGTGTGTGTGGAAATAGCCAGGCAGACACACAGAGCTAAGGAATGAAGCAAATAATTCAATACAAAAACCAGAAGCCGGGGTTTTAGCAGGTACCTGGAGATCCAACAATTCAAATTCTAATAGCACAGGCTCAAAATATAGAAAAATGCTTTGTCTCAATGAAAGCATCTCCTAACATGTAAGGAACAACAAAATTACCTACATGCATTGCAATTACTGACCACCTTTCCTTTCCTCTGTTCCTGGAGCCAGAGCACCTGTACACCATCACATTACAGGTCTCATTTTGTGTGTGTTGTGAGCATTATTATGTAAGACTGAGCTCACCATTTAATCCTGAAAGCACTCTGTGTTTTGGGAAACTACTAGCTGGCTTTTGTTACCTATCAGGACCAAGGAGTCAAGCATATGATGCTGCTTTTTGAGCAAGTTAAGAGGCTCTTGCTGGCATAGAAGCAAATGAGCAGATTTCCCAGGAGTGTTTCTACAGGAGACCAGCTCAATATTTAAAGAAAAAAAAAAAGTAAAAATAAGTCAAGGATTATGTATGATGAACAGCTGGACAATGTTAAACATATTTTACTTTAGGTTTGGCAGGGTTTAGTAAATCATGATTTAATCACACTCCCAGGCCATCACCGCGAGTGAACTCTGGAAATGCTCAATAAGACATAAAGAAAGGATAAACAGAAGAATGGAAGAGACACTTTACCAGGAAGGACACAGTCATTTGTTATTCAGCTTTGGAGTGAAACAAATGTGAAGAAGTCTCAGAAAGGAGAGATGAGAACAGCTATGAAAGAAAACCATGTCGCCTTCCACCCTCAATCATGCTTCAGCTACAAACCTGGCCGAGACCTCTGGGTGGGTGTCCCCACCCTGCACACACACAGACACACACAGATCTGTAGCTCCAGAATGCTTTCATGTGAACTGCCTGTTCCTTACTTCAATAAGACTTCAATATCAGGAAACGCTGCCATCTTTTTCAATCAGCTAGGCAGTGCATAAGCCCAGATAAATTAAAATTAGTTCCATGCAAGTTTTGAGGAATGCTGTCATATGCTTTACTGAAGATTAAGGGAGAAGTCAGTGAAAGCTGTGAAACTGAGTTCAGTGGCACAATGTTGAGCTGTCTGAGCACTGCATTTACCTTATTCAAGCAATTTTAATAGCTGTAATAACTAAGCCAATGCTCTGATTTATTCTTTATTAACACCACTTGTTCATTTTTTGTGGTTTCACTACCTTCTAGAAGCCAGAGGTTTATAGATTCTGGCCCAATTCAGAAGCAAGGCCTGTAAAACTCATATAAACTGTACTTGGGGAAATTATATTCTGCAAGATCATCTTAACTCCCAAAGAAATTGGAAAACAAAATGTTAAACCGGAGGTCAAAGTGATTATGTGTCATTCATTGCACAAGCCACATCATCTTCTGCCCTCCTAGTAACTGCTTGAGCTCAGCACCCTGTCCTCAGTCCTTTGACTGGGCTTCTAAATTACAGGACATGATACTACATGGCCTTGTGAGACAGCCTGACACAAATCTGATGTGGCAGCACCTCCCAAAAAGTTTACCAAGCCAATGTAAAAGAATGTGCCATGACTTTTCTTCAGAGCACCCTGTTTCCAGTAATGTGCCCCTCTGGAATTTCCTGGAACAGACCAGATGATCCTGAATTAATAGCACTCAGGAGATCTCCCTTTCATTAGTGGTCCAGAAGCTGAGGTGAGGAGCTCCACAGCTGGCCAAGCACCTACCTGACATAGTTTTGAACTTGTCACTTGCTAATTTGCTTTTGTGTTTCCAATATCCCTCTACTGTTCCCAACTCTTCTGATTTCATTGGTGACAAACTACAGTAATCCAGGGTTCTGGTCAGTAGACTAATAGTGTAAATTTTATGTGGCTTTAAATTCAACAACTCCTTTTTTTGTTTTTGTTTTGTTTTTTTGTTTGGGTGTTTTGTTTTGGGTTTGTTTGTTTGTTTTGGTTTGGGGTTTTTTGGGGAGGGGTGTGTGTGGTTTTTTTATTTTGCATTGTTTTGCAAGAAAATAGCCTAAAAATTTAAATTCATTTTCCAAATCCATTTTTTCCCATATTTGTGACTTTTCACATTATAAAAAATGTTTACATTGTAAAGCCTTCCTGGTTTTTATTTTTCATGTTTCAGGTTTTTATAAGAACTTTACAAAAATTTTGGAGTTTTCAGTAACAAAACTTCCATTCTAATGGAAATTTTTGTGAAATCACTGCATCTTTGTGACATCACTGCTTCCAAACTGTGCTGACATAAAAGAAAGAAGAAAACCCTACCTAGTGTTCTTCATTGTCCCCTCTGTCCTGAAACAAACTCCTCTCCCTTGCTTAATCATGTGAAGTTAGGAAGAATAATAAATTTATACAACATTTTACAATACAAAGAAGTTTGCCAAGTATTCTGTTTTAAAGGATAGCATGAGACCAAGTGGCAAACATCAGTTCTTACCAATACAGATAAGGCTCCAAGCAAATAGCTAGATTATCTTCAATTAGTTTTTTTAAGCATTTATTTTTTTAAAGCTGCTTGATTACTTCTAATGGTTTGGCCAGAAAGATTGTTCTAAAAAATCACAGAAGTGAAGGCTTGAGTGCTTATCTAGATGAGAATGCTGGTTTTTTCGAGCTCACTCTTACTGCATTTCTACACTCCACAACTTTTGAAGATAGATGGCACAGTTCACAGAATACAAAGACATCAGTCAAGGAGGTCTGGGTGAGCACAGTTTATCACTAACATTTTACCACTAACAAGGACTGCAGTAAGGCCATGCTTTGAAAGTCAGATACTTGAAACTTAAATACAAGGAGCTCACAAGTCAGTTGTGATGGACTTGTACATTAGGAGTGAAACAAAAATGGTACGTTTGCAAAACACTCTCCATTTTGCCCCTTGGAAACACAGGTTTCTAAAAATGAACAACCAAATGAACTTCAACATGTGCTCAATTTGTCCTGTTTTGGGACTACTTGTGCTGAGTCAGATTCCTGCTAGGAACTGGCTGGATTTCTTGAAGGAAGATATTAAAGACTGAGGTGGAAGTTAATTCTTTTGATTTAGGCATATTTCAAAGGCTGCTGCCAGTCACTAAGATAGAGGACAACACATATCATCTTTTCAACAAGGGAAACTAGGAAAAAACATAGTAAGGAAAAGCCACAAATTGCAGCCCTCATTTTAATCATTCTTTGGACAGCAGTGGCAACTAGGCTGAAACATAAACAGTCTCCATTCAGAATTAAGTTAGTTTTTCCCTTCAGAACCTACTCTTGAAAAATCAGTGTGTTTACACATTGTCAGGACCAAAATATGATACTTCCTGCCATTGTAAGCACTAAACAAATGGCTTCAGTTCAGATACATAAGCAAAGACAGTGTGGACCAAAGGCTTTCCTCCCAGCCCTGCGGCTTGTGATGGTTGCAGGAGCCCCAGGACAGAAAATATGACCTCAATGGGCAGCTCTAACCCCACCACACCCAAAGTCAGGTACTAGAGGCCCATGCCAGCCAACAGTAACAAAAGCCCTTGTGGGACCACTGATAAGTTCCTTCTGTGTGGACAATGCCAAGAAAGTATTCTCACTGAAATCAATGGCAAAACCCACATGGCCAGGACATCACTCAGGATGCCCAGTGGAAGCTGAGACAACAATGTCATCACTTCAGCCACCTCAGAGAGAGAGGAGACATCAAATTAAAAATTAAACGAAATGGAGGATTTTGCTGTGAAGTCTTAAAGAAAACTCCTTCAGAGAGTGACAAAAATCATTCACAGCTTTTATCTAAGCATCAGCTCAAAGTATTTCCTTCTTTTCTAATTAAAATAGGGATTTGAGTACCAGAACAATGATCTCTAGTCAAAGACTCTCACAGACAGAGGGATCACACCAACTCATTTCCTACTGGAACAATGAAATCAAACCAAGGTTTGGGAGACCAGCGTTTGTTGCTATTATTTGAGCTGGCACCAGGCGCACTCTGCAGTACTTTGATGTGGCTGCCTTAGGCAGCTCATAACAGGAGTAATAATATTGTAAAATATAAACAATCCCAGCTAGCAGTTTAGGAAAGGATAAAAAACAAAACAAAACTCAACCAGAGCCCCTGCTTTTGGAACAAGAACAAGCATACTGCTTTCCCCACTTGCAGAGCCTGGTAAAACTAACCCCAAATTTTAGTAGTGCCAAGACTGTGCTCCTGACTGTGATGAAAGGGGTGCCAGCACTGAGACTCCCCTGAGCCAAGAAGAACAATGCAGTCCTACCCCAAAGTTACTCCAAGTGTTCCAGAAATGGTTCTCCTGATGACATGGGGGCTTTAAAAACTTTAAATTGCCAATGAAAGTCATAGTCATAAAAATAAAATTAAGTGTTGAAAAAATAATGCTCGCATTCCAATGCACCTCTGACACATAGGAGTAAATAATTTTTAAACTTATTTACTGCTTTTCAAGTGCATATTGCAATGAAAGCGAAAAAACTGGGCACTGCAAAGAGCCAAAGAGCACACCAAATGGCAGATAAACCCACACAGCCCATGCCATGTGACCAGCCAGGCATCCATCCTCTCAAATGAATGGAAAGCAGAACAGACACACACAACAGTGGTACTTAGCAGTACCACTCCCTTCCTGGTTCTGCACCAGCTCTCTTTCCCTTCCCCGCATCTTCTCACCTCTCCTCTTCCCACTGCCATCCTGATCCAGTACCTCTTGAAATGAGTAGGCTTTCTGCTACTGCTTTTAACAGCCTTCAGTCAGACTTTACAAAACTTAAGGCCCTGCCATTATGAGCAAACCCTGTGAAGTGAGGAATTTCCATCATGAGATGTGCTATGCCTGGCAAGGTATGACCAGCAATGCTCAGAGACAAGGTCTGCCATAGTGGAGTTGAACCAGGAGATGGAACAGAATGACTAAAATCACAAAAATCCCAGTTTAGCAAGGGAAGACACAACCCAGCCTTGAGATGGGAGGGCAAAACTGACTTTGTTTTAATAACTGCAGTTCTGCCAGAGACGAAAAAAAAAGGCAGCATATGTCACAAAAAATAGAAAAAATTTAATGGCATTAATTCTAAGAAGCAGAGGGCTTCAAGTGAATCCAAAGCGGTTATTGTTCTTCTATTATCAATTGCTGTGCTAGAAGTTTTTTGTATTTTAAAGCCTCAAGCCAAGCTCACAAGACTTAAGATTCATTAGATCAAAGGAAATGGTTTATAGAAAAACAGACAGATTTAAGGACATAACCAAACATATCTATTTACAGTCTAATCCTTAAGGCATTGGCTGTATTACTGAGTCTGTACATGGACAAGGGTATTGGTGGTGGTGCTGCTCCAACTCCCTTATTACAGTACATTCAGATGGAAACACAAACATTGTGTTTTCTAGAAATAAATTTATAGCTATCAAAACCAGATAGTATTCCACACTTCCTTTATCACATTATTTCCAGATAGATGGAATGTATGATATGAAATGCTGGTCTAAAATATGCAACCTCTGAATCAAAAAATGAAGATAGGTTTTAAGTAAGTGTATTTAGTAGCTGAAGAAATTAAAAGCAATAAAGAGTGTTTGGGGGGTAAAAAAAATAAAAATATGGCGGCTCCTTAGTATTTATCCAGTTTCCTGTAATTTAGAAATTAGTTAGTAAGCAGAAAGTCAAGAGAAAAATATCTAAGCACTGTCATATGCATTGGCCAATTTTGAAAGAAAAATAATTCAACCAGTTGTAACTGTTATTCTTTTATAATTTTTTCACTTTGTTTGCAAAAATAGAAGGTACTATCACTGCTAGGTATCACTACCGCTTTCAGATTCAACAGCAAAATCTATCAAGATCTCCCCCATAAAAATATGGGGGGAAAAACCTATGGAAGTACATCATGAATGCAGCAAAAAAACCCCTTGGAGTAGGATGGAAAACTGCCTCTTATTGCACTTACAGAAAACACAGCAATAGGCCTACAGGAAGTCCTCTAGACAGACAAGCTACCATTTATTTATGTTTTGGATTTATTTTAAGGTGCTGAGATCAGTTCCAAGTAAATTCACCTTAAAAGGGAGATCATATGCTAATCTCTGTCCATTATTGCCAAGTCCAAGTATTCAGAGATCAGTAGTCAAATGTTATTGGCTCCCAAAACAGAGTCTGCATACACATCATCTAGACAGACGTACCAGGGCTCTGTGGGTTGTTCACTAAATGAGAGTTTAGTGCTTTTCATTGACCTTTGGGGCTGTGAACCTCTGGAGTTCAAAATACTAATGTTTACTAGCAGACTAGTTAGTAACTTCTTTATTTTTAAACATGGAGAGCTAATGCTCAAATGAACATATGACTCTAGTTTTTAACAGTCCAAGAGAGTCAATAAAATCATAGAAGTTGGCAACACTACCCAGAGTGACAGCAAGCCTTGAACCAAGGGCAATAGTTCATCTACCATTACACAAGGTCCCCTTCCATCAGTGTTTTCTGAAGGAGCTACCCAGAGCATCTCTCAAACAGTACAGCCTATGCTAGCACAAAATGAGTAAGATTAATAAAATAGCTGTTAATGACATTCAGGGACAACGTTGTAAGAAGACAAAACCAAAATGCTTTAGCTTCATTTGCATGCTTAATAAAGTGTGCCTGACACTGCATTTTGCTCATGCACAGCTTTCACTTAAACGTAGTGAAGACCTTAGAGAGTGCCCTCAGCTTCTTTGTTTCACTCATTCTCATCTTTTGGAGGCCACAGCCTATTCCTAGGCTATCCACTTTTTCCTCACGTCATAAAGTGATAAACAATCCAAAAACAATCAAACTAATTTCCACAAAAATGAGGCAAGCAGCAGAATTACCTACCATTTTAATGCAAAGCGATCTCTCTTAGTGCCTCAGTGTTTTGATCACAAAACTGTGTCTCTGCTAGCACAAAACTCTCAAACATGAAAAAAAAAACCAAACAAGGGAAGAGTCAATCCATAGGCACAGAAACCTTTGGGACTGTGCCACCAGTTGTGGAGTGGCCACATTGGTCCTCTGTGCCTGTCCTACAACAGCAGAACTCTCAAGAATCTTCCTTCCCAACTAGCAGAAAAGCCCTAGGTCACATCACAGAAAAGGGGAGGCATTCCAGTGACTACTCCACTTGTTGGGAGATGTGTCACTGCCCTTGCCTCTGATCTGCCACTGAGCAGACCTGCCTCTCATTAGGTTTCCTGTTGGGTGACATAACCCCAGCTGCATCACAGCAAGCCCCTTCCACCAGATCCAGCTGCTTCCAACGCATATAGTCAGTCACAGGATGCTACTGGAGGATGTATGAAATTCAGGCCTGGCTGCAAGGAAGGAGCAGACAGAAGTCAAGTGTGGGGTCTCAGTGTAAGATAAGCACCAGTCTGCTCCAAGCTAGGCAGAAATCACATAGTCTTTTTGAGCCAGAGCTTCCAAAGCCAGGGTATTGAGGCTCTCTCCAAAGCAAATACATTTATTTGTAGCTAGGAATTTCACACTTACCCTGACTCTGGGATAAAAGTAAGCTAAACATGGAGGAAGTAACAAGGTATGGGTACTGGGATGTAGTGAAGAACCCATTAGCTTGATTTTCTCACTCCTAAGCTCGATGACCTTAGCCATGCACACAGTACATAAAGCAGAAAAGTTAGCACCAATTTTCTCAGCAGTCCACTGTCATAACTATGCTAGTCTTCAATAAAGAATGTCATGCAAAGGGGCCATCATCCAGAAAACAACGGCAACCCACATGAAACACATATTGCTCTGTGCTGAAGGGCTGCTGCAGTACTTCCCAACCCCACAGAAGCTCAGGTCCTGTCCTAGCCTGCTGACCTTAGGCCCACACAAGGATGCAGCCCCACCCTCATAACTATGTTCCAAAAACAGCCATCAGCCTTCCTCCTCTATGAAAATTTGCAGACATTATCCTCACTCCCCCATCACTGCTGCATGCAGCCTGTCTCCCCTTTGAGGGCAAACACTTTCTTCTGAAGGGCCGTCCCACATGTCTCCTGTCATTCGAATGAGAAATCCACATGCCCTGGTGACTGATAGCCAGTTGGTGGCTGTTCTGCTACGGGACATGAGGTCTCATAAAGTTGAGTTCAGGCCATTCAGGATCTAGACAAATCACTAACATCACTTCTACCTTCATGCCAAGAAAAGACAGGCACTTTCTCCCTGTCATAGCTCCCAAAATAATTCAAAAGGCAGGTCACACTTAAGGAAATCCCCAGCAGAGCTAGAACACCACCTTATCCAGTTCTGCATCAACACGGGGACAAGAACACAACTGTGAAAGAGTTAATACTCTCAAAGTGGGTATTTTTCCTTATTTTTACCTTAAGTGGAGTAAAAGAAGGTAATTCTGCAGTACAGGTATATGCTAACCCAGGTCTACAAGCACTGAAGCATTTTTACCTCTAAATCATTTATTTTTACACACACAGTTAAGGTGAGTTGTTTGAGCTCAGCTTTTTGGTTTGTTCTTGACATGAAAATTGCAAAATTGTAAAACAATGTTTAGGAAGTCATTTGCATGAAATCAAGTATCCCACACTGTTTTAATTTTCTTGCTGATATTCACATGGGTTCCTCACAGCATGTTTGTCAAACATTGCCCTTTACATTGCTCTATAAAGCTATATTCACAGCACAAATTTACCTTTATTGCACTTAATATAATTATAGAGGACAGCAACAGTAGGGTGCATATATTTGATGTTTTCTTAAGTTGCTGAATTGTAGTAAAAGGATGTGCTTTTGAACATCTGAAAACAAAAGATGTAAACATTAGCCCCTTTGATAAGGATGGGAGAAGGCTTGTATTTACTAAATGAACTCCTAACATTGAGTAACAAAACATGTAAAATGAAGCAAGTAGCCCACTTTCTCAAGAAAAGAAAGATAACAGTGTTCCCAAACTCAGTACCACCAATCAGCAGAATATACCCTAATTCACTGCTACTGTATACCCTAGACATACATAAGCCCTAAGTTCCACAATTAGTGTCCTCTGTTACAAGGATAGAGTATACATTCATGTCAGAATGGAGGGGAGAAGGAGAAAGGTGGGGGAAGATACAGCTTCCATATAAAAGGAGCTACTGTATTTCACTGGCTCTCTGCAGACAGTTTCCGTAGGTGGCCATTTAAACAAGAAAGGAAGTTCAAGGGTTCAAAACAGATTTCTACTTCTTAATACACAGAAATCTGCATTTTTAAACTCAGTCTCCCTGCTGTGCAATTATCTATGAATTTAAGACTAGTCATTTTCTTACAAGAGGCTGTGTTGTGCAAGTGGGAGACAAAATCAGGTCATTGAATCACAAGAAGTAAATTTCCCCCCACCAACCACTGCACTCTTGAGAGAGGCAAAGAGGAAAAGGCAGATTTTATTCCCTGCTCAGACGAGTCCAATTTCTAATCACATCCTTTGGAATTTTGAATACCTCTTCCATTTCCCTTCAGACCCGGGGACTAACGTGGGAACCCAATTAAACCGTAAGTAGTGCTGTGTAAAGACCAACCCTGTATTAAGATTTGACTGAAACAAGAGATCAACCAAGGCTGCCATTGTAAAATATACACCCCCTGTTCAAAACAAGGCACCTGTCCTCTCTGAGACTTCTTTGTGTATTCCAACATCATTCTCTTTCTCTTATTTGCCTTTAAACATTTCATTTAAAGTTGTTTCTTTCCTCTGAGACATTTTATATATCCACTCTGCGTGTCCATAATGGTCCATATCCATTGGAGGTCATGCCCTTCCAGAACAAAAAGCCTAGAGGAGAACAGACTAGTCCCAGTTGCTGTACTTTGCCCCATTCCTCACCTTAGAATCCCTCAAACTGTCAGCAGAAATTCCTCCAATTTCACAGCAGCTTTGCACAGGCAAGAGAAGCCACAGCAGCAAAGCCTGACCCATGAAGAAGTCTCCCCCATCTACCACCCTGTGATGAACGTCCACACACAAAGAATATTAATATTTTACAACACTCTGGAGAAAAAAAAAAGAAAACAACAACACAACATCTCCTAGGGCTGGACGCGAATTAAGTATTACTGAACACCTCTGAAACAAAATTTCTACTGCTAAAACCAGCTGATTTCTTGTATGCTTTCATGGAGAAACCAGTAATTAGTAATGGCTAAGGCTTTTTCCAGAAAGACATGGCAAATGAAGTACATGAAGCCTGAACTATATGACTATATATGTCTGTCTCATTTGCTTCCAACACAAAGAGGTGTTTGGAAGAGACAAGCTGAAAAAAATTACCTCCTTATACACCTTGGAGGAGATTACTTTCAAGCCAGCTGGCAACAATTGCTTCTATATGAAAGATATTACCCAGGTCCATCAGCTTAATCTATATATGGCAGTTCTACTCTGTAAACAGTTCTGTTGTACAGCACAAATTCAGGGTGTGCTGCACTGTCTCAGACAGGTTGGCTGTTTCAGGACCCCCAAATAGTGTCTTCTTTCCCTCATGAGCAGTCATTCTTTAGTTTCTCTATTAAAAAGTGAGTACCATCAGACATTTCTATTTATTAAGCATTTAAAAATATTTTGTTATTGACCAAATGTCAACAGTAACTATGCCTTGTTATTCAAAGCTTGTTTGCACAAGAAATTGATGCTGTACACTAGAGATTACAAAGTTAATTCTGTTTAGTTTCAACACATGCAATATATACATGAGATCAAAACCAAAAAGCAAATCAGAAAATGTGTTTTCCTGCTCTGATCCTCCTCTCACTTTTCTATCTGAAAGAGGCACCAGTGCACAGTCTACTGAAAACAACTTTTTTCTTCTCTAATTTTCTTCCTAATTTATGGTGCAACTCTTTTTCTGCCAGCACAGGACAGGTATCATAATCTATGTTCAAAAGCAGGAGAGATCTCAGGTAGCCCCAGAAGAGCTACTAAACATCTGTGTGTGACTTCTACCGAAGCGTTCTCCTGACATAAGAGTAAACTCCAGCATTACAGGCCTAGCTGCTGCTTTTTAGGCAAATGTCCCTCCCATGCTAGTTGAGGGACAACTTCTCTCTGAAACCATCATCCTCCATGCACTTACCAAGCTTCATTTTTCTTTGAATGCATTGCAAAGTCTCCTCCTCTCCTCAAAGAGCACTGGGCATCTTTTCCATCTGCCCATTTTGTAAGAAAATGAAGGTTACTTGCCAACTACATAATCATCTTTTCCCATGTGACATGTCCTGCTCTTGTTGAACCCAGTGGTTCCCCCAGCACTAACAGGGCCTCATGCAGGCATTGCACAAATTACCTTCTGCCAAACCTGTGATAGCCTTGGGACTGCAGCACAACACTCATCCCCAGACACAGAACTGGCATCATCCAGCTGCTTGTATTAATGCTGTGGTGGAGCCAGCACTGCCAAAGCCAGAGGCGGGGGCAGCCTGAAGGACAAGGAAAGCATCAGTTGCTATAGGCAACTCAAGGAAAGAAATGGTAAAGCAAGGTGAGAAACTGGACCCAGTCAGGTCCAGGACCCATTGAAAGCTGTTTCATGTGAGGCATATGACTGCAAAAAGATTAGGTGGAAAAATTAAAGGCAAGCCCAGCATTAAGACTTCAGGTTATAAATCCTTCCAGATGGGGCCCATGCACAACTTCTCTTTCCGTCCGATCTCTCATTACGAAGGACTGAAGCCACAAAACTGCTCTGAGATCCTACACATCTCTAGTGAGCTAGATTATCTTTGAATTAAATTTCAGCAGGTACTGAAAGGAAGGAACTTTTCTTTCAGCTCTTGTTAGCATTTTCATCTCATTCTGGAATTTGTCTATCATTTTTATCTTTTGATTTAGAACTGTTAATAAAGATTGATGGTCTCCCTGAGGAAAAACAGGTGAGGAGATAGCACAAGTTGGATTATATCATCCCAATAAATCTTCCTTTCAAAACAAACACAGCTTTCTCTTCTTGCAAAATGCTACTCTTTAAAGATTGTACTTTGTTTTTTAAT
The DNA here is from genome assembly GCA_035583235.1 of Hafferia zeledoni. NCBI lineage: Eukaryota > Metazoa > Chordata > Aves > Passeriformes > Thamnophilidae > Hafferia > Hafferia zeledoni. The sequence continues at coordinate 103,195,711 of JAWWEV010000001.1, read as the reverse complement.
AAAGAAAAAAGTCTTTCAACTGTATTAATGATTAGCAAATTAATATGGCAGCTTACCCAGACATTTAGGCCTGTAGCTTCAGTCACTTATCAGATTAATACATATACATGAAGGATTCTGTGGTTTTCACTTACAATAGCTGAAGTCATTGGGATTAGATGGCATAGTGAGGAAAGGCTACAGCACTGAGCCTGGAGAAATCAGGAGGATGGAGAGAAACTAAGGCGAAAGAAGTTCCCAGAACACACACATAAGGATACTGCTGTTTGCAGCCTCCTTTGAGCAGTGAACAATACCAAGAAATAAAAGAGTTCCAGGAGCAGCTTACAAAAACAATTAGTGGCATGAAAAGATCTACAGATGGAAAGACACTGAAGAGGTCTGATGTGTTTAATTTAGATATAAAGACACACGAAACAGGTACACAAAGTAATGAATAGCACAGAGAAAGAACTCCAGGATTCTTTAATCATCCAGCTTTGTAATGCAAGAACAAGTGGGTATTCAGAGAAATGAAACAAATTCCAGAGAGTTCCCAGGCAATGCACAGGTAACCTGCAATGCTGCTGGCCACATTTCATCACCGAGGCCAAGAATTTCAGAAAAAAAAGAAAAAAACACACACACACAACCCACTCGATTAATAGTAGCCTGTGAAATGACAACATACAGAGTAAACAAGCAACACATAAGAAGCTCATGCTTCAAAGGACCTGTCAAAGCCAAACCTTCCTTCTCTAGGATAAAGCTTCATGTGTGGGAAGTTGTTACTACTTTTTACTACAGTACTTCTTACATTTTGCTTGCACCATCTGGTACCAGCCATGATTTTTCTGATCAAAACTATTTTCCTGAGTATTTGAGGATTGCCACTGGCTTATGGTAGAAAGTATATTCTTCTCCTCCCCTGAGCCCTCTCCCCATACTACCTCAGCCTGAAGCAGCCCAGTCCTGCGATGGGGGAGACCCTGTGCTGTTCCCTCCACTGTTACAGTAGGAACACTAACATTGCCATGTGTTTGTTTCCATGGTCCTGGAACACCTCCACAGAGGCACTTCATTCCCTCTCCAGCAGCAACAAGGCTGACTATAACATCCCAACCTGGCTGTCATCGTCAGGCATTTTCACAACAGCTGAAGGGGGTGTGTATGGACACAGCTCCACAGCTTTTCTTAAGAGCTGATAAAATGGGGAAGCTAATCTAGGTCTCCTGCCTTTGGCCAAAGCTATGGAGTCCTACTCAAGCCGTAGAAGCAATTAAAAATGTCTTGGTAGACACAGGACCAGTGATCTGGGCTCCTTTCCACAACTGAAAAGAAAACCAGGTTCTCCCCAGGGAAACAGGCAGAGAAGTCAATCCTGCACCACATCAGCACCTGGGGAGCACAAGGCAGAAGGGGAACCCTCAGTACAACTCAGGCCATAAGCATGGGACAGCTTTTGCCTTCAGAGGGCAGAGAAATGTAAATGAAAAGGATCCAGCTTGCTTCGACTGCTCTGTATGCCTGGTCCTTTTAGTGAGCTCCCTCGGAGAGGAAAGAAAAGAAAGAAAGAAAGTAAAAAACTCCCGAAGTGATTCATGAGTGCGTGAAGCTTTGTCCGCCTGAATAATGAACTCACGGCTGGCCCTGCCGACAGCCCCGCGGCCGCTCACAATCGCATCAGGCTGCACTTTGTTCTCAGCCCGCTCAGCCATCAGCTGAGGAAGTTCATCTGTCTCAGCAGTGTGCAGTAATGATGGCAAGGGTTAAATACCACTTACATGGAGGTACAAAAGGCCAGTATAATTTTATACGAGGCCAGACAGCTGGTTTGTATAATTCCAGTTTTCACAGACGTTTTCTTTCCAGTGAGTCCCCTTAAAAAAGCTTTTCCCCGCAAGTTAATTCTCTCACTTGAGAATGCCAGTGCAGCTCCAATTATCTGTGAAACAATCCAAAGCTAAGTTCACTGTCAAACTCAGACCCAGACTAAGGCTTCAACAGAAAAACCCTTATAAAAGTCCTCACCATGAAATCATTTAAGGACAAGGTATAAAGTTTGTATCTATCCTGTCAGGGTTTTTTTCCCTAAAAAACCTCACCACTCAAGGTTTCTAAGAGTTTCCAGATAAGAACATCTGTTTTTAAATAATCTTGGTGCTGCTTTGGAGTTTCCACAGCATACAATGACACAATCAGCTGCTTTTTATTAAGTTATTTGTTTGTGCAACAGTATTGGTGAATGTTCATCTATTCATCACTGCACATCAAGCAACTGGGGCAGATCCAGTAGCAGGAGTGTTCAGTGCTTGCCAATTCTGGTACATCAGCACTAACTAGTAGCTGAATCATGCTTGCCTTGCCTGAGCAGGCACTCATTGAAGACAAACACACACACACACACACACACACACACACACACACACAGAGTTGCTTACTGAATCCACTTTCCTTCATGTTTTAACAGCTAAAAAGTGAACCGAAAACATAAGTCAACAGAAAGGCATTCAAGGTGCAGCTGAATTTTCCTTCCCCTTACTCCCTCATCTCCAAGATTCTTCCAAATGATGAAAAAATGCCCTTTCCAAGAATACCCCTCCATCTTGGGATGTCGCACAATGTGAGCTAACAGTCTGACCACCAAAGAACTGAGGAGGAAGGGGCAGAACAAAACAGGCTCACACTTTGATAACATGCTGTATGCCCTTAGCTTCAGCTCACTACTTGAATTCTGTAGCACATGACTCTCCCGTTGAGGATGGGTGTAGGATACTGGGCATCACTCTTCAATTCACACAACAGGGCAGGAGCAACAGTGAAACCCATAGGTGCAGGGTGTGCCACAGCAGCCCTCAGGGACCAAAAAAGAAGAGTTTCATCACTTGAACATGCATGTTATCACAAAAGGGAGAAAGTCCCTTTACTGCAGTCAGTCTGACTCACAAGCTACTAAGGCAGGTGCATTCTGTCTTCCCTGTAAGTCTTCTTAATGGGCCAGGGCAGTGGAATTGGCACCTGTCCTTTTAGAAAATAAATGAAAAGCATAGTCCTAGAAGCTTTTAATCATGGCACCTCAAGTTCTTAAATGCTTCAAAGACTGGATTGCAGAAAGGCACACAAAAGAACAAGAAAATCCCATGAAGTCCAGTCTGATTTCTGCAACTGTGTATTCTGTAACTACCTCTTTCACAGCACTATCCTATCTGATCTGATTTTCACTTTTTGCAATGAGCTGAAGTGGACAAGCTGCTTGGCTGCTGTGAAGATGCTGTGTGTGATGGGGAGAGGAGGTGTTTCAGTGAAAGGCAGGTCTCAATTTGTCCTACAGTGCCTAATGATCTTACAAGAACAGATTGCAAGCAGTTTTGAAATATCTTGACCAAAGCACTATTGCTGTCCCTGCTGGAAACAAAAGCACCTTATAATCATGCCATAAAGCAAGAAGTTTTATAACAAGCCCTCTCCTCTACCTATCTGCCACTGTAAATCCAAGAATGGGGATCTCCATCTCCACTAAAATGAACAAAGCTATAGATCTGGGTTTAAAAGGTAAGGGGGATCTGATTACACTTTACAAGCCACCTGCAGATCTTGAGTAAACTACTATTTAATTGAACCATTCTTCTGAAATTTCCTTTAAAAAAAAAGAAAGATACTGACTCATTATAGTTTCTTTGATCCTTTCCAACACAAGCAGCTATGTGAAGAAAGTATTTTTTCTTCCCTGGGTCCTCCCCTATTTGTTTCCTTAAGTGTCATCTTGCTCCCGGAGGCAGTCCCCACTCATGCAGTAACACTGCTTATCCTGCCTGCCATCTCTCTTAAAGATACAACAGCTCTGATTAAACACCCTCAGCACTAACAAGGTACGTTTACTGTCATGGGTGGATAGGCCAAAATGATTTCTGATATCTGCCTAGGTACAGCAAAGAACTACCACATCAGGACGCTGCTTGTGACTTTCCCAGCCTCTACAAGCATTGTTGGAAAGGGATAACTCCTCATACATCCTGCTCTGGCCACATGACCTCAGGAATACCCATGAAACTTAATGTTGTTCTGTATCTTTTTATATTGGAGCATCTCTCTCTTTTGAAACTTCATATTTAGATGATCATTTAAACACTCTTCTGCATGTGAATGGTATCTACATTCCCTCTATGCTTGTGAACTATGGAGGAAAAGGAAATATTTGTTTAATAATGCACTAAGGTGTTGGTAACAAAACCAAAGCTATAGCTTTCCATAACGTTAGATTTACTATACTAAGCTTTTAATACTTCAAGAGATTAACAGTGACAGATTCTGTTGTAGACTAGCAAAAGCTATTGCAATTCTTGCAACTTTCACATTAATCACATTTAAACATGCTGCTAACAGATGGGCATCATGGAGTGCTAGGTCTCTCCCAAGCCAGTACTAACAAAAAGCATGTCCAGATCTTGTAGCTTCTACAGTTCACAGAGATTGTATATGCAGGGACCTTGTTATTGTTTTTGTTGCATATTATCTATGATTATTAGAAAAGCCCAAGTTAAATAGATTACAGACTTCAGCATACACAAGTGGGAAGGGAAAGGAGTGGGGCAGAAAGAGTCAAAACAAGACCACCTACACAAAGTTCCTCTGTGTCCACATTTTACGTGCATGATCCTGATTTTTTCATTACACAGGGAAAGCATTAGGTTCTGTACTGCAAGTTTTCCTCTGACCCACACAAACCTTTCTGCAAAGCCCAGACACAAGTCCAAGTTGTGCAGAGTGAGCTGCCAGGCTTTAACCTGGCTGGATAGAGAACAGTCTCTCCTCCCTTCCCTTGCATTAGTGCAGGTGTCAAGCTAAGATGGCCCTTTTTGACTGAAGCTCAGAGAGCATTTGAAGAAAACATCAGCATTAGCACCTGGCACCCAGATAGAACACATCAGATGTTTAATAAATTTCCCAGCACTGTTTTTTAATTAAACCAAGTCCCAGGGTAAAACTTCATCCTTACATAACTGTAATTAACCAGGACACACTGTCTGTAATGTAAGAAATCTCAATCTCCTCTATGTGCCAGGTCTCAAAAGAAAGACTGGCAATTGCAAACTCAGTTCAACCTAATGTTAGTCCTTACAGCTGCAAATCTCTATAACAAGGACTCCTGCCTGCTAAAGGAGGTCTGGAGAATCCCATCTGCATGTACTGCCTTCACACAGCACCTAGAAGTGTTTGCCCATGAAGGACAGAAGGACTCTTGATGTAGAAGGGTCTCAGCCTTGCAAATTGCTTGCCATTTACAAAGCACATCTTTGTACATGGTGTGTCTATCACCACACGACCTAACTTACCCTCACTGCTTGTGTGATAACACCTCTGAGAGGAAGGGATGGGTTGTCACTCTGCCACAGAGCTGAGGAAGAGAAGACTAGAGAGACTGTGGTGGTACCCACTTCACGCTGTGACATTCACAGAAGTTAAGGGAGTCATGCAATCTAGAAATTTTCTCTGCTTAAGAGTTCAAAGAGAAGTTCACCTTTGAATGGGATGGATGGCCCAAAGTTTACAATGCTAAAAACCTGGTGATGTGAATCCCACTAGATACCTTCATCTAAGTTCCCATGAAAAATCAGTGGATGAATCCAGGTCTCTTAAGCAGTTGCATTTTGACTCCTCCTAACTCAGTTCCAACCAGTAAAGCTGAACATTCTCAGCTCACTCCAGAATTCAGCACTTGGATGGGTCTGAGTCTGCTCTACACACCTATCAGCCATTTACAGGTAGCAGCTGAGTCCACATAAAAGCTACTTGCTATGTTTTCTCATAAATTAAATGGTGCATACATGGCCCATCAGCAGAAAAATAAACAGAAAAAATACTGTCACATACTGTTTTTCAAACCATCATGAGGCCAGCCACCCCAAGGGGCCAGACTGGGCAGAGCTGCCTCTGAAAGGGGATGAGGTCCCACAGCTATGGCCTGTCAGAAATTTCTTCCAAACCATATCACACTCATGATACACAGTGGTTGTTCAGGGCAGAAGAAATAAACTCCTGTCTGGACAGTTAGATGGCAATTCAATCTTTTAGCTAAGACCTGTATTGTAGGCTTATGCCAAGGGCTGCAATGGTAGTAGTATTGAAAATGTAACTTTCACGATGACAGAGCCTGCTTCCTCACCTACTCCTTTCCTGTTGCCAACTCCTCTCCCATGCTTGGAGGCTGCACAGCACCCAACATTACACCTGGGAACATGCAGCCTTGTAAAGCAGCAAGGTTACAAAGAGGAAGCAGAGGAGAAACTTCAGCTGTTTCTCTTCCCTGAAGCTGCTAAGCAGCATGTCAAGGAAGGGGAGAAGAAGGAAAGGTGGGAGACACAATTCACTTGCTATAAATTACATATATAAGCAGGAAGAAAAAATGCTGCAGGATGCCAGACCCCTGACATGGTTTCCTAGTCAGTATAAGAGCAGGCTACTCAGACCCCAAACTCACAATAAGAATTGCAGGGACACATTCCAGTGTCCACAATGTGTTTGGCCAGGACCACGTATGCATGGGGAGTTCACATGACACTCACAACTGACCACCATGACTTGAAAACAGAGAAGAAAAAAGACTGTACAAATATGAAAGGAAAATTCAGGTAAGCTTCAACAAGGTCTACAAGGTTGTAAAATGTTCCTGTAGGGCTATGAGGACACAAAGTAGTAGAGAGAGCTCTATATTAGGTTGATGAAAATATTATTTAACATCCTCATTCCCAAGGAATATGATCTGAAAGAAAAAAATAAGAATTACTTTAACACTGAAGATGTAACTTGAATACAGAAATACTTGAAGTGTCGGCCAAAGTTTATCTCAGTCAGCTCCAGTCTTCAATACTGGAGCACTTAATTATGCTATCCAGCATTTAGCTCTAGGGCTCTGTCCATCTGGCTCATGCCACTAGAATGAAGAAGCTACAGAAGAACAGACTGCAGCAAACAAGGCCAGTATGTGCTGACTTCTGTAGAGACATATTTAACAAGCCCAAGGTTGGACTGTCTCAAAAGGCAACAAAAGCAGGGGAGATGTATCTTTGCAATAATAAATGGAACACATACCTTCATCTGTGAACAACACTGCAGACTTGCATCATTTCACCTTCTACTTACCCATCTGTTTTCTTGGAAGATTTAATTTCATTAACTTGGCTTTTCTACATTTTTATTTTATTTTTCAACCCTTGTTGTAAGATAGCAGGGGCAATTCACCGAAAAGCAAAGGCTTTACCCTTGCAAGTATGCAAGTGCAATCAAACAGCAGAATTTCCACACCCCCAAGCAAGATGTACTTCACTTCTGATCACCCATTCATCCAGTGGAAGAGTTTCCATTAATACCATCATCACCCTGCGAGTCCTAACTAATCTTCCACTGTGAGAGGGAGGGGACGGAAAGGAAGCAAACTCAACCAGGAGGTGCTTTTGGATGAAGACACAAAGTCAAACAAGGACAGAACAAGATACTTCAATTTTACCTTTTTAATGAGACCTGTAGTACTGAGTAGTTTCTCCCTTGTTTGACCAGGTTGCTGTTAATGTGGCTGTAAATTTCCTCTCTCATTTATTAAGCTTTTCTAACCTCAGTGACCAATATTACCTTGTCCAATTGTTCCACTGGTCTTCCTCCTTTATCTATATATGTGCTTCTCTCTATTATATGGGGTTTTTTTAAACCATCATTTATAAAGGTCTGCACAAAAATGGGCACACTTACTTATTTTATGGTAACAGAACCTTTCAGAGTCACAGCCCAAGATGCTGCTTATCAAGACAGATATAGAACCAAACAGAATCCAGAAAGGAAATAAATAATTAACCTGAGCCACAATATTTTGCAGTTCCCTTTCCCTCTTATTTCCTTTAACTAATTGCCATTCTGCTGGGTTCTTAGGAACAAGTAGATAAATGAAAAATACTTTTAATCTACTCTAATAATTTGTGTTAAGTTCCATTCAGACAATTTCACAAATGAATAGCCACATTATAGCTGCTGAATGTAGCTGTAACCCACTCACTCATTTACAGACACAGTACTTCTCAAACAGGGGTGCTCATTTCCACAGTGTACCTGTAGGCAGATGGTTTTACCTCAGGATCTGATATAGAATTTCCCTGTAAATTTTGCATGTATTGACAGAGGTCCTCAAAAATGTTTACAGCACAAACTGGGTAAATACCCTGAGTCATGCTTCAAACAGTCAGCCAAGGAAAGCTATGAGAACAGGTCCTGCAGCTCTGCCTTGGCCTCTCTCCTCCTCTCCTCCTCCTCTGTCAGCCAGGGGTCAGCCTCATCTGTGGTCAGCCTGTGGTCAAGGCTCTCATCTGAGTTTTGTCACTGTGGCTTGCAAAGGGGCAGCTTGCAGGCTCTGGGCACTGATTCCCACCAGACAGCAGCAACAGGGAATAAATGACAAATCCTCAGGTGAGCCTCCTAGTCTCCATTAGGAGGGTTTTGTCCAGAACATGGCTTATGCAACCTCTGTCTGGGAACCAAGGCTATATCAAACCTGTGGCAGCTGTAATAGAGGCCAAAAAATATTGCTGAAGTCATGAAGTAGTGATACTTATTTTAGACTATTAGCAGAGTAATGACAAGATGATTGCCACAAAATACACTTCAGCTAGAGTGCAATTTGAAAGTGAGGGAACTTAAACCGCTGATTTTAATGTGCCAGGCACAGTAAGTGCATTTACAACATCTATTAAAAGCAGGTTATGTTTGGGGGAGGGGGATAATTACATCTTTGCAGGTTAACGGTAGTTTATTAAGACAGCATTGCATTAAAGATAATCAATGGAGAATAAACTTCAGTTGTAAAAATTAATAATATTCATTCACACAATGAGGGGAGCGGGGGAGGGTTGCCTTTGCCATTAAGACAGAGGCAGAAGTATAGACTCTGTGAAACCGCCGTGAAAGAAGGAGTAAAGGATAGGATGGACCAAAGTGAAAGTCATTCAAGGCATAAGTTTAAAAAAAAAAAAAAAAAAAGAAGAAGAAAAAAAAAGAAAAAAAGAAAAAAAAAGATTAAAATTGAAGAAATAATCAGTAACTCTAGAGGGAAAAGAGGAATACACACAATCAGTTTTGCAAGCAGTGGAACTAATGAAGCCTGGTTTTCTCCTGCTTTTATGTCATGCAAAAACTGACTTTCACATTGAAGTAAATGTGAGCTACAACTGGAGCACTTTTATTTTTATCAGTTTGGATCATATATATGGGATTCTTTCCCCAGCAGATTTTCTAGTTTCTAATAAAGAACAAGCAATTCCTTCAAATGCAGGAGGAATAATCTATTCTCTCCTTTACCTGCCAGCATCTTTTATGATTTCTACATTGTGGCAATGTAGTAGAAACTATAGCTGAGTAACAGACATAAAATTTCTGAATGGCTAGTGTGAGGTACACAGGCATGCCCACCCCCTTCCCTGCTATACATACACAGAGTGTGCTACTCCCTAATATTTGTTTTGATAAAAAAACAGGCTAAAAACAGTGTTGCCAGGATAGTCCAGCTTACGAAGAAAATTTGTCTTTGGCATGCTACCTGTGTGCAAAACTTGAGGCAATTTTCTTCAGAGACCAAGACTTTAGGTTCCTGCAGCAATACTTGTTGCAGAAAACAGTCCGCACAGAAGGAAAGGTGAGATCTCCTCAGTATGCTGAGATAGGAGCCCCTATAATGATATTAACTGCCCAGCTACATGAAGGCCAGAAGGTGCTTTGGACAAGTATGAGAAAATCATCCCCTCAAAAAAAACCCAAAGAAAAAAATGCTTGCATTCAAAACTTGGACTGCACAGAGCTATGTAGCTTCCAGGGTTAAAGCTGAACATGTGAAAGTCTGTGGTCAATCCATGATATACGATTTTCTTTTTCAGAAATGAATTAAAATACATCTCTTGACTTTCCTCCTGTTCACAATACTTCATCAAAAAACACTTCACCAAAGAAAAGATCATATCCATGACAAGAACAGGTCCTCTTTTTCCTGCAAGCAAGTAAACAAACCTTAGAGGGAGAAAAATGGCGCTGGGAAGTACCCACTCTTTGCACCCACTCTGCTTTGCATGGTAAGCATTAAATCATAATTAATCTCTCATTTCACTTAAAATTAAATCACCCCTTATCATACTTCACTAAGTACTTGATGCAGTGAAACGCATACAATCTTAAAAAAAGGTTTGCCTCTGAGCATCACAGTGAGTTACTGCTCCCTATCTTGAGTTTCATCATCCAGAAGATCTAATTTCTGCACTCATGGACAGTCACAGGCCATCTGAAGAGAAGAATGCTTGGTAATGCCTTTTTTGGAAAAAAAAAAAATCAAGCAAAATTAAGCATGCACAGAGCACCCAGTTTTGCCTTTAAAGCAATCCAAAGCCTCTGGGCACACAGGAATTTTTCAATGCACCCTGAATATTCTGCTCCTAAAAATGGCCCAATTCAGTAGACACTGATAGACATATCTTCAAGGAGAAGAATTAGCACCTTTTTCCCCAAAACTCACCCTCTGTCCAGGCTAAAGGTCTGTCCTAACAACATCACGATAACAAAAAGCTTTGAAAAGACAGGGGGAAAAGCTGTGGAGGCCTGAAGATGTTATGCATATTTATAGTACAAACATACCACCCTATGCTCATTCACCTTAATCACATGCACACACTAGCGAGATGTCTCCTCCAAACTTTCTCAGAGACTCAGTCTGAGCGGCTGTAGTTCAAAGTCCAACTGACTTGGCAGCTGAAAAGAATGAGAAAACCATGGTGGCTTTGTAAGAATTACAGTGATCCTATTAAAAAAAAATATGCCATTCTCTGTTGGGACTTAACATGGCAGTGCCATGCAGCACTCATTGAATTGAGCAGCATTTCAAGCACACAGCTCATGCTGTAATTAGACTACAGGCTTAATTAGGTTCCTATCACTATTGCTTTCTTCCTGCCTTCAGCCAAGAAGGTATAAGAAAAGATTGTCCAATACAGATACTGCAATTTAAAGTCTCGAGTTAAGAACACAGTGGGTGTATATCTACTATAAAATCTACCCTAAAAACATGCCAGTTGTTAAACTAAGCAGTGCATTAGAACCAGTTAGATATAATGAGAATGTAAATGGAAAGTATTCTAGGGAGATATTTCAGCTAAAAACAGCATACACTGTATGCTATCTTTTATTTTAATCATGCTCTAAGCCCTGCCTTTTTGAACTTTTTATAAATTCTGCTATCTCCCTTTGCAGTTACTTACATATTGGTATATAAATTCAAAGACGAGAAGCAATTAGGAATGAAGCAAAGACTCCCTCTCTTGATGCTAATACATCAAAGGGCGTGAAAAAAACCTTCCCCCCTCATACATACTGGGTAACACAGAGAGTTCCTGCTCTTCACAGCCTAACAGCTCAAGTAGTTCCAATCGAGAGTCTGATGTCAGCCTCCGATTACATCGAGATGCCAAGCGATTGGAAAGAGCAGCTTTTGAAAAACCCCAGCTCTCTGACTCAGAAGATCATACAATCTGCAACAATGCTTTTAAAACATACATGTTTCTTACCACATCAGCTGGTTCTACTTTTCCCCAACTTTGGACATTGTAACATTGCTAGTAAGAGTTTCCTGAGGGTGTCTGCTCGATTTGGGTACGTGTCCTGGCATGTGTGAAGGAAATGTGTCAGATCAGGGGCTTTTTTGAACAGGCATCTCTCCCCTATTCCCGGTCTCTTTTGCCCTCCAGTTTAGGGAGAGGAGGAGCCAGATGCTGCTTTAAACAGCTGCACTTGAGAAGTCTGCCTTTGCCAGAACAGAGAAGGAGAGGCTGGGACCAGCTTACGGCAGGGAGCAGTAAGATCCTTGAAACAGAAGCCACAGAACAGGTACACCCTAAGTAAGAAATGTCAACAAAACCTGATTCTGATAATCCAAAACAGCAGCTGAGTGGCACCCACAGACTGGGTATTTACATTTGCTTCCTGCAAGTCCTTCCCTCAGTCCAAGGACATTTGAGAACTGTGCAAGAGTTTTTTGGAAACACTCCAAGCCCTTCATCTTTCATAGAGGAAAATTACCGTCTTTTATGCATCTGAATCAACAGGTGAATGACCTCCCTATGCCCTCAGCAAGTTATCGGAGTCCACTTATTTCTTAATCTCCAGATTTCTCCTGTATCAGCAGGGGAACTAACTGAAAGTAGGAGGGACTCCATTGATTGCACTGAAACATTCATTTTCTGTTTCTGTATGGACACACACATTACATTATAAAGGCTTTCAAACAGAAGTATGGAATTTTAAAGGGGCTGTAGAATTATTTCTGTTAAGCCATCAGATCCACAGTAAGTCTATGTTTCTTATGGGTCTGATTCTATCTTTTCTGCAGTTTTGTTTCTGTGTGAAGGACTTCATTGGTCTTAAAGGAGCTAAAACATTTCCAATTGGATTTCTAATAAATCCACCAGAGCCCCCGGCTTGGCTCTTGAGCATGAGCCAGAAAGAAGTTCCACTAACTATTACGATATTACACAGCTATGTAGCAGCAGTGAGGTGGGAATCAAGCACTGAATATTTTTTAGTATTGTGCCTTTTAACTGGCAGGCTATCCATCTAGCAAAAAACCCCCCAAACATTCAAATCTGGTACATTAGTTTAGGTGCTATTTGTGGAATGAAAAGCAAGGAGTTACAAAACAGGCAAAGGCCTTCTGAGCTACACCAATGGAAGACAAGTAAACAACATTCAGCAAAATTCCAGAAGTTTGTATCTATATAACCGGGAATGGCTTTGGAGTAAAACCACTGCTGTCTGCTCTTTGTCTGTTACCAGACTGTGCCAAGTAAAGGTTAGTGAATCTACCTGGGCACTGAGCTCTCAGAGCTCAGAGAGTCCCACACAGACCTTGGCAGGACAAAGGATTTTACATTATGCTTTTTTCTGCAAAGAGGACAGGGACTCCGTTCCTCAAGCTAACACAACTGAAAGGGACAACCAAATAACTACATCCCTGCCAAAGCCACCTGACAAATTCCATCCATTGCCTTCTAGCACATCCTAAATGCATGAGAAAAAATACCTCAGATCCACCCTCTGAATGGTGGTATTCCTGTGTAAAAGGTCTTCTATCACTTTCTGTAAACAAAGATAAGGCATCTTTCTCTTAAATGACAGTACTCTAGCTAATGGTGCTCTAGTTAATGTTAGGTAAGGTGGGGATGGGATCCTTAAGTGAGCAGGTTTTTCCTCCTCTGTCCCTTTGTTGTTCTGACAGCAGTAAAGGTAAGCAAGAAAGCCAATGCTTTGGCCTCCCACTCCTTTCAACTCAGCTAACTTGCCACCAGTCCTCTGCATTTAGAAGAAGGTATGCACTGTGGAAATTCTTCAACTTTCCCACACCCACAACTTGGGTTATTTGCATTCACGGACAAACTACAGGCAAGTGCACCAGAGAGGTGAGTTCTCTAACTCAAATGAATACACAGTGACCAGCACATCATGCAAGTAAAGCCAAAAGCCTTTCTTCTTTTCCAAAAGGACAAGAGATGAGGATGCGTCATTCCATTCGGGCAGGTACAGGACAAAAAGCTGAAGGCAATGGACTATTTATTACATCCACTGTACAACTGTTTTTCTTTGGAGGTTTTATTCTATAACTAAGAAGGGTTTGCAAATTAATATAATTTCAGTGTACAAAGGGAGCTCTGAATACATCCTTGTGCCTCACGTCCCTCAGGCTGCATTAGTTTGTACCTCTAAAAGTATAACTACTTAGATAGGCTCATTCACTATAAAGGACTATAACACAGAGTAAAGGGAAGCTAGAAATCTGTTCTGATTAGTCTCCAGCATTATCTGAGATGTTTTTGCATAAATATATCCAACCCATGGAGGTCTACAGTTGTGCCTCAGCACAACAGAAAACCCATACAATGAAAACTGCACTTTAAATTCTCAAGGATTTTCAGAAGCTGAGATAAAATATAATGCTTATATACTCATCTTGCACCTTTTTTTTTTTTTCTTTCAAGATGGCACCTACTCCTTAGGTCTTATCTACCTACCTGAAGATCTCTGCGAGGACATTCACCAACACTTAGCCTGGAATGGCCTTATGATGCAACCGTATTCTGAGATGGAAGCATTAAAGTTTCTTGACTCCATTTCAACAGCAATTGAGGCTTCAGCTCATTAAGTTGAGAAGGAGAAGATGATGCATTATCTGATGAGCTTTGGGTCCAACACATGTAGGACCATGGCAGAAAACACATGTAAACCTTATAATGTATTGAACATTTCTCTGCAGTGCTCAAAACCCAAATGGAAGAGCATTATATCAGTGTAATTAAAAAATCTGAAAAAAAACCCCAACCACACTAACAAAAACCCCAAATCAAACAAAATAAAAACAAAATCACCTTAAAAGCACAATGAAAGATACTAAAAGCAGGATTGAAACTAGCCCGGCTGTTCTCAGTAGCTGACTTCAATCAAACAGAATAAATTAAAGCAGAGCCTAAAATGATAAAGAATAGCACAGAGCTGTCTTTTTTATCTCAATACTCATACTTCAGGAAAGAAGAAAAACCTTTAGGAGAGCTCACTGTAGAGATCCAGGGGCCTTTGAAGAGTAGAGTAATGCAGGAGATCCCCACACTTCTAAGCAGCTGCATCACTAACTGTTAGCACATAGGAAAATCAGGGATGGAAAAGTGGAGCAATGAAGATACAGCAGGCAACTGCTCAAAACGATACAGCTTTTAGAAAGATTGGCTACCGGTAACACATTGATGCTTTCAGAAAAAAAGCCTGGAATGTGTGGAATTCTCCGGGATGCCAGGGTGTAAAAAGGCTCTCATTAGCTAGGGCTTTTAAAATCTGCTGCTCAGTCATTGCAGATTATTCAGAAAGCAAGATGGCTTACATCATTAGTTTCTGAAAAGTACAATATTCCACTTAAACTACCAGATCTGTAGTCCCTTAGACTGACAAATCATCTTTCCTAATAATGGAGGCACCAAGTCCCAAGTCCAGCACTTCTCCTACATTTCTGTGTTACCAAAATAATCAAACATCTAATAATAAAACTACACAAGTACCACACTGCTCAGCTCTCTTGCTGGCAAAAAGAAAACTCTAAGCAACAGCCAGACTGACAACAATCATGTTACTCCCACATGGTTCTGCTTTCGAAGCAGACCCTGGAGCTGCTCTTGATGAAAAGCAGTAAAGTAGTTGGAGTGGCAGAAGGGCAAAGTAGTTAGTTCAGGAGCTGAGTAGGAAAACATTTCTCACCCTTGTTTCTTTTCCAGTCAGAGGGTGGGAAAGGATTCATATTTGCAAGATGCTAGCTGGCTAGAGGCTTAAAAGAAAGATGAAAGGACAAGCAGCATTGGGAAGGCAGAGGCGAGGGACCTTGAGTTTTTGAAGACGACCTGCTTGTGACTGCCCAGGATCAGTCCTTTATTGTGCCTAACAAGATTTTCCAATCCCACTCTCTGAACAGTGACAAAACCAAAAGGGCAACACGTGGGTAAATACCCTTACCAGTACCTCAGCAGAGGAGTTTAAGTACTTTTCTTAAAGCAAAGTATACATGTTCCTGCAAATGTTTACCACTTCAATAGCAAGAGAGCTGAGAATGTTAAGGTCTCACGAAAAAGACAGCAGTAGTGATAGGCATTACTGGAAAAACACCAATTTTAATTAACTTTAATTTATTGTTAATATTCCCCAAATCCAACATAGATGTTTTAATACAATAATACAGCATTTTCAATATAAAATACAACATTTTTATGCCAAATTGAATTATATGCTATTTTCAAGAGATCTCCTTTCCTGCTCCCCTTCCCTGCAGTATCACTTCTGTGATTCCTTGCATTCTGAGCAAGGAATGTCCCTCTAACCACTGGTTCTAGTAGCTCTGGAGATGGCATTAGCCTATTATTTCATTTTCCTTATCCAGCCTATGCCTTTACACAGGAATCTCAGAATCCAGCTGGCTTATGAGGTATGGAGAAAAAGGCCTTCCACTATCTCAGCTCAGTATCTAGGACATATCCAGTAGCATTATTCTCGAATCACTCTGCTACACTTGAAGTTGGAACATCAAGAATGTCTCACTGTGGCAAGATAGCCTAGCAGTTTTAAATTGAATACTTAAAAAAACATGTGGTTAGGCTGCACTGTCATGGTGTTAACATCTGGGTACAGGGCATCTTGGTCAATGTATCAAGCACCCCAGCCCCTCCAGACTCCTGGTTTGCAGTAAGTTCAATGCAACCATTACAGTCGTGCCATGGATGTAGTGGCTACATTCCTGTCACCAAGTTGTTCCTTGTGGTTGCAAGTTCAAACCTCCATCCTGTACTCAATTATTATTAAATGTGTGATTTGGGCTGGACAGCCAAAAGACACCCCTGAGGCCATCCCATCATTCCCATGTTTGCCACAGGAGGTAGAAGTCAGTATGCCTTTAAGTGATGCTGGTTAAGTCCTGCACAGACCCTGTGACCACCCAGAATTTCTCTCTTTGTTTAAAAAAAAACAACTGGGTGCAGTAACTTGAGTGTAATACTCTCAGGAGTGAACTGGGTAGGCACTTCATGCATAAAACAAACACTAGCATAGTCTTGCTGAAAGTAATAATGAAGAAGGAGGCATCAGTACAGAAAGGAGAAAGTAGGTTCTCATTATACACTGCAGCAAGGATGGGCAGTTTCCTGCCAAGCGGTTTTATCTGTACCTTGGGAACAGTAACTGGTCTGGAGGCCAAAGGGAGGTGTTGTAGGTATGTAGGGATTTGGGAGATATGAGGACATGATGTGCAGAATGGTGCTGTTCAGCTCTGGGCCTGTAGCACTGTGCAAATGTAGCTCTGCTGGTCCAGCACTGGATGGGGAATAAAAGCAGCTGGAGCATGCAAAGAAGTCGACAGCTCATGCACATTGTGTTGGTATTGAGACTTTCACCTTTAAAGAAATGTGGTACAGTGCTGCACAGAGAGAAATTATGAGGACTGGGAGATGTGCCTTCGAGCAGCTGTATAGCTGGAGGCAAGATACACGCCTACGGGAGGATGGCTGGTGGCAAAGTCTGGCACTGGAGGATCCCTTGGCTGACCAGACCTAGGGACATCTGCAGCTGTATCAGTGACAGTGTGTTGTATACAAGGGAGAGAGGAACAGCTGGCAGACACAGGGAAGATCACGACTAGAAGTCTTTCCCCTCCTAAAGAGAGAAGGATTTAAAAGAAAACAGAACACCAAAGAAACGGATTCTCCATTTATCATCACAGGGATAAAAGCTAGTCTCTCTAATTAAGCAGATGACATAACTGTGCTGTAATATCAAGATCGTGCTCTGTGATTTGCAAACAAGCTGCACTTGCACAATCCAGAAAGAAAAAAGCCGTACGGATTAGAACGGCTAAGCTCTGCTCTCACTTACATTAGCATATACACACAGTTACTCAGCTCAAAAGACCTACAGATGAGAATGCGATACGAGGAGTTTCATTTCCTCAGACAGTTCCTTCACTAGCTCAGTCAAGCCTCCTTCTCACCACATTTTCCAATCACAGCCCAGCACTCTGCTCTGACTACACACTCGTCCTGAAACCACAAAAAGCCTCCCTCGGTCTCATCTACAGTTGATGTATATTAATACACTGCCAGCAAAGTCACTCTGCAGCTGCCAAGTATGTAGCTTAAATACCACTGAATACTTACGGCTTGATTCTGTTAATGAGTACAGCTTCATTGATCCTGGAAGACTTACTTATATTCCACATCACTACAAAGGGGCAGCAACCCAGAGCACATTTTTTTAAATGGTACACTCATTAAAAACACCTAGAGGGGAGCATGGTCTCGTTTACCCCAGTGTAAACTCACTTTGCTGTACTCAGTGGAGGTACTGAGGATTTAGAGGAGCACAACAGAAGGTAAAAACTAAGCCCAATTCCCCTTTCAAGCCATTGTTTTTCCTAAACCAGATAATAAGAGGTCAGAACCGACACCAATCTCTGCTATTCCAGTCTTCCAATCCACAGCCCTACCTATCAAAAAAATATATATCCACAAGTGCTTGGGAAGCGTATGCACCAGTGAGAGTACAAAATCATTACGCTGCTGTGAACACGAGCCATATTCAGCAGAAATCAGCAGCTGTTACTACTACAGAGCCTGTCACTGCTTTTATAGTTTGGGTGGAGAAGAAACAGGATTCAATCACCGCTCATAGCACAAGTCGCATATTGCCTTGATCTTTCTCCTCCACCTCTTTTCCTCCTATTCCTTCCCCCCCCACCTCCCACTTCAAGCCACCCTTGAAACAGAAATCTGTCATTAGCCAAACTTCCTTATTTTATGGCACCGAAAGTTGGGCAATGACGAAACAGCTTTATTATTACTACTTAAGAGCTTAACACTTCGATCGGGAAAGTCGGACACTTTTAAGGGGAAGACATTTCTCGGGGACAGGCGACAGGCCGGCAAAAAGAGAAAATCCAAAGATGCCCGCGTGCTGCGGATCATCCGCATCCCCATCACGCCCGGAAACCCGCAGACAGACCTCGTCCCCCTTCCCGGCCAAACCCTTGGCTGCAAAGATGCGCCCCGAGAGCCTCGCCAGCCAGCTCCTTACGTAAGGCACAAACCACTGACATCATCCCTCCTGCCGGCATCGCCGCGGCGCCCAGCGGCGCCTACAGACCCGACCCGACCCGCGCCCGCCCGGCTCGGCCCCTTCCCACTCCGCTATCCCGCCGCTGTTCCCTTCCCACCGACTCCAGCCCCAAACTTTGCGTGGCGGTTTGCCATGGGATGGCTTTCCCCGCCGGGCGCCCCGGGCTGCGGTGCGCCGCATCCATCCCTCGGTGCTCCGCATCCACCTCGCGGTGCTCCCCATCCATCCCGCATTCCGTGGTACTTACGCACTGCCTCCTGCTTGGGGTCGAGGCCGCGCACAGCTCCCTGGAGGCCGGCGATGCGGCCGTGCAGCGCCCGTACGCGGCGGTGGGTGCCCTGGATGTCAGCCTCGACCTCCTGGAAAAGGGTGCAGGCGTGCCGGGCCACGTCGGAGAGCTGTCGGAGGATCCGCGACAGGGCTACGTTGCTGACCGAGCAGAGGTCCAACACCATCAGCACCGCCGCCGCTTCCCTCTCCCCTCCGCCGGCCGCCTCGGTGCCCTCGCCCGCCGTCCCCGGCTCCTCCGGCGGCGGGTCCCGCGGCGGCGGCTCCGCGCCCCAGCTCTCCTCCAGCACGGAGGCGGCGGGCTGCCGCCGGCACAGCCACTGCGGCTCCACGGTCCGCTTGGCGAAGGGCATGGCCGAGCCCTCTGCCGGGGCTCTCCCGGGCTCCCGCGGGCACTGGCGGGGATCGCTGCCCTCCTTCTCCTCCTCCTCCTCCCTCTGGCCGCCGCCGCTCCTTGCCCTGCCGCCGTCACTCTCGGGCGGCCGCCGGCGGGCGGTTCATCGCCTCGCTACCCCGCTGCGTGGGGCTCCTGGGCTGCGGGGCGGCCGCCGCGCCGCCGAGCATCCGCCGCTGCCGCTGCCGCCGCCGCCGCCGCGGGGAGCCGGGGCGCATCCGCGCCGCTTCGCTCGCTCGCTCGCTCTCTCGCTCGCACGCCGTCCCGCTCCGGCGGCGGGTGTGAAGGGGCGGCCCGAAAACCCGGAGAGAGGAATCCTGCGGCCGCGAGGAGGAGCGAGCCCGGGAGAGCGGCGGGGCGGGCGCCGGGAACCGGGGCGGTGCCGAGCGGCCGCCGCCGCGGGGAGGCGCTGCGGGGCCCCGCGCTGGAGCCGCGTCCCGGTGCGCGGAGGCATCGGCGGTCGCGGGCGGGCGGGGAGCGCTGCTCCGGGGACACTCTTCCTCTACGCCCCCCTGCCTGGCCCGTCTCCGCTCCGGCGGGAGCGCTGCTCAGGTGTGGAGAAAAAGAAGATGAAGAAAAAGCCGTCGCCAGGGGCAAAAGGGAACCCAGGTCACCCAGGCCCGACCGCTGCCGAAGCTGGTGGCCGCCCACTGGTGTCACCTCTTGGGGCACTGCGGAGGATGTTGCACTCCCTGAAGTCAGGTGCATGCACTTGGGCACCTGGCTTCTTAGGAGGCATCAGGGAAAGCTGAGTACCAGTCAGACAAGGTGCATTGCTTCTGACGCAAGACAGCTCAGCTTGCATACATGCACTTCTGAAAGGTGAACGTGCCTAACAAGCAGGTGTAAAATCTGAACATAAAACTCTAAATTATTGGTTGTAAATACCACTGAAAGGGCTACTGTAAAAGGAGAGCCAGACAGATGCAAATACAGGCATTCCACAGTTTGGAAACATTAGCTTAAGTTTGCACACTTGACCTTAGCTTGTTATCCTTGCATATGGGTGTTGTGGTACAGTCTGTCATTTTATGACCACATACAGGCAGCTTTTAATTACTTCAGGTCAATTAGTCTGAGTTGCAGAGGGCATTAGTGCCAGCCTAGTAGTACACACACCCTACGTTCTGTAATGACCTACTCCTGGGACAATCTTAGGTCAAGAGGGCAGATACAGCTGCTTTCACAGAGGTCAAAGTCTGAGCCGATAAACTTTGTTGGCCCCATTGCTGGCTTTTGGCCTGGACTGATTGTGTGCCTTCCCGTTTTGCTTCCGGGAAGGGGAACAACCATGACACAAAGGCAGCTCATGTCTTTAGTTTAGGTTTCTAACTTGGCTTGAAATGTGCCCCAGCCCTGTGCTCAGAGGGTGGGGAAGGCACAGAGCCTGTCCCAGTCTCAGCATCAACCCCCCACACCTCCTGGAGGGCTTGGAGTGCAAGTGCAACTCAGTGGGAGCTAGCAGAGATGTGAGAGCTGTTGTAGGCAATGCTCAAACAGTACAAAAAGTACTTCTTGTACCCAAGATGATCCACTGCTAAAATCACTGTGGCATATGTATCCCATACTCCCATTCATCTGCACCAGGGAGACTTTTAGCTCTGGTAGTGGAGCATGGACTATGCTGCTTTTTCTACCTGTTGTAGTCATGACACATTATTTGTAAGCCACTGAAAGATATTTTAATATTTCACTTGAAATTCATAAAGCAGGGGGGAATGATTAAGTTTTAGTTCTTCAGGAAGGGCAACAGCTTTCCAAATTGGTGTGGGATCACAAAAAAAGGACCAAGAAACAGCAGTTTACCATGGCCTCCCAATTGCACGTACTATCTGACCAGCTCAGGCAGGACAAGAGCTGTATAACTCTCTTCCTTCCCTGGAAAATAATGCTTTGATTCCAGCAGTATGTCCCTACTCAGCCTCAGTAAAACTACAGAAGCCAGCACTTGCTCTTCATTTACCTTTCCCAGTCTGTTATGACTACTTCACATTTCCACAGACTCCATGGTCCCTCTTTTTACCCCATGCCTGGAAAGGTACAGCTTACCTAAGGGACACTACTAGTCCCATGAGAATTGTGTGACTTCAGCACATGACACACAGTGCCAACCATGCATGAGTGAACTTGTTTAAAGGAGGCAGGTCCTGCCAAGTTTGTGCATCTCCACCACAGGGAGCATACCTTCATTTTAGAAGTCTTGTTGCATTACTCTCCTTCCCTCCATGAGTTTAGCTGTTGCATTTTTCTTAGTTTTTCAATGCAAACAGAACAGACTCCATACACAGCTCATGTGAGGGGTACTGGCACTTTCCACCAGGCAGGTGGAGATGACATGTCATTTTCCTTTGATCAGAATACAGCTACTATTATTGCAGGCACTGGGGAGTCAGTTGGCTCCAGTCATGTACATACTGTGTTTTTTTCATCGGTAGCATTGTGTGGCACAAATCAAAATTCTGTAGCTTTTCAGCTGCCCCCAGGATTGCTCTTGGTAGGTCCATTCAATAGTAGATGTAGTAAGAGGAGAACAGTCTCAAAGATCAACCTCAGTCTCACAAGATGAGTCTCTGGAATCTCTCTCTTGTAGCCAAAGGAGAGGAAAAAAAAACATTCCATGGGGAACTTTTAATGTTTCACCTTGGGCCTCAGCTCTGAATTGTTCCTCAGAGGGGCCAGTCGCCCTGTGCTGACTGCAGGGAGGATAGTTTCCCTCAGCTGAAGTTAAATCTCAAGACTCAGAGTATTAATTTGTGAACACATCAGCCTGGACCAACCTTCTACATCACTAGATTTCAACAAGGACTTGCTGACCTCAGAGATTGAGATATGTCAGGAAGAATATCAGTCATGAGCAGAGATAAATATGTGAAATGATTCCTTGTGCTTTTATTTATGACAGGAAAAATCTTGTGTTGAACTGTATTGCTTTCTTGCATGTCCTCCCTGTGTTAGTTGCTGTAACTTTAGGTTGGGATGGTGCTGTGGATGGCATTGGCTTTTACCCATGGCGGTGAAAGGCTGCACAGTTTTTGCTTTAGAGACATACAATATGGGAGTAGAAGAGTGGGCTAAGAGTAAAAGAAAGGTTCTGCTTGATCTCTCACTTGTGCTGCGGGTGCTAGCAGGCACTTCATCATAGCCCACAGTGACTGCTTCGCAGCTTCCCACCCCCATACCCCTGCTGTACTCATTGGCATTGATAGCCTGGATGAGGTGGGACTCTACAGCAACAATAGCTAGGGGATGTTCCTGGCAGTGGAGACAAGAGGGCAGAGCTATTGGCAGATGAGAAGGAATCTGGTTTCCTCCTGCAGCAAACTGCAGGAAGCAGGGAGGTGGGATTAAGCAATCTCACCCTGTTTGGCAGGGCTGCTCTGGACTGCGGCAATGTGTCTTGTTCAGCAGTGCCAGAAAGGGAGGAGAGGCTGATGAGTGCTGTAGGCTATTGTCATTTCCTCCTCTTTCCACAGCTGTCAGGAGAGTGCCTTTAGGCATCATATTAATGAAGTTGTGGCCTTTTGACCATAATGTGGAATCTGTCATTGTTAGCCTGTCCTAAGTATATCGCTTATTTATTCTCAGCAAAGATGTCACAGACAGAGCATTTCCAAACCTGTACCCACTTAGATAAGCAAAATTATCCTTTTTCAAAAATTCCCTTCAATATTCTGCGCTTGGACCCAACAGTGGCTTTCACTGATCTCACCGAGGCCACCAAAGGCATAAGCTCATAAGGCAGGAAAGTAGCAGTCAGGGCAATTCCCTGCAAGTCTGGACCTACTCATTTAGGACTTTCAGTCTTGCCAGTTTGTTTCAGCAGGTAAATGTTAAAATTATGTCCAAAACATGGGACATTAAGATTTTAATGGCAAATACTTTCACTGAAGAGGGTCCTAAAGTTTGAGCAACTTAGTGAGGCAAAAGACTGGTAATTAAGATTTTGACAGTTTGTACCAGACACAGAGATGACCTCCTCCTTCAGTGAAGGCCACACTGCTGATATACTGAGACACACATCTTATTTCTGGTTCCTACTTCCCTACAACCTTATTGGCACAGACAGCTATACTAATGTACACAGCATTCAAGAGACCACAAGTCTCTTCTGGGAGCTGCTACATGAGTATGGTTAGATATAGGTGTGCTGTAGATAGGAGTATTCTCTGTTCATCCTTGTTTCTGTGATCTCTCACAAATTCACCATTGCTGCCCGTTTGCCATCACCACTAATGCTGTGGAGTCTGAATTTTCTCTTGTCCTCTGAAGCTGGGCATTCTGTTTACTCGCTTTTTCCTTCTTTGAGAAGAAGAATTCTACTATTCTGCATAGAACTGTTTCCTAACCTTCTTCACACATCTGGGTACAGGCATTAGAATGGCGAGTGTTTCTCTCCATTAATCTCTCTCCTGTCCAACTGCATTTCCCCAAGCACTCGTGTGCTGTCACCAGCTTACACTGATCCAGCCCCCTAATGCTCTTTCTGGTAGTTGTTAATATTTTTATTGCCATAAACCTTTTCACTCTTGAACTATGACCCCACTGATTTAATCATTGGTTTAAGTGGGGAAAATGCAGGGCCTGCAGGAGTTCATATACCTGTAGCAAAAGGAATAACTGGACTCCACATGGTGCTGCAAAACAGAAATAAATACATGCAAACTAACTTCCTTTCTCCAAACTCTCCTAATTATAGTTGTTATAGAGTTTACTTGTAATCAGAGTAGGGATGACATTTCAAACTGAAGAGTGATTATTAAATTGACACTTCCTCAAAATGTGCCTGAAGTCAAGGCTGACATGCTAATTGAATTTTATTAGCAAGAAATGTCTGCTTTAATAGGGAAACTTCCTAATCTCTCTGGCAAGTTCACAGTAAGTGCACACATATTGAATGTTTTCCATCACTACTACATGACATTGCTAATCAGAAAAAAACCTCATTGGAGCATCCACCTGAGCAGTAAATGCTGTAATCTTCTTTTATATCAATATTCATTTCACATTCATACACCCCATTGACTGCTAGCACTAGGAGATGTCAAGGAACTAAAAAACAAACCTGTTTAAGCCTTTAAAAATAATAGTTGTTAAGAAGTGCAGTAAATCGAAGACCAGATAAAAATGCAGTTGGGAACTGATGGTAAATTTCAGGTTTCCCTAAAAAACATTAAACTTTTCCAACAGCCCTAATATGGCAGGTGTAAATATCCACACTGTTATCCTAGAGAATACTGATGCTCACTTTGTCATCTCAGAAGGGACTTACGTAGAGGAAGTTGGAATGCCTTTCCTAGACTCCGTTCCAGAACACAACACAGCAGAGTAACTGCACCAGTGGAGCATCTTCCAGCTCCCAGATGGACTTAAGGGAAATTAGGTTCTACCATGTGTGCTATGCCATTCTGATTTGGGAAAGGGTGAGTGGGTGCATTTTAGGGAAACAGAATGGAGAAAGAGATGTTTTACTTCCAGTGTGAGATTCATCCACCCTCTTTGTTGATCTGACTTAATTGCACTTGATTTGATAGCAGTGGGGGTTTAACCCATGTTGTGGATATTTTCACTGTTCTCTTTAATTTTGCTTGCTGACATCAGGCAGCTTGTGTACATTAAACCAACTCTGCAGTCTTGATTCAGGACTCATCTGACCTCAGCTGACATCTGGCTTGTACCAGGATAGTTGAAGCAATGCTAGTCTAGAGAAAGGAAGATTTATTGAAGACAGAAGGTGAAAACACTGTCATCAACAGGTGAGTGTTTATTCAGTATTAACAACACACATTTTTACACATTCCAAAATAATTTGGCACATGCAGATTGCACTCTGAACATGTCTTAACTCTATCATGCAGTCTAAATGTGGAAGCAATTTCCAAGTTTCTGTCTTCTGCTACCAATCCAGCCTGTGGTTCCTGTCACCAAGTCAAGGGCAGTGAAATGTCACTTCCACCCCTTATACTTATGGTGAGGAGCTGGAGAAGGAGATACTCTGGGAAAGGCCAGCTCAGGTCAATGCCTCTGGGTCTTGGGTTGAGCTGGCAAATACCAACTGCCCAATGCAGAGTCAAATCTTCCCTCTCCCCTGCCAAGAAAAGGGAGAAAGGAAAAAAAAACTGGAAACAGGCTTAAACTTAAACTAACTATATATATTTATACAGAAAAAAGAAAATTAAAAGAAAACTATGACACACACTTACACAAGTTAGATATAACAACAATTTTCTACTTCCCTCTAGAAAACAGATTCCATCGCTTTAGATCTAATAAAGCATCCCAAAAGACACTCAGCAAGGCAAAAGAAAGTGAATAACAATAAAATGTTTCTTCTTCTCTGAACTAAAATAAAATACAAGTAGTGACGGCAGCAGTCAAGGCCCAGGACAGCAAGACTGCAGCTGCATGTCTTGCCTCTATTTCAGCCATGATGGAACTGACCAAGCCACTCCTGCACCGGCTCTTGCACTTTGAGATGATGTCGGAATATGGTATGGAATATCACTGGCTAGAAGAAATCAGCTGTCAGCTAGCCCAGCCCAGCTCAAGTCAGCTGTCAGTCCCAGGCCTTCCCTGAAATCCAAAGCCTAAATTAAGGCCCACACCTAGCCAAACCCATAACACTCTGCATTTTCTAGTGCTTCTCCCAGAGGCAAGGAACTCTAATTTGGGTGGGTGGGTGTTCGCCTGCCTGTACCTTTCTGTGTTGTGGCATGGACTTATCTCACTCAGTTCCAGATGCTGCTTGGAGGGCCGAACACACTGAGCAAGCTACCTTTGCAGTTCTGAGAGAGGAGAGTTGGTCCACATCACAGGTTTCCTAAAAGCATCTCATGCCAGCCATTCCCCCAGTGTTTTAGCCAGGCTCCTGCCACTGGGCTCTTTGACATGGATTCCAGCAGAGGAAGAGCAAGAGTGAATCAGGTTGCTTTCCCCTTTCCAAACTCATGAGGGAGAGTGCATTAGGGGATTGCAAGCACTGGCCTACTGTGTGCAGGACATATTCCAGCTCATTGTGGCAGAAGTTTAATTTATTGGAAAGCCTGTGATCCAGGGGTCCTAAATACCAACCATGGAGCAAATCAGAATGGAATAGCATTGGGGTAAGTAAATGCAAAAGCTCATGCTACCCTGCACGTAGTCTTTCCAGCTGTATGATTTCCATTATGAATAAATTTTCTCTGCCAGGAGTAGCTCTTTGATTTGAAAGAAATCAAAATAACAAAAGATACATAATTACTCTGTAGGTGGGCTAATTCCTTCTTCCATGTCTTTGTCCACAACGGAGGCAATAAGCATAGTTTTATGTTCAGTGGCTTGGCAGTGCTTCCAACCCTCCACCAACAAGGGAAAGGCACCCTAAACATTAATATTTTGACTCTTGCTATAAAACAGCAAAGGCTGTTTCATACCCTTGAGCAGGCTGAATAGTTCCTCCATCTGGCAGTACTAATGCTGGAAGCAGGGCCAGTGACCCAGCTTTTAAGAAGAATCTTCATCTGATATAAATCATTTTTAGTTGGAGACCATTTGTGGTCTCATCATGGCCAGTCAAATTGGCTTCCTGTTTTGTTTAACAACAAGCAACACTCTAAGAGCTCTGAAAATGCACTATAATAGGAGAAGTCTGGTGAAGTGATTACTGTTTCAAAGGAAAAGAAAGTTTATAGAAGTGTAATTAGTTATCTGCTCTTAAACCAGAAAAATATGGTGGAGAAGCTGAAAAGGTATCTTTGAGGTTTTAGAAAGAGATACAGAAACATGTTAAATAATGGAATGTCTTTAGAGTCTGCATTTATTTTAAGAATAAACAGAGCTATTGTACAGCTGCTCACCTTTATATCTACTCTTTCTGTGTTCTGCCTGATGGGCTCTCTTTCTTGTGTACAGAAAAAACCCAGCCCTATCCTATTTACAGTTGAATTGCAATATGCTGAAAATTATTATTTCAGATTTTGTACATTAAGTCTGTCTGCTGGCAAGAGGAAAACCCTCTCATATTATCTAATTATGACTTCAAGCAGCACTAATGAAGAAGTTGCGCAGGCTGGGGCCTGTTCTCTCTTCTCTGGAGGCGTCGACAGAGAGTCTGTGGTTGTAGTGGCACAGAAGTGGGGAGTGAGTCTGGGGCTGCCAGGCACAACAGCCTTCAGAGGGGAGTTTAGCACTCAAGAACACAAACATGGAGTCAAGTCCACAGCCCCAACGTACAAAGGTAGCCTTGATTCATGAGATGAGACCCCTCATCAATGCCTCCTTCCTCCCCACTCTGGTAACCTCAGCTGGGATGCGTTTCAGAGGCAGCCGAGCTGTGTAGGATTGGAGCCCTCCAAGTTTTGGAAAGGAGAGGTGTACCATTGTGCCAGCATAACCACAGCACGTGACTACAAGTGTATTCCTGGCAGTGGGCTGCAAGTCAGAGCGAGGAGCAGCTGTCCAGCTTTGGGGAAGTTGTGTCTGGTTGATGGTTAGATTCAGGTATATATCCCCTGGAATCAAACAAGCTACCAATGTAAATAAGGCAAGCTCAGTGGAGACTCATGCTAGACAAGCCAGGATATGTACTCATAGCAAGGACTGAGGCATGGCAATGGAAACCAGTGAACTTGCTAGTTTACTACCAGCCACAATTTAGCTGTAAAACCCGCTGCAAAAGCCTAACATAAAAGTCACATCTGAGTTCCCTGCTGCCATTTCTTACCTGTTACAGATTCCAAGGCTAACTGGTTTAGCATTAGCTGTGCTAATTTTTTAAACACAATTGAAACCATGGCATGGGCATACATGTAGTCATTTAGAGTAGTGTGGAGAATAGTATAGATAACAAAGAGAATGAGAAAAAACTCAACTGATAGCTGGCCTAGATGAAGAAAAAAGAGACTCAAATTTAGATATTAATTAATTGGGATTTTATTCTGCATCTCATTAATCTCTGGGATGGAGGATCTAGCAAAGCTGTGATTTATTTACCATAGATGCACTGAAAGGATACTGCATAACTTAGTGTTCTGGCATGGTGAAAGTTATTTGCAATAATGAATTTTTTAAATTCTTTGGAGAAAAGTGAATGCATATTCCCTTCCCCCACTAAATTAAAAAAAAAAAAATTGCAGAGTAACATTCAAAGGCTCATTAAAAGCAACCAGGGAAAATAGATTACAGAGACTTCAAAGACTCACAATACTGGTTAAAAATCAGCTCTCTTTTTCAGAGAAAATATTATTAGCTAATCCTTGAAATTTGGGGTTTGGCAGATGACACAGTATTTCCTGCAGGTGTAGAAACTAGACAACATTAAAAAAGTTTTGGTAATGCACAAAAAAACTTCTCACCTAGACTTACAGTTCCATCTGTTCAAGTCAGCCTGATACAGTCCCTGATCCCTTATACATGTACTGAAAAGCAGCAGTGTTTCAGGAGGCTCTAACCACATTAAGTTGTGTGTCTTCTTTACTGAGAAAGTAAGTCTGTTAAGATAATAGAGTTTGGGGGGTTTTTAGTATGAAAAATAATGCCTTAATTATTGCTATTATCAGTAATATTGGGGCAACTAACAGAAAAGCAACTGCAATGAACAGTAGAAACAACATCTCCATATGAGTTAACAACTACACAAATAAAACACCATGCACATGCAAACAAACATCACTCCACACCACCTTCCTGCCTACATTAGTATGGATATGCTTTGACATATTGTCTCTTTTAAGATCTTGTTTACAAGGTCCCTTGTGTGTATTTTTGTCTGCTGTATCCATGGCTAATCCCAACTCCTCCATGAGTTAGAAGTCCCTGGTTATCAAAAGAGACAAGGTCAGCCACATCTGTCTCAAGTCCTTTGTTGAGCAGAGATCCTTTGGCTTTGATTTAAAACTGGAATGTCTCACGATGACAATTTTCCCACTGAGACTTTCACCTAAAATTTGGCCCAAAAGATGCCCAAAGCTATGTCTTACTGTTTCCATGGCAACCAACTTCTTGAAGTCGAATAACCGAGCTTAAGATGTCCTTAGTAGGTAGCAACCTGAAAAGGAGCACCTGAATGAATAAGGGATGATGGACTAGCGACAAAATTTGCAAGGAAACTTAGTTCATTTTCTAGAAATCCAGAGAGTTGTTCTGTACATTTTAATATTCATATATAAGCTGAACAACATTGCTTATAAATTCAATGAAGACATTCAGGTGTATGAAATTCAGACTACGACCCAACTGAAGTTCACAACTTGTAGAAAGGAGATGATGGGAGCCCATTAAGTCAAACATTAATGGTAGAGACCTGTATCTTTGTGCATTAGGAGATATAAATGTCAGAGGGACAAAATAAAGCTCACCACTTTACTCAGTGCTTTGCACATGTCTTGTAGAATGTATTTTGAAGAGTCTTTGAGATCTGGAATATGTTATATGGGCACTTGCATTTGCTTGTAGGAGACAGCCTCTCCTATTACTCACACGTTTATTCTCTGGCATGTATTTTGTCCCCATACACAGCATCAGGTATACAGTGCTGATACCTAATATCAGAAAACTCAACACAGTTACAATTGTTAGGATCATGTATGTATGTGCCACAAAAGAGACACAAGATATCACACTGAAAAGTTAAGCTGGTTCAAAAATGAATATTTAACTTGTGTGGTTTGATTTGGCAGCTAGAAATACAATATGTACAATATATGTACAATTTTCCAATATGTATTTTTAATTAGAAGACTCTGAACTGGCTGGGAGCACTGGGACAGCCCCCACCAACCCCCAGAAAACCCCAAATGCAGGCACAAAACCCACCTAAATCCACATTTAAGCCATTGCACAAGTGTTTTGATTTTCAAAAGCATCTCTTTTTGGCCCTTATTGCTCTAGTTTTATCAACATTTGTGCAGATGTGTCTAAATGCCTGCTGAAATGTTTAATCTGATATAATATTGTTCAGAGAACAAGAGTGCTCAGGAGATTTAATTTTTTTTTGTTAGAAAAAAAGTTTAAAACAATTCAGGTGCATGGAGTATTTATTGCTCAAAGAAAAGTAACCTAGAATTTAGTAAGTGAAATAAATATTTCTGAAAATAAAAAGGCTATGTGTTGAGTGCAGAGCTGTAAAATTGATTGAAGTTCTCACTTCTTTTGCACAGATTTATTTTCCTGCAGTTGCAATAAATGTGGGGTGTACTGCACGATCTGCCCCTGACCCAGACTCTTCCTAATGAGTAGAAGCCACTGAGGGCAGGTGGGGTAAGGAGTGGGGCAAGAGGTTGCAGAAAAAGCCCAGTGTGAGGGGTACTTTGACCCTAATATGAGTCTCCTAACTGTAATTATAAACCTAAAAAAAGTATCTAGAACCCTTGCACTCACTCTTTACTTAATGTTGTAGTACAATGAGTTGGTCATCTTGCTAAGACAAGAATCATGCTCCAAAACTGCCTTATCTGTCCCTGGTTTATAGAGGCACTGTGTTCCTGACTTGGACATCTCAGTTATAAACTCAGGATCAGAAGTCAGGTGGAATGAATATGGGCCCCTGTCTCTCCCTTTTGGTGTAGGATATGCTCACAATATACCTCAATACTTTCTGTATTAGATTAGTGATGTCAGGGTTTCCAGTAAACTTAACAAATTGTCTTGCTCTTCTCATCTAGAAGTCAAAGAAACAATGACTCCTGGAAGATTTTGAGCAAGGATGAGCTATATGAGGGGATATGTTGGAAAAGGAAAGTGGCCACAGGGAATTATAAAAGCCACAGTGGTTATAAAGTATCTTAATGTTTTTACCCGTTGTAAGTAAGTAGAAAAAGTAAGTAGGATAACCAGTTTAAAGGAGGTGGCACTGAATCATGATGTATGATTTTTGCTTCATGGAAACTATTTTGAAGGCAGTATAACATCTACTCATCACCCATTATGTTCAACCAGAGGACACTTCCCTGTTCATTCACTAGAATGACAATACTTGTAAGAACTATGTTGAGATCCTTATCCTGCCCACTGTACTTGAAGTATTGGCTATGAATTTCATGTGGATTTCTCCATGGCTGCTATCAATGTTAGTTTCCAAATGATGTGTGCTTATTGCTACTTTAATAAAAACATTAGCTTAGTTAGGAATATTTACTCTTTTACACTATCTTGACAGCAGTCAAGGCTGTACAGGCAAATAAAAATGTATCTGAATAAGAACTGAGATCATTCCCTCTGGTTCCTTACAGTATAGCATTTGCTACCCACATTAGT
This sequence comes from Hafferia zeledoni, assembly GCA_035583235.1. Taxonomy (NCBI): domain Eukaryota; kingdom Metazoa; phylum Chordata; class Aves; order Passeriformes; family Thamnophilidae; genus Hafferia; species Hafferia zeledoni. Next base: position 103,164,114 of record JAWWEV010000001.1, on the reverse strand, counting down.
CTCTCTTTGTGCAGAGGCAATGATATTTCAGTGAGGCTGTTGATGGGAGGATGTGTCAGGATGCTCTTCAAAAGAGTGGTGCAGTACCCAAAATATTTAGGACTATGCTACTTTTGGAATAATCTTCTATTCAAAAAGGCTTTTGATAATCAAGAGGAAAAAGAAGCATGTGGAAAGAAATACATTTTTTTCAACCTTGTTCTTACAACTTTACCTACATTTGTTACTATTTTAACATTTGTCACAATACTTAAAATCTTACCACAGGCAAAACGTCTCAACAATATTGTTTTCACTTCAAAACTAGAAACAGAATTCCAGTCCTGTGAGTCTGCCTTGACAAGCATACAACACCGAGCATTGTAAAGTAAAATCAAATTGAAATGGCAATTCAGAAAAATCCATGTGCAGAACACATTAAAAATTCACTGCAACATCACTGATCAAGTATAAGGTCTTAGGTTACATGAAATGAGTTACTAAAGCACAAATTGTTCTTGAGAGCTACTTATCTTGCTCTCCATAATTAATTTAATACCTTAGATGTGGAGAACAAAGGTTAAGGCTTACACTCCAGTGGGGGTCACTGTTGAAGAATAGCCTCTAATTTTTCTTCTACAGAAGTTCAAACACATCCTAAAAACACCAGGCATAATCCATACAGCTCATGCAACTGTATTGGAATTTGATTGGAGTAGTTCACATCAACTGTCAAAGTGAAGCCTATGTAAAGGCAAGGAGTGTGGACTATAGAAAGTAAATTATCAGATAATTAACACTATATACATAACAAAGAAGTGAAACAAAACATGGGAGAGTGGGAACCTATGTTTGACCTCAGGCAAGACTTGGCCAGAATGCCGTGGTCATGGAATAAGGAGTTACAAAGGTCAGTTAGCAGCCCTTCATCCGGCCAGGGTGGCATTTAGAAACCTTCACATCCTGATTATCACATTTTACAATTGCAGAGCCGTTTCACCCAAACTTGTCTTTACTTTAAGTAGAAATGAAAAAGCAGTGGACTTCCAGGATGCAGTTTGGAGAGGACACCACACACAACCACAGTGGAGACCACCAAAGGAATAATGCTCCAGGAAAAGCAGGGAAAGTTTTATGAAATGGGCTGGCATTTAACCACACACCCCTGCCCTTTTGTTCTCCACTGTTCCGGCACTAAGGTTTTCCCAGTAAGAGCAAGAGCTTAATGCAGCTGTGAAGTGAGTCCCCATGCTTGAGCTGGTGTAAACTGAAAGGTGCATGGAGGCTACTTTGACACCACTTTGTGTTAATGTCATGTGGCACAGTTCAAATGACTTCAGTGGCATCAGATCCTTCATTTCACAGAAGAACTGTTTCTGATTTTGCAGAATATTCTGAGTTGGAAGGGACCCACAGGGGTCATCCAATCCAACTCTTAAGTGAATGGCCCTTATAGGTATCAAATCCACGATCCTGGTGTTATTACCGCCGTGCTTTAACCAACTGAGCTGATTTCAGGGTCATCCCAGATGACTGTCCAAGGTCCCCTTTTTGCATCTTTGGTATTAGGAGCTTGATAACTGATAGCCAGCCAAAGCACTGGAGGGCAAGTGCTATGCCCCTGGTAGCTTAATAAAACAGTTGTTTAGTAATGATAAGCAACAAATGAAAATGGCACTATTGCCTTTTTATGTAGCCAGTCTGCTTTTGTACCAGCTGACTGCTCAGCCCCTTGACTCGGCTTTGTGGTAACTTTAGTGTGGGTCTGTATCTTCATCAGTATCACCTGAGCCCTGAATTTTGCCCTTTAAAAGATACTTAGTAATATTCACTGGTATAAAGGAGAGCACTCTGGAGTAGGAATCCCAAGGACCTGAGTTCAAGTCTCAGTGGGGACCTCTGGAAGTTCAAGCCTCCCTGCCATCCCATCCCGTCAGATCTTGGATGCTCAGCAGGGTCAGCCCTGGTTAGTACTGGGTGCTGTGACAGTCCTGAGGACTTTCCTGTCACTGTCCAAGCTCACTTGGCCGTGGCAAGTGGACTTAAATAGTGGGGCCAGTTCTGTGCACGTTGTGCCTCACCTAAAACATCCACTGCACAGGCTGGAAGGGCACACCGACGTGGGGAGAGCCCTTCCCAAATCTTCATTCACAAAGTCTGGCCATACATACAATTAGGTTTCTTACTAAACTTGCTCTAATGCTTCCATTCTGGACCAAGAACTCCCATAAAACTGAAAATATATCTTTAAAGCAGCACCAGTGTTAAGTGTTGTGTTGTGTCTTGACAGCATGATCTTTATACCTAGGTGTATTCAGATTAAAAAGGTGTTACTACTCTTTGTTTCCAGAGGGCAGCAGCAGCAGGCCTCAGACCACAGGGGAAAGCCAGACTTGCAGGCAGCCCTTATCTGTACACTTAGAGACATGGTTTTAATAGAACACAATAACCATGCATTCTGGGTCAGATCTTTTGCTCCTGTAAATCAGGGTGATGCCACCAGAGTTCTGCCACTTTTAGTGTCTAACATACAGCTGAGAAGCTTTCAGTCTGTAAAATGGGGAGCGAATGCTCATACCTCCACCTGGCACTGGGAAGGAAGAAGGGAGGAGATATTCTAGTAGTAGTTCCAAACATGAAGATATTAATCCCTGCCTGAAGGGATTATAAACTTCAGCTTTTTACAGTTCAAGGAGCACTACCACTGTTAATTTTCCTGAATAACACTTTACTGGGAATAGGCTAAAAGGTCTGTTTCAGGGAGTACATTCTCAGTGCTTCAAGTAGTCCCACCAAAGCTGACATCTGAAATGCAGACATGACATTTCCTACGTACTGCAAATGTTTTGTGTATTTTTTAACCATTAGTATTTGTCAATGTCAGCAACTCCATGGCACAGAGGAGAAACATGGTGAGCATGAAAAGTACAATTCATTTGTTCCTGAGCTGGGACTGAGCTCTACCTTCTTCACCATGCTGGTTCAGACATGTCCACACATGGGGCATGTCTCCATCTGGTACCTGAAGAGGACACTCTTAGCTGCAAGCACAAAAGCGATCCAGACTTCAGGAATACATTGAGAGACTTTAAGAAATATCATTAGTTTGAGAAATTAACACTACGAAGAATCAGAATTAAACTCTTATTTTAGAAACAGAATCTCTGTTTATGAGGAAAATTGCTGGCAAAAATCAGTCCAAAAGTGTTCTAATTTAGCTGTAAGCCTCATTCTTTGTTTAATGCTTGCAATCTCAGCATCTTTGCAACTGCAAAATACCATTTTTTTTGCTTCTGTGCATATCCATATCCTTTTATGTCCATTAACCTCCTTTCTTTACTGCATCTGACACACAGAATTGTGTCAGCCAATGTGGTTAAACTGTGGTTCCCTCTTGGTACAAAAGGGAACATTATTTGTAATACAAAGTGTTTAATCTGGAGAACTTGGATGTGATGTAAGGAGAAGATGTATAGGACAAAGACAAAAGAAAATGCTCCTTCTCAGCTGAACGGATGTAAACCTGTGACTTCATGATGTGCTTCTGTTGCACTCCATTATAAAATGAAAGTTGAACATTTCGTTCTGCTCCAGTTTTAGCATCATCACCACAGATAACACAGAGCACTTCACAGACTTTTCGAGAATATTTTTTCCCCGTAATGTTTACGGAAAAAGAAATTTGTCACGCTACCTTGCAAAAGGCAGTTGCTTTGTTGACCAGATGCCAAAATGAAATTCAGACATGGATGGCCAGAAATAAGATTTACTTTAATCCTACTAATCCTGTGCTGTTGATTGGTACAAGGCACCATTATAGCTGGGTAAGCTTCCCAGGCTTATCGTCTGATTCGCTTTGGAGTCATGAGATCACTTTGGATTCTCAATTTTTCCCTTGTGAAGGGCAATGTTCCTGCCTCATGTTCCATTTTCTGCTATAAACAATAAGGACCAAAAGAAATCATGTACCTTTTCCAACAAATGCAGAAAACTCAGAGCAGGTGTTATGTTGAATCTGGTGATACGCTTTACCCGTTGAGGGTGGAACAAGGACACTTGTGCCTGTCTGCAAGGAGGTCAGCAGGCTGCCCGAGTAATTACAGGGCCTTCTTGAGCTGACTTCAGCAAAGCCCCAAGACATCTTCAGAAGCTAAAATTGTACTTAGAGAATCATAGAATTATTTAAGTTGGAAAACACGTGTAAGATCATCAGTTCCAACTGTTATCCCAGCACTGCCAAGTCCATGGCTAAACCATGTTCCCAAGTGACACATCTACATGTCTTAAATACCTCCAGGGATGGTGACTCCACTGCTTCCCTGGGCAGTCAGTTCCAATGCTTGACAGCCTTTTTAGTCAGGAACTTTTCCCAACAGCCAATATAAATCTCCCCTGGTATGACTTGAGGCCATTTCCTCTCAACCAAAACTCACACATCCTTTTCCACTGAGCAGATTTTCAGACAATCTTCTTCAAACCTGTGGAATCACATGGGGTTTTTGTGGCCCAAGTGCATGACTCAACACTTCACTTAGTTGAGCCTCATCCCATCGATCCAGTCTACCCAGACCCCTCTGCAGAGCCTTCCAACCTTCCAGCAGATCAACCGAAATGACTAACTTGTTGTCATCTGCAAATTGACTGAGTGTGCACTTGATCACCTTGTCCAGATTGTCACTAAAGATGTTAAACAGGACTGGCCCCAGTACTGAGTCCTGGAGAACACCACTTCTGACCAGCCACCAGCTGCATCTAACTCTATTCACCACCACTTGCTGGACCCAGCTGTCCAGCCAGTTTTTTACCTTTCATCCAAGCCATGAACAGCCAGTTTGTCCAGGAGAATGCTGTGGGAAATGGTGTCAGTGTCATCAGGTAGACAACATCCATGGCATTTCCCTCATCCACTAAGTAGATCACCCTCTCCTAGAGGGAGGTCAAGCTGGTCAAGCAGGACCTGCCTTTCATAAACCCACACTGTATGGGCCTGATCCCCTGGTAGTTCTGAACATGCCATATGATGGCACTCAGGATGATCTGCTCTATGACCTTCTCTGGTACTGATGTCAGGCTAGCAGGCCTGTAGTTCCCGAGCTTTTCCTTCTGACCCTTCCTGTAGATGGGCCTACTTCTGGCAGGAAGGCTTAGCTTTGTCTTGCCAATGGGAAGAAGGGGAGAAACAGAACTACCAAACCATTTTCAGTTGGATTTGAGGACCACCAAAGAGCTGGTGGGAGTCTATTGATATTTCTTTTCCAACTGGAAGAAACCAATAGACTTTCACAGGTCTGTGGATTACAAGGTGGAAAACCACTCTGTACAGGAAGCACTGACCCAGTCCTATTAGCAGCAGCAATAGAAGAGGACTGTACTCAAAGCCTGAAAGCTCACACTATCTAGCTGAAGAACAAATAAGACCTTTAGAGTAAGGTTGTCTCTTGACAAAAATCTGCTTTGTTTACTTTTTTTTTGATATACTGATTACGTTATGTGTTCCAACTTGACAGAGCTGCCTCACAGTCCAGAACACCACATTTGGTGTGCTTTATACCTCACTGGAATATTATCTGTAAATCTGCTGTCTGCATTCAAGCTCCTCTGGAAAAATTCCTGCCCTTGAAGCTTATCTAGTTGTAGGATAGTTAGAGGGACACAGATTCCAATACATCTGAGGGATTGTATGTTACAATGTTATCAAGGTAATACCATCATGTCAACAACATAATTTGAGTTGAAATAAAAAGATCCTTATTCAGTTTTAGGGTTAACTTTATTTAGGGGCTTGTAGATAAAACTTGAAAGGACAATAGATAAGTAACAAAATGCTTCTGAGTCATAGTTTCACCTAGAAAGAAAAGGTGAAAGTTTTAAAGATATGAGAACAGCTGAGTTATGTTGATTTTCCATTTGTCTCCAAGAATTTACACCTCAGAATTTTTTAAACTGTGACCGCATTTTTAGTGTGCTTATGGCATCCCTGCAATGGAGCCTGCTCTGTTTCTGAGGCTTAGAGGTGCTATGATAAGACAGGCAATAGGTGGTAGTAAAGAACACAACCTCCCATGCATAATATCTGTATAAGGCAGATGATTGAGAACACTGCTTATGATCCCTTTTAGCAGTGAATGCAACTAATTTGTTAACATTTCCCCATAGTCTCACAAAGAAGCTGAACAACATGGAAATACAAAGCAGATAATAAATGTGCATTGTTGATTCATCTCAGCCCTGAGAAGTTATCCATCACTTACACTAAGCATCTTCAAACACACTAAAGGGGAGTGTCTTCTTATGCCAGTGCACAATCTGTTCTTGAGACCACAAAGTCCTTCCAAACATAACAAAACACTGTTGCTAGAACTGCATAACTGAGGTCAGTTGGTGTAGTGGTGAGATATATAACACTGAGCAACATCTCTAGTCTCCATCCTACAGAGCTCTTGTCTCTTTCCAAAGGAATTTTTAAGGGCATTGATTTACAGAAGTATTATTTGATAACCATATTCTGAATGTATGATTGCAAAACTATTAGCTCAGAGATTGAAAGATGCCTGGCCGTCCTCTCCCAAGACCTGCCTTCCAGGGGTAGGATGTGACAAAACTCACCTTTGGAAAGTGCTGCCTGGCAAACATGTCAAATGGAAAGGAAAATGTGAGAAGCAGCAGCTCCTGGCTACCCAGAGTTTGGCATGCAGCAGAAGGTAGAAATGCCTGAATCTGGGAGAAAATGCCTGGGAAGAGCAAAAGAAAGTGGTGTCCTGGCGAGTACATCTTATCTCCCTAAATGCAGTGAGTATCTCCAGTGCAGGGAGTAGGTTCCTCAGAGACCAGCAGCCTTCACTTACTTGTAAGTCTGACTCTGTGCTGTTAAAGTCAGCAGAAATCTCTGCATTGGTAAGTGAAAAGTTGGTTCCAGTGGTAGGTACAGGACGGTGTTGAAAAAACAAAGAGCTTTTTAGCTGCTATCATTAACAGAGCACCAACAATTTTCACTGTTAGGAGACTGTCTCACACTGGAAGAGAATTTCCTGAACACCCTTTTTGCAAGAGTGTTGTGCTTGTAGGGAATTATTACAGTGGGGTCAGGGAATTACTCCAGCAAGTTGACTGGACTACTTTTAAAACCTGTCTCCTAGCAATTTTAGTGATGGGCTCATTCTCCACTTGGACAGGAGGCATTTCTCCATCTGTTCCCATCAAAACATGGGTGGCTTAAAGATTCCTCTGACTGTCCTAGCTTCTTGACTTCTGATTATATACAGCTTATGGTTCTGACAGTCACATAAATAGTCTTATTTAAAGCAGACTTGATGATCTCTTAATGCTTTTCTAGGCTAAGGTTTCAAAAGAGTTTTCTCTTTAATTTAGTTTATGGCAGCACTGTATTTCACAGCTGGTTTTAATGTATTTTTGGAGACTATATGGAATCAGTACTTGAGTTACAAGGTATGTATATCAGATGGAGACATAGCCACCATTCCTTGGCAAACTGTTAGATCAAATGAGCTGAATCTCCTCTACTTTATTGCCTGATTAATTTTTGAACCATCACTGAATTGCATGAGTGGGAAACTTTCCAACTTTGGTCACACTCTGTGTTGGGTTATGTCAGAAAGGGTTGGAAAGTGAGGGTTTTCTTTCATTTGGGTTCACAGAGAAAAGCTTCTAGGTAGGTGGGCTGGGGTTTCTTTTGCCTGCTTTTACAACTGAATAGCAAGAGGAAGCAGTTCTTTAGCCAAAGGTCAAAATCTCCAGGGAGAGCAGATCCTACTGGGGAGCAGGACCATGAAAATTCTTGCATTTCTGAGTTGCCAGCCAGCTGATAAACAGGATAGGCTTGATTATCTGCAGGCAAGTCTTCCTTGGATGACTAGATCTTTAGCAGGTTTTGCAAGCACTACCAGAAGCAGGACAGCAGATTAGTTGGAGAAGTAAGTTATGGGCTGCTGAAGATGGAGTCACAGCACAGGAGTACCTGGCACACTTCCTGTTGAGCACAGCTGGAGGCTTCACTTCTGCACTGCCTTTCTGGGCCGTGCTGATCTACAGATGGTAGCCCAGAGGTCTGGGCAGCCCTGGCAGCAGGTGCTCTGTCTGGATGAAGCTGCAGCTAAGGTGCTGCAGTGCTAAGTGGGGCTAAGTAGAAGGATTGCTTTCATCTTTGCTTTCTGTGCTAGGCAGCCTGGGTACTAGAAGTTGTCTGATGCAAGTAGAAGAGCTCAAACTACCTTGGGTGCAGGAGTGACAAGTCCATAGTGACCTCAGGTATCTCTGCACAGAGCTGCATCAAGCTTCACAAGCTGCTCCTTGAACATCCCAGCAGGAAAGAAACATGAGCCTATGCAAGAAACAGTGGCATCAGACCTACCACTCACCTATCCCAGTGTTGTCTCCAGCAGTGACAGGGGTTAGAAATGCCAGTCAGGAAGAGCACACAAACCTGCTCACTTTCCTTTCATACTCGCAGCATTCACTGCTCATGTATTGAGGATGCCAGACGGTACTTCCCAGCCTTCTGCCTTTAGCATTTGTAAATGTAACTGCTGTCTGTGAATTTGCCCAGTTTGTCTAAGGCAATAGGGTGGAAACATTGTTGGCAAGGATACTGGTTTATAAGATACTATGAATGTTGTGGCTGTGCTTATTCCTGGAATGAAGGATGCAGTTGAAATCTTACAAATGAATGCCACCACTTCCAGTTACTGTGTGAGCTCCGGTCAGACCTCACTGTGGGTGTAACTGAGGTCAGTGACACATTGCATTTGTTTTAATGAATGGAATAAAATTGCCAAAGGCTAATAGGAAATTCAAGATACAAAACTTAGTGGCTGTTTCACATTTTGATGGCAGGCAATTTGCTTTGAACTGCTATCTTGGCTGAGCATTAGGGAGCACTTCTTTTCCAGCAGACTGAAGCTCCTGGATAGGAGTCAGTTGGAGGTGTGGGAGTTCAGCATTGCAGTAAAGACCAGAAGTGGTCCCAAGGGCAAAGATCCTGTAAGAGTACTCAGGCAGACTTCATTTTTCTAACTGTTTGTTGAGATGCTCATTGGTTCCAAAATGATCTCTCTGCAAGTATCACCATCCTTTTCCCTGGCACTTGACTTCATTTCTCAGAGTCATAGAATCACAGAATAGCCTAAATTAAAAGAAGGTACCCACAAAGATTATTGAGTTCAGTTCCTGGCCCAGCAACATTCCTATGCTATGCAACTCTCTAAGGATTTGATGGTGATCTTCTCAGAAGCAATGTGAAATTTCTCTGCATGCATAGAAACATTCCACCTGGAAGACTGATGCTCAGAAGGTCTGCAAGCAATGCCTTCCTTCCAGTGTCTTGGCTCATATATGCAGTAGTTCCCCGGGAGTCAATTTCCCCAAAAAGCTGCTTCTGATGGGCCACCAAAGCAAGCAAGCTTTTGCAACTAATAAAGCTTTTTCAACAAACCCCACTGTCTTTTTTGGAGTAAAAGCCTTCATTAAAAAATCTGGAATGTAACAACACAGCATGCCTGAACACATGCTAGCTGAGTTAGACCCCAAACAAATAAACAAAAATGATAGCAGAACAGCACCACCTTGCCCTATCTACCGCTACTGCAACAACCAAGACCTCCAGTAGCTTTTCACTGGTCTCACTCCTACATGACTTCTATGATCCAGGCAAAGCCATTGAGAAAAACAAGCCTATTTCTAAATAATTATCTGTTGGCCGCATGAGGGCTTCTATCTCCACTGGTCACACTATCCAGGGATCACAAATCAAAAAGATGTTAAAAACCATAGTCCGATTTAAACTGTATTGAACTTGTACAAAACCAGAACTGTTCAAAAAACCACTCTGGTATTCAGGGGTGGTTATGGAGAGGGAAGGCTATCTCAGTGATGTTCCTCTATTTTGGCTGCTCCAAGGCTGGAAGGAGAAGGAGACTAAGCTCCAAATGTGAGAGGGAGCCCACAGGAAGGTAGATGCTCTCCAAATATTTTTGCCTGTAAGACTGTTGTCTGTGGAAGCTCATGGTGAAAGCATGAGCAGAAATGTGCTTGTTCTTTCACTGTATCATAAGAGATGCTCATTGTAGAGTGGATCTAGGCCACACTACAGACACCCATTTCCCATTCAGTGTTTAATATGTAAATTGAAGAGTGTTGACTTGTTCTTGTTGAAATATTGACTCATCAAAATTTGCTAAACACTACCTCTTCTTTGCATTTTTGAATGCAATTCTGAAGTTTTTGCTCAGGACTACTCCAGACAAGGACAAAATTAAATTTACAAAATCACCTGTTTCTTTTCTTACCACATATGAAGGAAAGTCTTAGGGAAATAGCTATGCTTCTTTGAAGATAAATGAAAAGAAAATAAGAATAATCATATGAATAATGTAAATCATATTATTTTACAGGGCTGCTTTTCCTACTGATTTAATTTGTCCGTATTTCCAGAATATTCAATATCTTTTCAGTTCTTTTTACATTGCAAACACTTAGTTGTGGATAATTTATCCTTGGAGCGAGGGTTAAGGAACCCCGGTCAGAAACAGTATCCAGAAGGTGTGGGAGAAATGGCCAAAGAGGGTGGACGAGAGCTGCAAAGTGTGGCAGTGCTAATGTGCCCACTCTGGGTGCAAGGGACCCTCCTCTGCTGTAGTTCTCCCAGGATGGAGGGAGGCAGGCAAGAATGCAGAGGCTCTGACTATGCAGAAGACCCGTGCCCGTGGCTCCTGCAAGGAACTCAAGATGCCCCTCCTGCTGCACAGTTATGGGCACTGGTGCAGTTGATCTCATGCCAGCATCACTGCTGTGGAAGTGCCCAGGATTTCTTACCTGTCCAGTAAGCTCTGTGGTCGTGTTGTGATAAGCCTCCTTGGACAGAACCACATGATAGTGCCGTAAGTGAGCTGGCGCACAAGGAAAGCTTTCATTCTGGGAGCACTTATTTGTTTTGGCTGCAAAGCTCTCTCATATGCCTGTGATACTATAGCATTCATCAATAGATACAGATCAGTGTTTGTGTGCTCAGCACCTTTCTTGCATCTGAATTTTTTCCAAACCAACAAAGTTACACAGATCTGGCTGATATGTCTGAAGCCTACAAACTTCCTTTTTTCTGCAC
>JAWWEV010000001.1:103021786-103136786 GCA_035583235.1 Hafferia zeledoni | reverse complement strand
CACGTGTGGAATACTTGTTAAGTTCACTTCCTTGGAAACCCTGGTTACCGAGGAAGCCATGGGTCAAACCCATTACACTCATCAAAACTTCTCTTGCTGCAAGCCGTGTGCAGTCTGTGTCCTTCATCTCTTGTCCTTTTATGCCTACATTTCTCTGAGAGAAGCCTGGCTCCACACCCTCCCATTTGGTAGCTGCAGACAGCAAATAGATCCCTTTCTTTGTGGTTTCTCTTCTAGGAGAAACAAATCTTGCTCCCTCAACTCCTGCTTATACAGCAAGTGCTCTTGCCCTCACTATCTGCCTACATGTCCCTCCACTAAGGTCTCTCCAGTGTGCTGGCACCTCTCTCAGATTGGAGTCCAACACTGGAGACACAGTTCCTCCTGAATGGTCTCTTCATTGATGACCTCAGAAGTGTCAATGCCTCCATGGTAAGGGATCTCACCATGCTGTGTCTGAGTAAGATGCTGGAGCAGGCTCTGAAGCCAGTGGAGATGTCCCCAGTAGACCTGCTCTGTTTACTCTTTCCTTTGCCAGACCGCATCCAGAGTTTGTGTCTAGGGGCCCTTGGTCCAGGGAAGTCATTGATGACCAAAAGGAATTTAGGGGAGGGCCACCCAGCTGGAGCACCTTGCACTGTGAGGATTTGCTGGGAGACATGCGTTTCTTCAGCTTGGAGATGGGACAGCTTCAAAGAGACCTTCCAGTACCTTTAAGGAGGTTACTGAGCACTGTACTGAGGTGCACAATGGGACAACAAGAGACAGCAATCTAGTCCAGCAGAAGCAGGTGTCACTGTCTCCCAGAGGTTTCAATACGTTCCAGCCCTGGGCCTGAGAGAAGGAAATATTCCAACTCCCACTGGAATTCCTTTTACACACCCTGGCATCAAAAGTTGTTATTTTACTCCAGGATGAGCCATGCAAGCTCCTCTTTGGCTATCAGGAGGAACCCTACTCTCATGAGAGTGGGCCTGATAAGGGGGCAGCAGGAACTGCCTCCAGCAAGCTCCTGGGATGTCCTAGGAACACAGCATGGCCTCCACTAGCATCTTGTGTGGCTCATGATTCTCTTGTCTATGTCCATCCTGGGGAGCAGTGACACATGAGAAAATTTCCTGCATTCTGACTGTAAAAAATAGAGTCAAAGTAGGACATTTCCTCTGCTACTTCAGGGCTCATTCTTTGTTACTGAAGCACATCATGTAACAGTTTGCAATTAAAACCATCAACAGCATGGAAGGCCATACCACAATAGCTTTGTAGTCAATTATTTGATTTATAATTAAACATGCAGAATTTCAGCTTACTGACTAGAAAGTAGGACAAGTACTTTCTGTTTGCCTGGTTCTTAAAAAAAGGAAAAAAAAAAAGCCAGGGATTCAGGCTGCAGTTTCGATAGCATGGATAATTTCTCTCCTCCAGTGTGGGCTGTCTAAACAAGGAGCAGGTTAGAACAAGGTAAGGGTTTTGGAATGCAAATTATAAGTGTTACAATAACAACAATTAGACCCCCCCAAATAAACAAACAGCTGGTGGCTACTGAAAGCCCCTTAGCCATGTGGGAAGGCAAGCTGGGTAGGAGAGAGAGCACTGCCACACGTGGGTCAGATTGACATGCTCCCTCCCTGTGATACATTCTCCTGGATTCATCAGTGCTGCTGTCAGATGACACAGCATGGTAATTTTGAGTTAGCACTTTGAATCGACCCCAAGGACAGCAATTTCCAGCTACTTTTTCACTCACACACCAATGCCGTGTTATCCATCCCTTCATTCCCTCCCTACCTCCTCCTCAGATGACAAGGAAGATTTGAAGGTGGTTCTTGTGTCAGAATCCTTAAAAGGACACAAAGGGGTCCTTTGTGTTTGTTAGCTCTAAAAGAAAAGATAGAATAAAGAAAAGGCTGGATTATATTATGTTTTTCTCTTCCACAGCTTTGTAAGAGGCCACTAGAAACTTTACAGACTCTGCCTCTGCTGGACATGCCACAAAGCTCATGAGGACTGCCAGCTCCCAGTTCCTCGGGGATTTCCATACTCATGTAATGACAATGAATGCTGAGCCACAGCTCATTGTTCAAGATTCCAAACATCTGTTTGTGGGATAGAGAGTCTGTCTATCCATACTACTTATTCTAAAAGTTACTTCCCTGTGAACATAGTGTGACTTATGCTTAAGACTTGGATGCTTTTTCTCCCCACAAGCACTGTGTGGGTACATCACTGGAGCAGCAGAAAGACTCCAGGTTGTGGGTTGCCAAACATGCATCTATCTGATGTGTTTTCATACCTGCAGAGCAGACTTAGCTCCCTGTGTAGACAAAATTATCACTACCTTTCCCATATTCTGGGTTTTGAACATCTCCATTATTTATCCTTGAAAAACAATCACTGGGTCATGACAAGACAGTGAAATAAGGTCTGATTAATGAATATCTGCCTATTCCACTCTTTGACAGCAGAAAAGGGGCTTTACTTGCTGATCTGTACATTGGGGCATTTGTATGCCTGCATTTCTACAGTGATGAACTATTCTTTGTAGACAAGACTTCCCATTGGCTCATCAGAAGAACCTACTACTTTCATGTGCTATTTCAGGGAAGTGAAGCAGTAATGCTTACCAGGGGATTGTTTCAGGAGACAGGTTTTATCTTGATCAGTAACAAGTATGACTGAGCACAGAAGTGGCTCCTGTCTTCTCACGAGCCTTGCCCAAGCATAGTTTCCAAAGACTTGGATTATTTGGTATCACAGGGGTTGCACATACAGAAGAAGCAGATTCCTGTCTTGAGAAGGTTTGCAATAATAGGCCTAACACCTTGCAAGGGTTCAGAGGAGCTCAGAGGTGTTCAGCTGATGGGTCAGCTTGCAAGATCAGTGACATTTAATAAATGTCAAGCAAGAAATATTCTTTTTGTGTGTCAGTCACAATTAGCACAATACTAAAAATACTCATGGTTAAAATTTTCATACAGAAAAGCAATTTTGCACAGAGTAGAAATGACTGGATTTAAGTGCAAGAAAACAACAAAAAAGAAGAAATTGACACCTATAAAAACATGCATTTCATTTGATGCATTCTTCCTGCTCAAGCCCCATTCCTGGGCAGACAGTCAGCAGTGGATTATTTTCCCTATTTTCATCTTCGGTACACAGAAACACATGTTCTATAACCACGAAGGTCAAATGGTGGAGTTCTAAATAAGGGCTATGTCCAGTATTTCTACATCCATGCACAACATCAATTGTTAAGAATAAAATTAAGACCATTTTACCACATTTTTCTTACTTTGTCATCCAGCCATTTTTCCCAAATTAACTTTTCAGCTGCACAGAGCAGCAGTTTAAGTATGAAACAACCAACTGGGATTTTTGTATGACTAAACGTTATTCCCTGAGGTCTGAGAAATGTTTGCATCAGCTGTTGCCAAATCCTGCCTGCCTCCCAGCAGCAGAAGGCCATGGCCTCTTGCTGGGGACCAGAAGATGTTTCTCTGAGCCCACTGTCAGGCATGAGGTGACTCGGAGTGGCATGGAAAAGTCTTCTTTCCCCCAAATCATGGCACAGGCTTAACTCTGCCCCACGTATAGTTATTTACCTCTCTGCATTGTAAAACACTGTTTTTCCATGCAGACTCCACTCAGAACAGAATGAGGGGAGTTGCAAAATGTAAGGCTGCTTTTTAAAGCAGCTTATGGGAGATGTAGCTTGCATTGCAATCCAGATCTTCTCCCCAGGCCCCTCCCTTGTGCTTCTTTGGGAGACAGGAGCATCCCTTTATTTTTCAGCCAAATACCCATAACATCAGTAGAGAACAGGAGCCCCTTGGCTGGGTTTCAGTCTCTGCAAGGAGACCTCTGGCACATCTGAGCTCCTGGGAAGGCTGGCATGCCCAGGCAGGTATTTCAGCCAGGCAGTAAAGCTTCTCCTCAGCACTGCAGTGTCACATCAATGCGCTGGGAGGACCATCCATCCAGCAGCAGCCATGTGGGTTTTACTGATACACATTCAGTATGACAAAGAAGTCAAAATGAGCTTGGGGTTCACCTCCCAGCAACATGAGTCTTCGCCGCAGCGCATCCTCCAGTGCTTCATCCAGCCAAGATTAAACTCAGCAGTCAATGGTGTGGGACTATGTTGGCAGGACAGAGCAGGGGCGCCCGCAGGTGCTGACTGTGGCCAGTGATTCTCCATGCTACTAGCCACCACCACAGTACTTGCTCTTCACCTTCCCCATACACCACCACACTTCTCCCTCGCTGGCTTCAGGCTATTTTGTTTGATAGATAGACAGAAGTATTTTCTGCTCCTCTTCCTCATTAGTGCCCCAGCCCTCCAGTGAAACACACTTCCATTCATCACACTTGCCATTTCACTAGCTGTAACTTGAATCTCTGACTGCTGGCAAGCACCGAATGTTACAGGTTTACCTGTGTTTCCTGTGGTCTGTAACCTCTCACACTTGGACTCCAGTTGCCAGATTCATGGCTCTCGTGTATATCTCTAATAGAAGAGCTGATGGCAGACAACCTCTACCTGGGACACTCCAGGAAGGCAAAAGTGGTTGTTGACTCCTACACAAAGCTAGCTATGCGTTTTCTTTTCTGTGGCCTAGCCTAATGAATCTTTTCCCATAGCCAGGTGTCTGAGTCTTACCCAGCATGACCCAGCTCTCCCCCAACAAGCCAGTGTTCTCATTTCAAATATGAGGAGTGATTTGTCTCCGAAAAGACAGAAAGACCAAGTAGTTCTCACTGGTAATTGGCACTGAAAAATATCTTTTTTTCTGTGAAGTTTGCTAGATCTCATTACTGGAACTTCATTTCTTACAGCCACACGGCCTAACATTGATTGGCACATTAAGAAGTACTCAAACAAACGCAGCAAGCGTCAAAATCCAGTCCCTATCGCCAAGCCTCACACCTTGATTTTCATTATGTTCATTCACTTGCAAAATTCACTTGCTTATTTGTGGGGAGGGAGAGAGCCATTAAGGAGAATTAAAGAGGGTCTGCTGAAACTGAGGAAGAAAAGCTTAAGCATCTGCAAAAAAGGGAGGGAAAGGCACTTCTGAAGGTTGGTTTAAGGTTGCATAACTAGAACTGCACATACTCCTGGGAGAACAGCAATCGTCTGGAATTCAAACCTGTGGTCCAGAACTAACCTCATCCTGGAAATGCTGGTCTCTGCCATGCAGTTCCTCAGCCATGGCTGGCGTAATTATTCCCTCAGACTCATGAGCATGGCAAAAGCAGGGAAGAATTTGCAGAAAGGAGAAAGCCGCTTATATTTTGTTATCACTCAGTGGAGGTAGTGAGGGATTTAGCCTGATTACACACACTGCACCTAATCTTTCATTCCCTGGCACCTGCCTCTTGCAGGGGCTCTCATCAGATAATGAGGAGTGACACACGGTGTGAAGTGCCAGCCCTATCTAATCGATGCTGTCATCGCCACTGTCACAAGGAAGCACCACGGGAGATAAATTTAAGCCTGACTGGTGTTTAGATTTTGGAAGCTGTTTATTGCTATTTTAATGCAACAACTCTTCAATTCTGTTCTCTAACAGAGGCAGGAGAATTGCTGAGTTACCGATCATGAGAAACAATTCCAGTTAATTAGTGTTTCTGACCCATACTAGAACAGCATGGTTTGTTTTTTCATGGGTGATTCTAAAATTACAGGCTTGAGTCTGATTTAAAGAACTTGTTGTAACTGCCAGACTTAGCATCTCAATACCTGGTTTTGGGATCCACTTTGTGCAACCGTTTTAACTATTTCCATGCAGTTTTCCCAGTTCTGTTTTGATTTTTCAAAGGTCAGATATAAACTCCCTTTTGTGGCACTATCTGAGCCCACATGAACAACTCTATATAACAAAACAAATGCATGAGTCAGCAAATTTTGTCTGCAAGGACTGAAGTTTTATTTTGATTCTTCCAAGAGATTATTATTAATGACCGTGGGAAAATGATGAAAAAATGCATGTAGAGTCCTTTCATAATTCTTGCACTGAGAAGTATCATAAAAGAAAAATAATTCCCCTTTGCTCTCTATTTTCTTGCATAATCCTTATTGTTAAATCTGTGATTGTATCTCTAAGCCCTTTTCTTAACAATTGCTAATTATATCGTACCAGCCACATTTCACAGATAGTAACCTCAGACCTGGTCATGCAGAAGTTTACATACATGTTTAAACTCCTGAACTGTGAACAGCCTCCTTGGCTTAGAAGAGCTGTTCCCTGTACAGAAAAGCTGAGCCTGTGCTTGAAGCCCTACAGCAGGACTGGAAGTTGTGACCTCTCAAGTGGTCTCACCCAGCCCAGGCTTTTATCTTCTGTGCAGAAATCGCCTTGCTGCCTGACATTTGCAGACACCTACCCACACAAAAACAAATGGCAAAATTTTGGCCTCTGTCTGTGGCAATTTAAGATAAAAAGTTCAAAAATATTTTCTTTTTTTTTTTTTTCCCGAGCCAATGAAAGGAGCATTTGACCTTCTACAGTGCTAACATCCATTAGCATTTTGGAGCATGCACAGCCTTTGCTTTGTTGGCAATGAGTGCAATTATTGTTTAAAGGACTGAGAAATGAAATCCATGGAAGCTAAATTCTGGAGGTTCTCTCCAGACCACAGAGTCCCCCCACGTGTGTGTCTGTAGGACATGGTGTCACAGTGACTGTCCAGAGGCCCCTCGTGTGGATTTCAGTGGGATTAGCCTGTAAAGAGTCAGGATAACAGCGGGATGTTCACAACAGTAGGGGTATTATAAACATCTCTACCCTATTCAGAATGTCGTGACTTGCAAGTGAGGCACTTACCCTGTGATCAATGTTGCCACCAAAGAGAAGCAAAACACCCTGACATCCTTTCCTATGTGATCCTAACAAGGGTCCTTGTAAACCTTCAAACTGAACTGCAATGTTTCCTGTAAGCAAATGAAGCACAGGCTGACCACGCGGGCAGTAGACCAAATGAGGCTGGCTCTGCTATGAGACCAACAACCATGTGGCTTCTGCAGCTACAAGTCTGAAAATCCAAAGACATTTATTTGGACTGTCAGAAAATCAAACCAGAGTGTTGGAGTAATGAACTCTGTTGGGTGACTCTGGGGAGCTGAAGTCCTTTTTGTTATCCCCACTCTCCCCAGCAGTAACCGGACTATGAATCTGGATGATCTAACCCTGCTGCTGATAAAGTTCAGGTCTCTCTTTAACCAAGCAAATGTTTCAAGAGATATTATCATATTTTGTTTCAGAAGAAGAAAACACAGAACAATTTGTGTTTCCAAGTTGTGTGTTTTCTGTTGCTGCATAGCATTTTAAAAGAAATATTCATACACGTTAAGCTTGGGTAAATCTATTACTACAGAAATTTTGCATAAAAATATCATGCAAGATGGGCTTCCACTCATCCCAGTCAGTGACTTCACTGACTGCAAACTAAACACTGATCACCAGGTCATGACTAGAATGTGGATTCTGGTGCATTTCTTCAGAGAAATAAATTAAAATCAGATTAAAATGCACAGAATTGCTAAGGCCCATAAACAGCTTCCTGGTCTCTTCCTTGAGAGAAAAGAAAACCTTAGTTTTCAGAAGACTTAAATTCCCCATACAGGAGTCCCTACTCACCTCAGGAAAATCCTAAAGGTTTCAGAAGCCAAAATACTTCTAAAAACCCAGCTTTATAAGGTTGGCTTGCTCTTCTCCCTTGTGTCTCCCTTTGTGTCTGGGGTATGATATTAATTACTCAGAAATAATTATGTCATGATGGATCCTTCTGCATGCAGCAGAGAGAAGGATGTCACCACATACACTGCTACTGCTCTTCTGCCATCATCTGAGAGTCAAAACACGAGCCACATCCCATGGGGCTTACAGCACTGCAGAAGGCATGGCACCATGGGCGGCTGACTGGCAGCAAAGGGCTACCTAAGACACAGAGAACCTATTCTTATGTAAAATGATCCCAGTGAAAAATAAGGAATGGGAAAAAATAATAGACCTAGATTAATATTAAATTAAATAAACTGATTTTCAAAGTTCAACATGATTTGTATGTTGGTGTCTCAGCCAACTTTGTTCAAGGCCTTCTTAAAGTTCAAGCACCTCCTTTGCTACTTGTTTCACATCTTTCTACTGGAAGACAACCTGAAATAGAGCCATAGGTAGGATTGCTGAAATATGATAAGATATGACTGAAGTTTATCCTAACATGTTCCTGAGGTTTAGAA
Source organism: Hafferia zeledoni (assembly GCA_035583235.1). Taxonomy (NCBI): domain Eukaryota; kingdom Metazoa; phylum Chordata; class Aves; order Passeriformes; family Thamnophilidae; genus Hafferia; species Hafferia zeledoni. Next base: position 103,128,544 of record JAWWEV010000001.1, on the reverse strand, counting down.
AATCCACGTTTCTTTGCTTTCCCTGTGGCTTCAGACCAAATGCCACTGTTCTTGTCTTTTCTCACTATTTTTTCAGCATGACTTGACATAACCATGAATGTCTGGTTATTTTTTCATTTCAACCAAGATGTCCCTGTTGATCTCCACTTGTTAGTTAGCAGTTAATTAATTTTAGTTAACAAAGGTGACCATATACAAATGCTCATGAAAAATTGCTCTGTACTTTTCTGAGTTTATCCTCCAAATCAGATTGGACAATTAGGTCAGCACATAGAAATGCATTTGTGATATTGTGTGAATTGTGAGCTATGTCTTGATCCATGTCCATGTCTCTACAGAAGGAATTGCCTTTGAGAAAAGTAGCACATCATTTACTCCTCACGGAGGAAGAAAAGTCATTTAAGATGGAATCCATGTTTATTTGTAAATGCAGAGCTCACCCAATGGGGAAGACAAACCATGGCTAGGACTAGGACTTTCCAAGCACTCTCCTCAGATATTCACACAGCAAAGAAATCCTCCCAGCAAACAACCAGGTAAGAAACTGCAAGCTGAAATCTGTGTGTAAGAGCCCTTCACGCAACTTTTAGAAGAAGCAGCAGCACTGGTTACAGATGGTCCTTGTACCTGCCCTCCATCCCCCCTTGCCTTTTTTTATTTTGGAGTTTTTCTAGGCAAGAGACTTGACCAGGCAAAGAATATGAGCAGTTGCCTTGGACAGGAGATCTGTATGGTTGCCTTCCAGCTCTGGGGTGGAAAGGCTAACTTTTTGAAGACCACCCCAAAAACACTGGAGACCTGCATTTAGTTTGTCCTCAGACAGCCTGAATCAAATTCCTTCCTGTCTTGACGTGGACCACGCAGAGAATAGTAACTTCTTATCTCAGAGAACTTGATGTTTATTTGGTGAGAAGAAAGAGGGTCCAGGCACTCCTTAAAAAATATCTGTAAATTTCATACAAAATCTCCATGGTGAGGGGGTTATTTTTACCTGTCTTCTTTGCCTAATTAATATTTACTGATTACATGTGAAGTGGGAAAACTTCAAGCTTGAGAGAACTTTTATTTGAAGTTCTTTCTCACTGAGTGATTGACTGAAGCCAACATCTCTGGGAGAGGCAAGTAAAAGACCTGCCCTTTCCATCAGTTTTCCCACTGGCAAAAGGTATGTACCATTTTGCTCATAAAAATCTGAGGCTGGAAACTGAGGGGATGGGTGTCAGTCTGCTGCCTCAGTTCCCTGGGGAATATATCTATGTGCTAAGACTGCGATGACCTTCTGTGCCTCTGCAGGTACTGTGGGTCAAAGAGTTCCTGCCGGTGCACATCACTGATTAAGTCACAGTTTTGGGCAATGCTGTTGCCTTCTCAAGCAGCCTGGCAACGGAGTTTGGACTTTCAAAGATGAAGGTCTTCTCAATGCTCAGAGGTTCTTCCTGAGCACAGGTGAGAGATGAGACACACATCTTTAAGCAGATGAGTTACATCTGTGCTATGCAAGTTAGATATCCAGCCACTAAATGCACATACACCAATGGAGCCACCAAGAAGTGTCACATTAACTCCAGCTGGAGTAACCACATAGGCTAAACTAGACATGTGAAGAAATTATTGCAGGGTTAAGACTTGGGAAGCTAAAGCAATGTGGCCTCATTTCCCAGGGAGTCTTCTGAGCACTAAGATCTCCTGTTGAATTCAAAGGAGCTGTAGGTTCTCAGCATTTCAGAAAATCAGTTTGTACCAGATTTTTATAACAGAATGATGCCATGCTGCACTTAAAAATAAACATTTCCCCCTCCTGCCTCCTCTCAGCGTCCCATTTTAACTTACTTTTTTCACTTTTCTCCATAGCTTTCTTGGTATGAGCAAAGGAAAGAAAATGCCTAAGTTTTAATTAGAAAGTAATCTTTCAACCTACAATGTAAGCAAGGCTTTAAAACCCAGTAAAAAATGTTGTGAAGCCTGTTATCCTGAGTTACAAAATAAATATGCAAACTATGTCACCATACTCTTCATAAACATCTTTCAGCTGTTCTTTTTAATAAAGAAAAATATGAACACTTCTGTACTACTCTGAGTTTAAAGTAGCTCAAATGTTTAGTCTACCAACTTTGACAATGTCCCTTTAAGTTTTCTGATTTTTGTGGAAGATCTAGCCCTGGGGTTTTTTGGCTTAGACACAGTATTTGTCAAAACCCTTCAGACTCTCTTACTGAAGTGGTTGATGCTGAGTGTTTTGGATTTTTTTCTTCTTATTATTATTCTTACTCATTTTTTTTTCTTTTTCCCCCCAGAATGACCTTATTTCCAGCTCCAATTTCATAAGAAAATGTGATCGTGTCAGAATTTTCCTTTGGAGAGAATATTCATTTTATGGATCTGACAGATTTTCAATTTCGTGCTTTGATTTGAAGTTTCTGTAATTCCTTTCCTCTTTCATTTTAATCTGACAGTCTGTGAGGCTCAGGGGGATCTAATCTTGAATGGTTTTGCAAAAGGTTTTGCATCAAGAGATCTGGATTCTATTTCTAGTCTAATCTCCAGACTTGCTATGTAATTTCAGTATTATGAATATATGAGTTTGTATGTTTGTGTGTGTATTTTGCTGTGTCTTGTTCTAAAAACATACAAATGAGCATTTAAATAGACAACTATATCCATGAAAGGCAGTAATGCTTACCCACCATATTTCAATTAATGCTTCTGAGTGTTTTAAGCTTTTTGGCTGTAAAAGGAAAAAGAAATTAATGCATATGAGCAGTATGGTATCCGTTAAAGTGTTCTCTTTGGTAGTTGAATTTTTATGTATTTAAAACTAATGTGGATTTGCCAGAGTTTTGCATGTCTGTGCATACATGCAATATCCTGAACACAATTTTAGTTCAGCAAACAGGTAGGGAGGGCTGCAGACTGCAGAGCTGGGAACATGTGACTTTTCCCTGCAGCTTTGTCTTCTTCTGAAGTGGTTCCTGAAATAAGTTTAGGCTCCCTGGTCAGTGACTGAGAGGCATCTCCCGTGGAGGCTCCAGCCACTGCCAAATAGGTGCCTTCAGAGCAGACAATTACTGCCAAAGTTTCTTATTTATCTCATGGAGAGAAATGTAGGTGCTTCTGTTCCACAGAATGTATCTCCTTGAGAGATCTTCAAAGGCATGTACTTCTTCATAGGGAAATGAGGTGGTTACTTAAAAAAGACTATTTCATTAGGAGCCAAAAATGTAGATGCAAATTACATGCTTATGTTGGCAAGATCCCTGTCACAGAGATGTGAATATTTGGCTGTATGTCTTTGGAAGTCCTGCATTTGCTTCTCATCTTGTCACTAATATTCCTCACTAAGAAGGCTCTCGGAAAATTAAAAAAAAAAAATAAAAAAAAAAATAAAGAGGCCAGTCTAAAATGGACAACAGATCTGATCAGACTGTTGAACACTGAAAACACTGCTCCATGGAAGTCAACTATTAGCATGCCTTTCCAGACTCAGAAACTCTGTGCTGAGCTTGCAGGCTGTGTCCTGTATTTGTAATTGAGCCCAATGGTTTCCTCTTCTAGCTGTCAAACAGAACTGGGAAGGGGATATGCCACAATTTTGTTTTTGCAATCCAACTATTTTCTCATTCATGAATAAGAGGGGAACTGTGGGACTATTTACAATTTGGTTATTACCTGAAAAGTGATCTGTGTAATTGGTCAAATTATTTATATCTCTTCTCTCTGAGACCAGACAATTCCAAGACTATAAAAGGGGTTTTGGTCTTGTTCCAACAGACTCGCCAGTGACAGCCCTCAGGTGATCACTATCAGATGAGTTTTCACATGATTTTCATTTTACAGACTTATTTCTGGGGGAAACAAACAAAAAAAAAACAACAAAAAAAAGAGAGAGAGAGAGAAGGAAAATTAATGTATTTGAGAGCTGGTGGAAAGCACATGAAAGGAGATCTGATACTATGAAAGAGAATTTGCTATTATCTTGAAATACTGGTATTTTATCAGCTACTGTTCATTCAGAGGCCATCTGTATCCTACTCACACAGAACTTATCAGATCTGATGAATGATCTGATTCATTTTCATTCATATTCATTTGGAGGGGAATAAAAAGCATGTAAGAAGAAACATGGCTCTTCCATCTCTGGCTACATACTCAAAAGAACAACAGTTTGGGCCATGGGAGAGACTGGTTCAAACGCTGTCACAACCTGAAATCCTGAGAGGATTTAGTTCTTGGTCTTGTGAAGGAACTGTAAGTTCTTTTTGGCATGTTTGCACGGTGTCTGCTACAAGGGGCTAGGGCATAAGGGTGAATGGTGCACTATGAGGGTAATACTCCTTAGTGAAAGACATCGCATCTAGAAGGGTACATAAGCAGAGAGGGAAATAAACTTCAGAGAAGAGTGTGCAAAATATCAATTCACAGAAAAGTGCTGTATTTTAACTAAGATCATGTGCACTATTTCAATAATGCTCTTTAAAAAAAGATATTCAAAGCAGCTGCAGCACTGGTAACCTGTTGCTAATATCAGTCTCTGTTTTCTAGGAAAGGAGCAGATGCAGCAGCATTCTCAGCTCTTGGCAGGAACAGAGAACTATGGCAGAAGCAGTGTAATGGCATAAGCATGGCCCTTGGGGGGAACTTCTTAATCCTCCTTTAGGGTGAGGAAGTTTACTTTCAGCTGGGGAGGGGAATGCTATCTTGCACTTTCCAAATTTGGCACAGGACAAGGCTGCAAACACAGGTAGTCACTGAGAGCACATGTATCTCGTGTTTTTACACTAACTTATTGCACTGTAACTTCCTGAGTAGTATACTGCATATGTTAACAAACCTAATTATGCTACTTTATTTTTCTTGAAATACAGTCTTTTTATGGTTTTGATTGGTTTAGCAGAAGTGTGGGGAGGTAGTGAGCAAGGATGGGCTTGCAGTGGGAGATGGTTACATATGTGTCCAGTATTTATAGGAATTTATGTAATATTTCAACCTTTTTCTCCACCAGCCACTCTTACTTCTCACTGAACTGTGTCCAAAAGGCCAGGTGAGTTGCATCTGAAGGATTCCCCCAGAAACACTGCGGCTCCCCAAGCCTTGAAATGCCCTACATGTTTAAAGGCCTGGGGGTTCAGTGTTTGAACAGCATTGCTCCCTGCAAGTGACAATCTTTCCCACCCATAGACATGACCTATTTAGTCTCATATAGTACAGGAAACACTTTGAGAGCCTTCTTTCCTTCTGGCAGTACAATTGCAGTTTACTGGTCTATAATAAGACCTCAACATCACACAGAAAAAACCAGCAGCCTTTCAATTAGAGGAATGGCAGATCAACCAGCCCTCTTTTCAGATCCCCTCCAGCTCATTCCCTCTCCTTTCTCTTTACCATTGAAGCCTTGATGCCTTTGCAAGTGGAAGGAGTTTGTTGTGTTGGCTTCATAAAAAGTGTATCTCTTCCAGGAGGGTCTGAAATCCAGCCCATAGTCATTTCTCTGCAGCAGGAGCTTCTGCAGATGAAGCACTGGGTTTGTGGCCATACCAAGGACAGGCATCTTATAGATGCTATTAGTTTCAGGGACAGTTATTTTAAGCATCACAGAAAGGCTACCCTATTAAAAAGCATTATAATGCTGCTGGTATGGCTGCCCATGGAAAACTCCTTATCCTTTTGAGTAGGAGCAGCATCACTTAATATTCACCATCAACAAGCAGGCAGTTTGCTCCAAGGTCTCTATGGAAAAGTGGTCATGGGAAAGGATAAGGTTCCCTTTTTGCTCCACAGAGGGAAAAGTGTCAGGGTCACAGAGGGATAAGTGTCAGCAGTGTTTTATGATGGGATAGTAAGGCTTGGCACTGTGAGCCTGGGAGGTGTACAAGAATATGAGAGACTGCTAGGCTTGCCACAGCAGGGCTGGGGGGCAGTCTCTGAAGATGTGGGGCAAACTGTAGTGAGCAGTGGCCAGCACTCCTCTGGAAACTCATTATACAGGGTGTGTGGGGATCTCAGTAAGAGTAACTGTGTTGGGTTGAATCATCCTGTGAAGGCATTTGCGGCTCCAGATAAAAGAGAGAGCTGGACAGCCAGGCAGAGCTGTATGCCCTGCTTTCAGACTGCTAGGGCTAGAAGAGAGGAGCCCCACTGGTGTCTCAACTTTTTCCAGCCTCCACAGATTTGATTTCTCCCCTCTTACTGTGTCTGCTGGGATATAAGCCAAAGCCACACAGAGCTGGATCTGCTCCTGATATTCCTCATGTTCCCACTGTTCATCTCTGGGGCTTTGGGTTGGCCCTTCAGAGGAGCTGAGGCCAGCAGGGAAATTTGGAGCTTGATCAGCCTCCTAAAGGGTGGAGTTTTGATTCAGTGGGTTGCTTCAATCCTGTCCCACCAATGTTTGCTAAAATAATAAAATCTCATTTCTTTCCATTAGCTTGACTGGGATTTGCTATGTTGGTCACTTCTTTTTCTCTCCTTTCTTTAAGTCTTCCCATATAAACTTAACCAAAAAAGTTTCCTTGATTCGCTGAGTGATTCCATGACATTTCCTGGCCACTCTCTTTCACATTTGCTTTGCATGTTCCTCCCTGTCCTGCAAGGATCTTTAACACAACTCCCTGAATCCACCCAGCCCCAGACCTTTGGTTTTCCCTTCATAACGCATGGAAACAGGCTGAAGTAGGCTTGATTATTTGACAGAGTAAGCCTAGAGGGTGTCTCTCTACTGTTCCAAGGGCAAAATCCTTTTCTCTGACACTCAGCTCTGATTTACAGCTTATGTTCTACATGATCAGCAGCTCCCCATCACCTCTCCCTTCTCTCTTTAGGTAGCTGGTTTCCAGACAGCAGCTCATCATGTCTGTCTTGAGGTACCTTACAAACCAGGAAACTCATTGTGTCATGCTGATGGATGGTGCTGGAGGTGGAAAACAACAGTTTCCCCATGCCCATGTCAGGGTATGCCTGTCATTTAGAGTTCAGGGTGCAAATCCCCCTGGGACCCAGGATTTGCTCCCCAGAAAGGTTCATGCCACCTCTTCTCCCACCATGGATAACCCTGACCTACCTTTCTGCATCCTTTTACTTGTCTCTGGCTGAATGCCCTTTCTTAACCTTGCAGGAATGTGAGAGTGTACTAACCAGAGGGGATGTATAAAACATGTCAGCCTGTACATAATACCATGTGAAGGCACTTACCTGGAGACACTAGGGCATGAAGACTACAGTATGCTGCTGGGGAGCAGGAATATTCATTGGTGGCTTTAGACCTGACAACCTTTGCTGGCTCTGAGAGGCAGGGAATAGAGGCAGAGATAGATCTGTGCTTCACCCCTGCCTTAACTACCACAAATTTATTGTTCAATTAGTAACATTTTATGTAGAAGCTCCTTCCTCCAAAAGCTGCAGTTATTATGGGGGTGAGAAAATCCCTTTCCGCCCTTTCCTTGTTTCCTCAAAAACAAAACAAAAAATAAATCCCAAGTTATATGTCCTGTTGAGTGTTTGGGGGTTTTTTTTGTTTTAAAAGACTCTGCAACAGGAGGGTAAAAAATGTCAGAGAAAAACCAGCAGTTGCTTTGTGGTTTTCCTTGATTCATTGTGTTCCAGCTGACCAGCTGCAAACATTTTTTCATGCCTTCATTGTTGTTTTTACTGTCAGTGGTTTTATTGCTTGATTTCTAATCGGACATTTGTTGCAGGTGTTCCTTCAGTGGTAAATCAAGGCTGCCCTCAGCTCTTTGATCTGGGCCTTCAAAAAATGAAACTGAGCACTTATCTCTCCCTTTTATCCAGGTGGCTGTGTACTTTGCCAGCACTAATGAGTCCAGTCTCACTGCACCGAGGAGACAAGCTGTAGGTAACTATTGTTCCCGTTTAAACAAAGGTTCAGGCACAGCAAGGGAAGGCAGTGGTGCTGCCAGAGCAGCACACCCAGCACGGGCTGCCAGCACAGGCTCTCTAAACTCACTCCCCCTACTTTGATAGCAACACAGGGAGAGCAATAGCAAGCCCTGGAAGGTGCCATTCGTGCTTTGTAGACAGAAAGACTGGTCATAATAATGAGAGTACACCATGAAGAAAGAAGCACACTTCATCTTTAAAGCGCTTTTAAAAAGTAGTTTTGTAACTTCCCAGGTACATACTTTGGCCTATGATCCCTGCTCAGCCTTACTGCAACTGCTTACATGCTGTGCTCTTACTAATTACTCCCAGAGCTCAGGACATTTTTCTCCTGGGAATTAAGGGTGTGCATAAGAGACAATGGGAGCAAGTCAAAAAAGAAAAAGAACTACATCTCCCTCTTAAGAATTTGCCACCTGCATTGTGCCCAGCCTGCTGTAGAGCATAGCCTGTGGAGCATCCTGGTGCACAGCAGATAACACCTTCACAGCTGGAGACAGAGGACCTGAAAGGGATGACCCATCGGAAGCTGCAGGGAAAACCAGCAGGGGAAGTAGCTGTGCTGCTGACAAGCAGTGAGTCATTTTGATGTAGCTGCCCAAGCTTGCCCACTGACATGCTGGCTCATGAGAAATGACATAGAGATTGGTTCTTAGTGATCATATAATCTAGTAGCTGTTTCAGATCCACTGCTGACATGTTTTTCCATACCCTCCAGAATCTGTAATCCCAATTTTAAGAAATGAAAAGTTGCCTACTCCTTGTTATAGTGCAAAACTATGTCCAGATACAGCCCAATGCACAATGAGGTTTCACAAGACACCTTGAGTTGAATTAATAACCATGAGTCTGCTGTTTTACAGGGCCAAATTGGCTTATCTTGCCATCAGACAAGTGCCAGAGCTGATGCAAAGAGAGTCAGGGAGGTGAAGAGTGTGTGGTGCATGTTGGAATCTGGAGGAGGCCATAGAGGGGATCCAGGGATGGAGAAGAATGGGCTCTCCTCTCCTGTAGCAGCAGGCACTGATTCTCCTTACCCATAACCAAGCCCTTACTGACCAGAGAGAGATCAGATTACAACAGTGCCTGGAGAGCTGAGTCACTTCTACAGCTACAGGGGAAAGCTTCTGAAGGCTCTCAGGGCAAGTTTGGTACTTCAGGCCACCATGGTGAGGACTCAAAGAGCAACCACAAGAGAGGTGTCAGCTTGGAAGCCTCATTACTCGGGAGACAGCAAAGGCAGCTGTGCTATCAGGCTCCCACAAATAGGCTGGTATCGTACTCCCACAATAAGGGATGTAAGTTTTAATGAATAAACAGCAGAAAGTAGGGAACAATAAGGGAAAGAAAACATGCATTCATGAGCCAATAAAGCAATAAATACTTAATGGATGATGATTTGAAAACAAAACCAAGCAGGATAGCAGAAAGGTGGGAGAAAATGCAACAGCAACAGAAAGAAACTGGAAGACTGTGAAATTCATGAGTGGGGTCTGAAGAGGGGGAGGTAAAGGGAGGAGCTGGTCAGAGATTTCTACTGACTTCTTTTTCTAGAGTATCTTATAAAACTCCACATAGCTCAAATTATTTAATTCCAAAACACACATTTATAAAGACAAACCTGTTATTAATGGGAAACTTCCCTGATATGAAAGGCAATATGAATTTGATCTCCAAGTGCTAGTCAGCGGTTACTGACTAAGGAGCTTTTTTAATGAGAAAATTATTATATTCCTTCCCATGATTATATAACACTCATTAAAAATACTGAGACTTCCCAGGTAGCTGCTGTGCCCTGCCAGAAATGTGGTGCTCTCCTGGAGTTCAGGCAAGCCCAAGTAATATGTAGAGATGGCTGTGCATGTTCAACATCTTTGCAATCCTCCTTTAAGAACTTGTGATTTGAATAAGCCCAGGAGTGTCCTGATGCTTCTGAGCTGATTCTTGTGCTGCTAATCTTTGCTCTACTATTTTTAGATAATTTTTCAATCTGCTTGCTTTTCAGTCACATACTTGCTCCAAGCGACAGCTTATTTATGTGGTCCAGGAGTATTTGCTGTTTGCCTCAGTGTGTTGGTCTGAGCTCTGTAAACACTTCTTGACACAAGCAACCTCCACTTCCCCTTATCATTTGCTCCCTACTGTAGAAGAGGTCCCCGTGGGGCACCTGACCATGGGGTGCTGCCAGAGGAAGGTAGAGTCCAGACCCCTCTCTCACACCCACTCTGTGCCTGTTGCCCACCAATGGAATAATAATCACCATCAATACTTAGTAGTCTTCACAGTTTCAAATGTTCAGAAAGACTATGTGCTCCTCCAGCACAAGTGTGAGTGTGTTATCAGCATACAGCAGTGCCCCCAGCCATGACTAAAGGAGGTTTCTGTGGCCCCTGACAGAGGCCAGGGAAGGTGCTCTAAACAGCTACAAGCTGGGCTTGGCCACGTCACCCAAAGACAGGCACACAGATGAGTCCAGAGGGTCCTGTGGGCCTAGACCATAGACTCACTTATGCAGATGTGCAGTGAGCTGCAGCAAGGAACAGGGTAAAAAATTACAATTTGTTTTCAAATCTGTTTTACTCCTGTGCACATTAAAATAGCTGCAAACCACGGACTAATGTCTGGAGCCTGGTGGGTGCAGGAGCAAAGCTTCTATGTCCTGGCCACTTGGTCCATGGATGCTTTGTCAGCCTCATGGAACCCTTTGCTGCTCCCAGGTGGAATAAAAACCTCCTCAACATTAGTGAGCCACCTCACTGCTACAGCCCTAAGGGAGGGAGCTGGGGCATGAGCCAGGGCTGGGGGAATGTCTCTTGTCCTTTTCACCACCTGAAGTGCTCTCAGACCAAGAAACAAAGCTTTAGTACATTCAAAGCTTTGTTGCCTTAAATAGTTGGAGATATTCAGAGCTGCCTTCTGCGTTTGAAGCATGGGCTCCTCAGGCTGCAGCCGCTCAGTGTGTGAGCTGCCAGTGGTGGATGACATCTGTGCTGGCACAGCAAAGCAAGACTTCCATTTTGCTGGGGAAAAAAGCAACATTTCTTTATACAGGCAGGCAAGTTTCACCTTGACTTAAACTAGGACAACTCATGCAATATTTACTGGAGGAAATACAATGAAAACAAACCTGTGATGGCAGAGAGATAGGCTGGATGGGTTTTGCCCCTGTCTCTGAGTCTCTAAAAGTGAGGAAATCTCACTTAGGGTCATATCTGAGCATCTCTGTGGATATTCACAAATCTGTCATGTTTTGCTCAAAAAACAGCCCTGAGCTGTTCAGACAAGACAGTTCAAACCCACCCTCCTTCTCTGCTGAAGGAGCCAAGAAACAGCAGAGGGTCAGGGGAGTGTATTTCAGCTACAGTGCAGTGGTTTGTGTTTCACACTCCCATGCAAACTCTGTGGCTTTGCACTTTTAGGAAATGGGGCTGCCCTTGAGGAAAAATGAGAGGTTTATCTAAGCTGATGCTGTGAACAGCACTTGGCTGCTATAGCTGCCACTTTCATTTAAGGCCAACATAGGCTCACGTGCTTTACAGAACTGCAGATGCTGTGGGTGTTGCAAAAAAATCAACAATTGCTGACAATATATCTATGGATGAGCCCAAGCCCAAGCTATTCCTTGAACTTTTAACACTGTACTCCACTGTAGTGCCAAATGCTATTTATACAGGATACAGACAGAATTTTAATTCTGAATATTCTTACAGCTAAAGTTTTGCTTAAAAATTGTTCCAAAGTAGCCAGTTCAAACCCCTCAGTAATTTGTTCATTTTGGGTTTCTTTCTTTCACATTTGTGACTCAACAACCTGGCAGCAAAAGGCCTCTGTTATTCTCATTATACAGGGCAGTGCATTTAAAGAAATTGGACCCAATTATGTTGGTTATGTTGATCTCACTGAACTACCCCTTCCAGCAAGAAATTACGTAGCCAAGATAATTTCTGGGTGATAAATCTCTCTCATTTCCTTCCAAACCACAAGTGCCTTTCACCCAGAGAGGACTGACCAGAGCAGCAGGTTGGTAAGGCCATCTCCATCCTCTGACCCAGCAGCCACCCATGACCTCTGGCAGACTGCCTTGGGCCCCAGTCTCCATCGAGGGCACCCAGGCCACCTCTTGCCAGGGGGCCATGGTGGTGAGAGGGTTATGCAGCAGAGATTCACAACCCACTGAGACTTGACCTGCACCTGGCTGGATGCAGTCTCTGGGAATCCAGTTTCACAGCAGGTGAAGGGCACAGAGCTTGGTTCACCTTCAGGACCGTCGGGTATTCAGGCACTACAGTGACAGAAGTCCCAGGAGCAGATTATACGTTGGGAGGTGGCAGTGGCCTGTTTAATTGTGCAAGCTGAGGGAAATGGAAAATAATGACTGCAAAGAGCATCAAGAATGATAGGAAAAAAAAACTTTAGCATTTTTTCAACAGGCATTACCGGGAAAAAAAGAGCTTTTAAAAACCCTTAGTGATCTTTGGAGATATCCAAATCAAGAGCAACAAGGGGCTGGGGGCAGGTGGTGGGGCAAGATAGGGATGTGATGACAGGCTGAGGGGAAAGGAATAGCCAAGAGCCTCCTGAAGATCATAAAATCCTAATCACCCTCCATCTGTTCATGCAGACAAACAAAAAGCCTTCAATTTTCAAAGCCTCTCTCATTCAAGTCCCTTTAAGGCACCTCATAGTGAACAGACAAAATGTAAATAGCTAAAGTCCAGGGCACTCTGGGAATGGCCAAATATATCTATTTTTAGAAAATCTTGTTTTGAAATTATAACTAGTTTTATCTACTGAGGATTTTTCTAATGTTTTAAATTAGACATTATTTGCATATTTTAGAAGAAACAGCATCAATTATCTTTTATTTCAATTTCTAAACAAAATGGAGCTTTCTTGGTCCTCCAGTCAGCAGTAAATCAAGGAGGATTGACCAGTGTGCAGTGCATTTCTCATTCATGCTCATTTGGCCTTTTTTTTCCCCCTAGAAGGTTATGGCCTCTCATCTTGATCTGACATTACACACCAATCATCACCATCAGTGCTGAAACCTAGGATAACATTTGTGGCAGCAGCTACTTCTCAACTAAATCCCCATGTTTACCTTGAGAAATGCCAATCATTCTGCAGTCCCAGTACCCAGACCCTACAGTGTTGGTTAATGGCAACGTTTACCAGCTGCAGCAAAAGCATCATCTGAGCAATCTTTACCTGGTTAGGCAACAGGGACAGCAATGGAAACCCATGGACCACCTTTCCTTACAGGAGCCAGGACACCCAGAAGCACTGGGAGGAGGAACTATTCTAGGTCTGGAGACACCTGTCACCTTGGAGCCTCAGTGAGAAGGGGAAGTTAGTGGAGGTGATAACAGTCTGATTGAGGTTCTTGCTGAAGTCTCTTGTCATCTAGAGTTCATCATTGAAAGGGGAATTTAGGCACCCGTCTCCAGAGGGTTGTAAGCTCAAACTAAATTTTCCAACAAATCCCCTAAATTCTGTGGAGATCAAGCATGAGGGCTGGGGAATTTGTCAGATAGCACACTGAAATGAAGTTTAAAAAAATGGGGAAAAAAAGGAAAAAACAAGAAGAGCTTTTAATAAATACAATGCAAACCACAGTAATAAAATAAGCATGGCAGATTCAGTGTTATTTGTTTTTATACTAATTTTATGCTGACCCCACAAACTCTGTAAACCACAGCTTTGTATATTAAGAAAATGTGCAGCACGGAAAGTATTAAGGACATGATGTAGAGGTTGCTTTAGAGAAGGGTCGCTACTTTCAGCTGTCTGAGGAGCTGTCTGGAGTCGAGGAATGTGTGTGTCAGCTGATTAAGACCACAGAAGTGATTAGCTAGGGAATGAGGCAACTATTAACAACACTGCAAGTCAATGCACATCTTGAGGTTGAGGAGTTAATTGCCTCTCTCAAAACTGTGGTCTCAAGACTTCTGTAGACCTGGGAAGAAAATCCAATGGTAGTCTGAACTTGATCCACATTTTTTGAAATTCATTTCACAAATACAAAGGCCAGATATGTCTCTTTTTACTTCCTACAGAGCTTTTTAATGCTGAGGTAAATGGCTAATTCTGTGAAGAATGAGGCAGCCATGAACTACACAAGTGTTTACCCATGACCTCCCCCGTTTGCTCCAAGTTTCTATTTTCAGGGAAGCTTTTCCTTGATTTATGAAGTGCACTTCTCCAAGAGTTCAAGTGTGTGTACAACACAGCACCTTCAACAAAAGCGCTGATGTGTAGCATCCCCTTCGAAATGCCCTTCCTGTCCCTTGGAACAAGTACTTGCCATTCATCCCATCAAACCATCCTCTTCCCACCCCTTACCTGAAAGCCTGAAAGAATAAATATTGTCCAAAAATGAATAGAACAAGATTTTATAGACTGAAGGAAGAGAAAGAACTCTTGTTGAAAATGCTTTGGTGTCTTCATTTCATCTGCATGAGAAGCTGGAGCACTTCCACTTGGCAGCGCTGCCTGGACCCACCCTGGAGAGCACTGAACACACTCCAGCCTGGCAGATATGGCATAAAGGGTTGTCCTGGGGGGCCTGGGTACCTGATCTCTTCCCTGGCCCTCAGACTGTCCACAGTGCTCACACCCAAGTCACTGCTCTTCAGCTGAAACATCGAAATGTCATCCCATGAGAAAACTAGGTGGTCTTCCATGAGAGGGGGTCCCAGGCCATTTCCAGCTTTTAGAGCTGTCCTTCAGAGCTGTCTCCAGACAGAATACAGAAATCAGGGGTGAGACAGATATTTTCCAGATGAGATGTACTCACACAAGGCAGCTGCTGCATACAGTCCCTCACTGCCACCACTGGGAGGACTGCACTGTGCTAACCCAGTCTTGGGGTGTGCAGGTATTACACACTGCGCCACAGGCCATAAGCAAATTAAAACCAACAAAAGCCCCAGCTGAGCAGAGGAAAAACAAACATTTGTTCAGGTCAGCTGCTCTCATCTGTTCACATTTTGCTCAGCTCCCCATACAAGCCAGAGGGATACACGATAGACATAACCTATAATCAAGTGGGTCTTTCCCTATCACTAACATGCAGGCACAGTCAATCCTACCTTGGCCAAGGCCAGATGGCACTGGGTGAAGCCCTACCCTCAGCCAGCCTTGAGTAAATAACCTTCCCCTCTAGCTCTGGGTCTGCAAAACCTGATCCGTGCCCCTGCACCGGCTTGCAGGCTGGGAAGGAACAGGGCAAGCTAACAAGCTCAGTCAGTGCCTGGAGAGCATCCATCTTCTCAAACAGATGCTGGGAGCGATGGCCGTGGCTGCAGACACTTTGTGTCCCTGCCAATAGCTGCTTAACACAACTACGAGTTCTTGCAAGTTATGCACCAGCAACTATAAACAATAGGCAACGTCCTTCGTGACCTCAGCTAAATCTTTAGCTTGGGGAAGGCAGCTTTAGTCTGCACAAGCACCTGCAGATTCAGCTGTTTATTTCAGTTGCATTTGTTGGGTTTTTTTAACAGCTGGGTTTGTCTTCTCTAGATATGAGTTTTTCTTGAGCTTTTTTGCATTTAATTATCAGCTGGGATAGGAGGCTTGCAAGCACAGCTGTTATTGCAACATTTCAGTGCTTTGACTTTCAGGCCCAGATGGAGTGAGCTGTGCAAATATGACAAATCAGAAGTAAAGCAAACTTTCTCAAACTTTCAAAGCAACTTGATGTGAGAAACAGACTGGGATGGATTAAGAGTGCACACGGACCAGCTGAGCCGATGAGTCATGGTGCTACACTGATGTGATACCATGCTGTGGTACCCTGCCTCTGCAGAAACGCTAAGAGAAAGGGCTCCTCTACAACATGCTGCTGGAAATACCTCTGCTGTGCTCAGTAAAGATTGTGCTCTGCCCTTATTTGGTCAAACAGACTTAATTCTTTGCCGGGAGCCCATCACAGATGACGGTCTTGTTTGCAGAAAAAGGTATTTAGCTATTGAGTGTGGATATGAGGGGCAGTATGGGTTCCTCAGCTTGGTTGCCAATCCTATCATCAGCCCCAGCTGCTGAGTCACTGCCCCTAGTCAGGTATCGAGCTGTGCCAGAGGTGATCACAGAGTCATAGAATATGCTGAGTTGGAAGGGACCCACTAGGGTCATCACATTCAACTTCTGGCCCTGCACAGGACATCCCAAGAATCACATCAGGTCTGAAAGCATTGTCCAAACACTTCTTGAACTCAGGCCTGATGTTGTGACCACTTCCCTGGGCAGCCTGTTCTAGTACTCAACCATCCTCTTGGTGAAAAACTTCTTCCTGGTATCTAACCTAAACCATCCATTATTCAGCTTCCTGCCATTTTCTCAAGTCATGTCACTGGTGACGAGGGTAAAGAGATCAGCACTTGCCCTCTCACTTTCCCTTGTGAGGATGTTCCCCCTCAAGTCTCCTCCAGGCTGGACAAACCAAGTGACACCTCATAAGCCTTCCCCTCCAGACCCTTCATCATCCTTACGGGTCTCCTTTGGACACTCTCTAATAGCTTAATGTTTTTCTTATATTATGGTGCACAAACCTGCACACAATATTCAAGGAGAGGCTGCCTCAGTGCAGAGCAGAGCATGACAATCCCCTCCCTCAAGCAGCTGGCAATGCTTAGCCCGATGTCCCCAGGACACAGCTGGCCCTGGCAGCCAAGAGGGCCAACTGCTGAGTCATATTCATCTTGCCATCGACCAGGACCCCCAGGTCCCTTTCCAAGGTGCTGCTCTCTAGCCTCTCATTCCCCAGTCTATACACATATCCAGGGTTGCCCCATCCCAGCTGCAGAATCTGGTGCTTGCTGGGTGATGATGTTGTCAAGTCTAGATTTCCAAGCCAGCAGGGAAGATTATGCTAATGATGGTTTTTGTGCCATCCTTCACCTGCAGTGAGCTTGTTCCAGGCTTTCCTGGTCTGTGTTGGTATTTCAGGATCTGAGGGGCCTCCCTTTCCCACCCTATCCTTAGGGCACCTGCCCAGCTGGTGCCTGCCTCCTCCACACCAGGGCAAGACCTATTGTGCTGGTTTAAAGGTAAACAAGTAGGAGAAATGAACCCAACTCAAAAAGAGACTACAAGTCAGAGTTATAATCTAATAAAAAGATTACAATAAATGCAATGATACAGGGAATAAATTGATTTTAGCCCACAACAACCTGAGGCACGAACAGCCCCTGTGCTGAGCCTATGTGGTCCCCCTCAGTACAAGATAAAAGGAAGGAAAACCTCTTGATGAGGATGATGGTTACAGTCTGTTTGAGAGTGGTGGTCACAGTCCTGTTGAGGTTCTGGTCCCCCTCTGGATCTGATAAGTGGTACCAGAAGTCCCCAAAACCCAAGATTATACACCCTCTGGTTCAAGTGGGAATGCCTAGTACCTCCCTCAGGGTGAGGAGTTTCACAATGGGTATTTACTCCAGGGTCATGGGATATTTTTGAAATCCTTGATGTCCTATTAGCAGACCTGACCCCTCAGGCTGGGTGTGAAGGTGCTAATGACTCCCCAGAGGGGAGTTATCATGGCTGAGTCAGGAAAACTTCCCTGTCTCACAGGGTCCTTTAACACTCAGCTTGCAGCCTGAGGGGTCAAGTGTTCCCTGGGCAGCTGCTGCCAACAATCTATTACTAACAGTCCCTGAGAAATGACTTAGAGGGTGTAGCATACACAGTTTGGCTTACACCCACAGAGTGATGAACTGGTCCTGGCCACTGGAATTATGACACCTATCTCTTGGGCAGCACATGCATCCTCCCTTCAGCAGAAGGAAGTGCTGGACCAATGCAGAAAAGCTGATGATGGGACTCACCTCCCCTCATGCCAGTCAGATCAAAAACAGGCGTCTATTTAACATCTCCATTTCTGGCAGTTCTCCTTCCCACATGTCTACCACCCCCATCTTGTTTCCCACCTCTGCTGTCCTGGTGACAGTATCAGTGGCCTCACAGCAAGTCAAAGGAAGGAATTAGTTTGGGTTAAGACATGATTTGTGCCAGATTGGTGTAAACTCATTTTTGTCCCTTGGTTGGGGTCCAACAGGGCTCACAGGGCACTGCCATAGCAGGAAGGAACAGCTGCAGCGCTGGGAGGGCAGAAGAGCAGTGCTGCTGCAAGATGGTTTAATACACCAGTGTGAGGGGCCACAGCAAGGTGCTGGCAGCCCACCTGTGCTCACCAGCACCATGGCACAGCAGGAACTGCCTTCCAAAAGTGCTCTTCTCTCCCTGTAAATGCAGATGGAGCCTAGGTGACTAGATGACACCAGAGCTTCTAACTCCTACCCAGGAGGAATTAAGCAATGTTAACTTCACCTCTGATGGCTTCTCCAGGCCACAGAAAAGGATCTGAATACAGATTTCTGTGGCTCATGCTCTAATGCCTGGGCAATCTTTCCTGTCTGGATGCAGGCATCTGAGAGCCAGACTCTTGTCTGCAGTGTCAGTGGTAATTAATCAAACACCATGACAGCAAAGACAGCCTCAAGCACTTTTCTCTCTCAGAATTAATCAGATTATTTCCTCAGGATAATATTTTATTAATATAACTGCAACCCACCCCATTACTACCTATATTTATGAGTGGCTGCCTGTCAGGGGCTCCTGCTGCCACACACTGTGCAGGATGTTGGCTGGTGATGTTTAACACCTGCCCCCAGTCAGTAGGATCAGTTAAAGTTTTCTGGTTGTCTTCATGCTAAGGCTAAATAAAGTCCAGGTCTCTATTTTCTTGTCAGCTAGTTACAGATAAGAGGAAAGGAATCTTGTCTCTCTTTGGGAGGCCAAAGGATCCAGTCCACAAGCTTAAAGGAGTGGATTTCCAGGAAGGCAGGATTTCAGACAGCTTTGTGGAGCTCTCTTATTGCCTGTACAAGAAAATAATCTCTTTGGCTGGCTTATCCCATATTAGCTCACGATTCATCCCCCATACTCTTGAGCCAGGGCCATCCATACTTCATTAGTTCACTGAGCCCTTTGCACCTGCCACATACATGTTATTAGGTCACTGCTGATTATTAATTCAGTTTCTCTGAAAAATTACAGTCCTCAAAAAGTGGGTTATGTGCTGAGGCCAATCCTGTTTGCCTCAAGGAACACTGGAGGTACTGGCCAATGCTGTTGTGTTCAAGAGAGATTTTCGATGGAGGAGGAACACCAGTAAGAGACTGGTGTTGTCAGGAATATAGGCTGTGATTTCTCTGCCCCCAGATTGTTTTTAGAACAAAGATCAGTGCTCTCCTGCCTCTCCAGGGCACAGAAACAAAAAAATGAGTTTTATTAATCTTCCCTGGAGAAACAATCTGCTAAACAATTATGATCAGCTGCTGCTAAACATGAGATACATGCAGAGTACAATTCATAAGCAAAATACAGCAAGAAATGTCTTCTAATGTCTTTTATAAAGCTGGATATGGTGGTAAATTCACATGGGATGTTCCCATTTCTAATGGGACAATAGTGACCTTGTTTTATCAGAGAATTACAGACTGGTTGAGGTTGGAAGGGATCTCTCTAGAAATCACGTGGTACAAATTGCTACCTAGAGCTGGTTGCCCAGAACCACGTCCAAATAGCTTCTGGTTATCTCCAAGAAGGGAGCCTCTACAACCTCCCTGGGCAACCTGTGCCAGGGCTTGGTCACCCTCATAGTGAAAAAGTGTTTCCTGATGTTCAGAGACAACTTCCTGTGCTTCAGTTTGTGCCCAGGCTCTGGTCCTGCCAGTAGGCTCCTAAAAGTCCCAAACACTCTGGCAGCTTCCTCTGAGAAGTCAAGCCTTAGTCCTAGAGGAAAGTATAAGTCAAATAGGTTTACTCCTTTGCAATGGGCCCTTGGAAGCCACTTACTGAACCCTCCACCAGCAGAAGGACCTTTTGAAGAGAAACCGGAAACACTCTTTGAGTTTGTGGTGACAGAAACTCCCCATCCAGAAGTGTGGCATCTGGCAGCTTCCATACTCTGTGCTTGATGCCAGAGACAGGATAGGCCTGAGTAAAGTATCAGTCATTTTGACACTTCAGGTATTTTGATTTAGAACAAATAAAACTGCAAAATAATTATGTACTCCCTGAAACATTTTCTATTTGTTTTGGAGAATGAAAAGGATAACACCGTAGCTGTTTGAGGGGGTTTTGTATGGCTATTACTCACACATTGGATATGATGTTTCAGGGTGGGAGCCATGCTGTTACACGAGTAGCGACAGATGAACAGCACTGCTGCCTATTTGCTCTCTCCCAGGATTCACTGTATTTCTTCAAGCTCCAAATGCTGGAAGCAATGGATTAAAGAAAGAATAAGCTTAGCTTTAATTCTGAAAAATCTGTGGTCAAGAATTAAAGAGGGGCCCTGAATAAAAATTCGGGAGCCAGAAGTCACATTCAGCGAACTTCTGATTTAATTTTTAGTTCTCACTCTTTTTAAGCTCAGCCCGTTGCTTGGAAAGCTGGATTGACAAATTTTAGTCACTAGGGCTTGTAACACCTTGGCCAACACGACATGAGGAAAGTGAAAATTAAATATTTCTTGATAAAGTTGTTTTTCCTACTAATTTCTTAAGTTCTTAAAGAACTTCTAATATTTAATCTGGTTTTGCCACTTTGTGGTGTGTATTGACTTTTGCAATTTACTCAACTCACAAAATGAAAAAAGACCAGTCTTTCCAAGTACTGTGGCTAACTCTGACCTGCGTAATTACTGATTTAAACTTAAAGCACTTGCCCACAGCAAACTGACACATGCAGCAAATGAGGTCACATTCCCCTATATGTCATCCTCTTCCCATTGCAGTAAAAGATGCATAATGAAAATACTGTCAGAAAATAACAGCTACACATACATCTAGATTGAGGATTAACATAAATAACTTGTGCCCTTCTAACAGATGAGGGGATTATATAGTATCCTATTGTGTAGGCAGTTCATAATCAACCTCATTTCTTTTAGACAAAAGCTAAATTTGAGGCCTGAATTATTACTTCTTCCCTAATGATAAAAGACAGCTGCATATGGCAAAATGTGCAGTGATGTCTGAGCACAAAAATGAGTGCAACTCTCAAAAGGCTTTGCAAAATTCAAAGAGAAGCAATACTCCTGTTTAAGGGAAATAAAAATTGAGACATCTATTACTTTTATTAGAACTGATTTTGTTATCTCCCTCCTCTCCTGCCTTTGATCCTGCTTCTTCTTCCTGAGACGCAATAGATTTGTCTGCTAATGAGACAACTCAGGATGTAAAATTACCTGCAAAATGGTCCTTCTCCCTGGGAGCTTCCCAAGCCTATGATCAGTCACCACTACCATAAGTTCCAGAGCAACTCTTGAGCTTGGGATTTGCATTCTCAGGAGATGCACACAGTGATGCTGTTATCTGAGAGAGTGGGAAAAAAGTGCCCAAGGTCAGAGGACAATTTTTATCCATCTGAAGAAACACCTTTTTTGGCACTTTTTTTCAGTAAGAACAGGTTTTCAGTCAGCTGAGGCCTGAGGTTTCCCCTACAGCTCGTGCAGAAACTTTCTCATGCAGTTCTCTGAAAAATGCAGTTACAGAGCTTACATACTGTGGGGCAGGGTGGCTTACATACATCTCATGGTTTACAAAAAATATTATTACTTTAAAATGATGCCTCAGGTTTGATGCAAACATTGAGAAAAGAGAGCGAGGGACACCTCTTTAACAGAATTGTACAGTGTTGTTTACAAATTATCAGTTGAGTAGTATGATCCCACCCTTCCAGGATGCCAGCTGATGTTTGCAGGGCTGCCAGATAGAGGGGAAAAAAGAAAACAAGAAGTATAAACCCCTGGGTGTCATGATGCTGTATTTTACAGTCACTGCTTCAGAAATGAGATGACAACAAACTGGCTTCAGTTCTGGCTACTCTATCACAATCAATCAATCAATCAATCAATCAATCTATATATATATCTATATATCTATATCTATATCTATCTATCTATCTATCTATCTATCTATCTATCTATCTATCTATATATATATATATATATACACACACACAAGAAAGGTCCCAGAGAGAAGAAAACAAGTAGAGACAAAGAAATGTCTGGAAGAAGACAGGCTGTACATATGGGAATTCCTCTGCCTATACTGGAGAAAAATAACACAGGAAATAATGAAAAAAAACCCATATCAAATAACGAATCACAAAAGAAAAGCAGAAACTTCTGTAAATGGGTCTGTACAGACGTTATACTGCTGAGTAGGCATTACAGGTATGCCTTAGTCTCGATTTAAGGAAGAGAAAAATGGCTGTGGTCAGAAATGAAGCAGATGCTGGCCTTGAGAAACCAAGAGCAGTCCATGCTTCAGGTTCCAGGGATGCCAGAACAAACACCAGCATATCAGCCAAGGCAGTGGTTACTCAAACTGTATTTACTGAATTGTTTTTGACAACTCTGGGGCTCTTTCTTTTTCCTCTAACATCTTATAGCACTGCCCAGCGTCAGAGTGACATCTTAAATGAGATGGGCCATCCTGGAGCTACAGTTTCCTGTGCTGGTGCTGCTATTACTCTCAAATATTATGTCTGTAACTTTTCCCAAACTCTGTCAAGAAGGTTTCTGTGCATAGTTTGAGCTGAGTGCAAGTTCCCATTGACTATTTCAGTATCCAGCTTGCAGAGCTCCAAGTCCATGATAAGACCATGTCCATCCAGATGGTATGTCATGATGAGGTCCCTGTGCTTCATTACATGCAGCCAAAGCCACTTGAAGAATGAACTAAAGCAAAGTCATAAACCCAAAGATACATCTGTATGCAGAGCAAAAGCATGTCAAGTCCCCCAGGGTATGGGCTGAAAGCAGGACCAGCCAGTAAGGACCTGTGCTCTTTGCAATTTTCAGTTTTGCAAAACCGAGTGCAAGGTGCCAAATCTAGAAAACAAAGTAACAAATCAATCAGAAGGAAGAGCAAAAAAGTATAGCTGAGGATCCAACTCATTAAAATATTAATTAACCTAAGTTAGATTTTTAACTAAGGGGGTGGAAATCAAACTGTGTTTTTCTTTCTCAAATTAAGAGTTTACTTATGGTGGCAAAATTCAGAGCAGGAGGAGGAGGATGCTGCCCTGCCTCAGCCTCTGCAGTCCAGCACCAGCCCTGCTTGCAATCCAGCACTGCCTGCCACACTCTGCTCAAACACCTGATACTTGTTTGCTCTTGCTCTGACATGGCTCCAGGTGCACTTAATGGCCAGCTCTAATTGCAGCATGACATACCTGCAGCAGCAGTTTGAAAGGCTGGAAGAATAAATGTATGGCTTAAAAATAGGTGTTACTACTTTACTACTTGCTCTAATGTGATTGGGTGAGTGACTGAGCTAAATAGGTTGGGGTGAAACATGAAGGCCAGTTCCAAATCAGAGCCCCTAAAGTCCTGGGATGGTAAAAGTCCTGGGATGCCAGGATTGAAGTACCTGACACATTTTTGCAGTAATAAATTCAGACAGTGCAGCTCTGAAGAGGCACCTTCTGAGTAACACAACCACCCAGATATTGTCGAAGCTACACTTTTTTTTGTTGCTGTTTTTTTGGGTTTGTGGGTTGGTTGGGTATTTTTTGGTTTGTAGTGGTCTGGTTTGGTCTTTTGGGTTTTTGTTTTGTTTTGTCTTGTGGTACTAAGCATTGGAAACAAACTTTTTCCCAAGGAAAGCTTTTTAATCCTAGGAGACATTTTATCTGATAGTTTCAGATGACTGATGACTCTGGCAGCACCGGTCTCTAGCATAAAAGTCCAGACACCCAAAAGGGAGTTGTTTTTTCTGTTGGCAGAGTATGACCCACCAGGAGGGTTAATCGCTTTTGGAAGTGCACACCTCTTACCCCTAAGGTGATTATTCCAGAGGGAAATTGCTCTAAGAACTCATTAATGAAACAGGAAGCCATTATTTCTGACTGAGCATGCAGGGTCCTTTAGGAACAGCACGGGGCTGGGAAACCAGACCCAGGTGAGATCATGTGCTGGCCTTTTCCTTTCAGATAAGAGTGTGAAAACTGTAGTAAACAATGCATGCTCTGTATTGATTGCTGACACCATTATCGCTGGATTAACGCAACCTAAACCTGTGACAGACAGCATGAACTACTGAATTCCTTAAGTTCCCTTGGAAGGGAAGGTATCAATTGGCAGCTCTACGACCAAGCTTCCAAACAGCGAGGTATCCAGCAGAGCTTTTTGAGCATGTTATTCTTTCATATGGGGATGGAGCAAGGTGGTGGAAAGCACAGACTCCTCTGCCACCTCAGAAGCATTACTTGAGTCAGATTTTCCCTCCATTGCGGTCCTACCAGAGATGGCATAATGCCTCCTTCTCCTCTTTTCTCCTTGCTAGGCTCTGCATTCCATTGGCAGTCACAGAGCTGGACACACTATTGCTGCTCCACTCCTGCTCATCTCTGGAGGTCAGTGAGGTCCTGGTGGAGGTCCTGCAGCAGTGAGGCATTACCTGAACAACTGCCAGCTGTTGTAACTGTGTTTCATTGAAAACCACAGCACACTGATGAGTTCCCTACATGAACCAAGGATGGCACATAAAAAGATGACATGTCCTGTGGGATCAGTTTAGCTAAGGAAAGAGTTCCCCTCTCCCTCCCTCCCTCCCTCCCTCCCTCTCTCTCTCTCTCCCTCCCTCCCTCCCTCCCTCAAAAAAAGACTAGATGCAATATATAGCCTTAGTCTTGTCTAGCCCATCACATTTCTGATGCATAAATCATCCTCAAAATGTCCTCAGATAAGACATTCTTCCTACCTTGTGCTATTTAAGTTAACAACCAATAAATGTAAACCAATTCAAGATTTAACTGGGAATACCGAATTGGCATTTGGCAGGGGAACTACTGGGTAACACATCTGGACACAGCTCATGCCATTGCTTCCAGATGTGTTCCTGGAACCGTGGGCACAGGCAATATTGAGGACCTGGGAGCCTGCTGCAGGCTGACCTCTCCTACCCAAGGCCTCCCACTCCAAGTGCATTTGCGGGCATAGTAAAGCAGGAGGAGCGATAAGACCACCAGGTGAAAGAGCTCTGATTTGGCAATCGGCTACAGATATCCAAGGATTCAATTTCTTTGTTAACTTTGTTTTATTCTCCTTTGCTGCAGAAACCATGCAAGCATCCCACTGAAGAAGGCACACTTGTGAAGCAGCACTACCTTAAAAACAGATTAAAAAGGCCTTTTGAAGCTTCTCTTTGTTCTTCCCCACTTCAACTGAGAACTTTTTTCTAGAGCAGGAGGATGCATTTTAAAGCAAGATTATTGAGAATGTGAATTTAAATACAGAGAGCCAATCTAGATTTTCATGAAGGCACCCCAGAGTCTCATCTAATTGTAAAAACTAAGAAAGGAGGAACCATCTAAATCCACCCCACTGCCAATGGAGAATAGCTCCAGGAGGATATTTACCAGTTTTTAACACCTTGGCCTTGTGCCTCATGTGCATCAGAGACATACTTTTAGGCCAATAAAGCATCCCTTATCATGCCTTAATGCTGGAAGAATTAATTTATCACTCATTATTTGCTCTTTTAAAACTCTGCTCTTTGGATAGCTGTGACATAATTCTTAAAAATTACTCTAGTTAAAGAGCAGAACTACACTGTCCCCTCCAGATCCCTACCACAAAGGTTTCCTTTTCCCAGTTTAATTTCAGCTCTCGCATTTGATGAAGGGCCAAACACACTGATCAAAGGGGTGCCAGGGAGCACAGCTTGAGTCCTCTCACAACTCCTGCCTGGGCACACTCTGATCAAGGGTCTGCCAGAGGCTGGGAATGGCTGCTTCTTCACAGTGGTGAAAGGGTGTGCCTCTTTGGGCTAAATCAGGGAATTCAGTCTGAATTCAGACAAAGCAAGGCCTGACAAAGTAAAGATGAAGTTTCGATTTAAGTGAAGCCTAAGGAAATATGATTTCACTTTAAAGAAGTCTCTCTCTGTCTCTATCATGTACACACAATCCCAATGTAAGTGATTTCATCTTTCATAGTTGAAGGTCAGCCATGTCAACACAGTAATTTTTCCACAGCAAGTCACAGTTTCTGCTCTCCCAGCAGGTCTGCACCATGAACGTCCTAAATAAACCACAAAAGCAAGGCAATTTGAAGTTATTGGACGCTTTTATTCTAATGTAGCACCCAGCTTCATATCATATACATTTTCCAAAATTAGATGGGCGTAGTATAGAACACTATACATTTTGCAGCTTACCACAGGGACAGTCTGCAGCTGTGAAAACAAATTACTTAAGTCTGGCTAATTTATAAGTTAAAATTCAAATATTTAATAGCTTCAGGGTATTTTTTAGATTAAAACAACGATAATGCTTGCAATACAATTTTATATCAAAAAATCAGTAACAGAGTAAAACATAATGCATATTTCCATAGCACATTATCATGAAGATAGCTGAAAAAAGCTGCAAAATACATCATCTCTTCTCAAAGATACTACATCACTTAGATTTTTTTTTCCTGAAAAAATACTTTACTCTTTAGTCAATAAAATATGTGGCTTCATAAGCCCATGTATTTTCTTCTTAAGGACTGTGTATGCTGAAGGCCGAAAGGCTGTCGGTACTGGAAAATGGACATCCCTCATTCCCCAGCTAGCAACTTTTCTAGGCTCTTCCTCCTGATCTGGAAGCTCAGCTGGGAGAAGGGCAATAAATACACCACCAACAGGCAATTTTCACATCATGCCCATCCTAAATGCTTCCTGTGAAGGGCTCCAAATGCCAACCATGCCTTTAGGATCATTTTACCCTGCAAAACCTCACCACCCCATGCTGGTTAGCCTTGGTGGTGCTGTAGAATCATAGAACAGTTTGGATCAGAAGGAACCTTAAAGATCATCTCGTTCCAATGGCCCTACCATGGACAGGGACACTTTTCATTAGACCAGGTTGCTCAGAGCGTCATCCAACCTTGCCTTGAACACTTCAGGGATGGGGCATCCACAACTTCTCTGGGCAACCTGTTCCAGTGTCTTACCACCCTCACAGTAAAAAATTTCTCCCTAGTATCTAATCCAAACATACCATCTTTAAGTTTCAAGCCATTCCCTCTTGTCCTGTCACTACATGCCTGTATAAAAAGTCCCTCTCTAGGTCTCCTGTAGCCCTCTTTAGGTACTGGAACGTGCTATAAGGTCTCCCCAGAGCCTTGTCTTCTCTGTGAAGAACAATGTCAACTCTCAGCCTATCTTCATAGGAGAGGTGCTCCAGCCCCCTGATCATGTCAAGCTGTGACTGAATGATAGACAAACAAGCTCCTCTCCCTGATGTGGATACAGAATTTCCAGCAGCGAAACTACTGCCATGCAATCTGAAGATAATGTTTTGATTTTAAAAGGATATTCAACAACTGAACCACCAACAGGGCTGCATCAACCAATCACTGACACTTTTTCTACGTCACCAAAACTCTCTGGAAAAGCGAACTGAAGACTATCTGGAAAGTAATGTTTCTGCTGCATCCTGGTATAAACTCAATAACTAGGAGAAGGACATCAATCCTTCAGGATTAATGTGCATTCACAGGTAATTTAATGCCTCTGAAATGGAAACTGTTTGCCTTGCTTAATTACCAGGTCATTATTTATTTTTAATAGCTCAAGTAAAAATGGCTTGTCTACGAAGGCAACCAGTCATTACACTTAGGTGAGAATTTTCTTTTTATCACCACAGAATTACTATACATTGAAAGAAGTATTTCATAGAAAGGTATCAGGTGATACAAACATTAACAGATCCATAAAGATGTACAATCAAAAAGAAGACACATGAGCACACACACTCACACTGAGGAAGATCCTTATCTGCTCCACCTAGTCCTGTTCTGCAGGCTTGGAAAGGGGCAGCAGGCTCATAGTCAGCACATCCTCTCAGAGGCAAGGATGCCATGCTCCACCTCCTGTTCCCATTTATTCTCTACTGCTGGGCATGTTCTCCTCTGCCCAAGTATGTACAGAAACCAAGAACTGAGGACAGTGAGAGCTTACACATGGGAACCTGCTCTCACTCCTTGGTCAGGCAGGAAGCTGGGACAGGCAGACCCTACTTGCTGTTCTGGGTCAGGCATGTCAGGGGTTTAAAGCTCATCACTCACCTGTAGCTCGAGAAAGTGCTCTGAACATGAAGCAAACTGCCTGTGATAAGGTCTCCCTTTTGGACCAAATGGTTTTGGGTTTAGGAGAATCTTCCATCTAAAGTTTGAGAAAGTAAAGGTTTCTGCAAAAAAATTATGATTTTGCTACACCCATATTTTTCTAAAGGGGAAATAATGTTAGAGAAAATCAGTGACATTGGATTTAGATGTGAACTTGGACCAGCCAGGGCCTGTTAACAGCAGCCATGAGTATGGCTGCATGGAACAACTGCCAGAAGTACTGTCTATAGATTCTTGATGCCTTCTCCTCTCCTCCAGATGCTAAAAGTTTCCCATGCCCAGACACACTTTTTCATTTTGCATGGGCTATTATAAATGCTTAACCATTGAGACATACAGAAGAGTAACTTCCTGCATCATATGTATAACACACCAACATTTCCTCTTGAATATTTCTCTTTACTCTCTATGTGAAGTAGTGTATCATCATCATAGCTGACGTTTCACCAAACAGAATACAAATCAACTCACATTCTAGTCACTGAAGCTGAGTGGGTCATTTGATTGCAACCCCAAAAATGCAGGGATTGTTAAATATAGAGTCTGGTAGTAAAGTAACAACCAAGGATGTATTTCACTGTTGGCTAAACATGTATAACAATTTCCAGTGAATGAAAAAACCTTCCGTATTTTAGAAGGGAGACATTTGAAAAAGACAGTCTAAAGCAGACTCACCCACTCTGCCTTTGAACAGTCTACTCCGCAAATAACTCAAGTGAAATAAATGTGAGATTATTCCAAAGAAAGCTCCTATTAAACATGAGAAAGTCCTCTGTTGCCTTAAAAATGCAGTGTGCACATTTCTTTGTAATAATTGAAAAGCTTTCCTTAAAATATCACCTATAAAATAAAAAACAAGTGTGCCATACAATTATTTTCTATGAAATAATAAGGGCTTATGAACCAAATGATAATGTAAGAACTAAAAAACACAGCTAGCACTTAGCCTCCTTAAATCTCCTGACTGACTCAGTGCTATTATGAACAAATTAAATAAATGATGATGATAAATTTGGAAAAATACCACTACTAGCAAGAGGGCAGTGGCTCTTTTGCAGCTTCCCAGAAAAGTTTGCATTCCTCACATTTTGTCACTGACCAGGAATGACTGCCTGACCTCAGCTATGCAATAGTCATACAAGAGAAGTCCCAAATCCAGAGAAAACAGTTGTTGCTTGTTGACATAGTGATGTTTCGTTGAATCAAAACTAATGTATCACAAATACAGACTTTCAGTAACAAGTCTGCAAATGACTACTTTCACCTTCAGACTTCTAGATTCAAGTCCCACATCCACATTCCTTCTAGATAAAACAGACTATTTCCCATTGATGTCTTTCTTATCTCTCAACAAAACTTTTGGCTGCTCTGGTGCCCTCTGATAATGCCAAGGCAGCCATTCCATGATACACCCTGAAAAGAGGCTACCCAACTGCTTCAAACCTACTTCTCCTTCCTCTCAGCCCCAGGGCCCTCCAGTTGCTGCAGGGAGAAAGCATCACACCAACAACAGTGACAAAATTTTTGCACTGTTTCTGCAAGACAAACACATACACCTAAATTAAGTCAGTGAGCAACAGGACATGAAACATGTGCAGCATCACGTTTAAGGTGGCTTGCAGGTAGGTGACGTTCCCTTGCAGTGAAGCACACCATACCCATGGTGAAAGCAGGGCTGACATTATGTCTGAGGTTATCCAATCTAAGACTATTGCCTGAAAAAATAAAGCAACATTAGTCAGCCAGCTTCCACTGCAAGAACTGAAATCAAAGCCACAATCACTGCATCCATGGAAAAATGCCCACACAATTCAGTTGGCCCTGGATCAAACGCAAGTTAAAAATTAATCTTTGCTTCTTCATTTAGAAAATAGATGGGCATTAGCAGCTCTATCCTATCAGTAGCATCTCCACTGATGTGTGAAGGAACCTTAGTGAAAGCCTGTTGTAAAAGGCAATTATTTCCACCACACATTTTATAGCCTCATATATAGCACTTTTGCTATCTTTGTTCTTTTGGAAATACAGTTCTTGTATACATCCTTAAAAAAATACCAGCATCTATTAAGACAACAAAGCAGACTAACACAAACGTACATAGAATAACTTTTATAAAAATGCCCTGAATGCATTTTAACCTGTAGTTAGAAATACAGTTGGTTAAAAAAAAAAGCAGAAAAAAGCTATAAACCAATGATCTCAAGCATGCCAAAAGAATGCAGAGACACTGGCAGTTGCAAGCAAGGGATCAAACACTGGTGATACAAAACAACTGTAGCTAAAAAAAAGATATTTTTTCCTAATTTCCAAAATAATTAAATTTTAGTATTTTTTACTTCCTCTCATATGATTTGAACTTCTAAAATACAAGTTTTCTCTAGCATTAAAATACATCCGTGATTGCATAATAAACAGTACTAAGAAAATAATTATTTGACATGTGATTGAGGATAAAGATTCTGTACATCTTGAGAGTTTTATTCCTATAGTATGTTAAACTCATGGGTACTCTAGCATGATACAATTCTACAGGATCAGTAACATCCAGAAGCACATCACAGCAGATGAGTTTCCAATTTAAGCAAGAATTCAGGAATGATGTACCTTTTAATGATCAGGGCAGGAGGTGCTGCCAAAATGCATATAAATCAGAAATTCTTTACATAAATAAAATACTCTTAGTTATTCATTTCAGTGATAAACTGCATTTACACATTAGGCTAGGAATAGGGAGGAAAGAAGGCAAAGCATCTCCCACTCAGAAATATCTGGCAGTCAGATACTTGTTTTCTGTGCCTTCCCCACCTGCAAAGGCAAATGTACGTAGTGGGGTGAAGGGAGACCAGACAAGGCTGGACCTGCCCACTGCCTTGACACAAGCCCTGCTCAGCCACACCAAGCTTCTCTTCTTGCAAGGCTGTCAGGACAGGGTGCTCTGCTCTTGGTGCTGCATGGCGGTGCGGGAACTCACAGGACAGTGACAGGACGTAGCTGCTCCAGCTGTGTTTCCAAGGCAATTCGTTCCTTGTGAACCTCCTGCAGGAGGGAGAGAGTCATTGTAACTTTTGGGATGCTCGCATGCATCACCCTGCTCTGGTGAAGAGCAGCCAGGCAAACCACTGCCATTGACTCGAGGCTTGGGGCTCAGCTGTCTGAGTAATTCTCCTTGTGGTCTCTCAAAACACACCAATGCCGTACAACCCCCCGGCACAGGTATCTGCTGCCTCCTCCTCACAGTGGGGCAGCACAGAGGTTTAAACACATGCTTGGGCAATCACGGAGAGGAGCAGTCATCCACTGGGCAGTGGAACAGCTGGGGCTTCAGCAAAGATAGGCACAATTGGCCATTTTTACTAAAGAAAATCAGCTTATTTTTTGAAATTAGGTTTCCTTAAAAACTGCTTTTTGATAATTTTCGTTCTACAAGCAACCTCCTCCTTTTGGGAAATGAACAAAACTTAAACTTTGCAACCTACCTCTGTGGCTGATCATCAGTCTCGGTCAGAAACTTAGTGTGAAGGCTTTGGGGACCAGTGATAATTGGGAAAGCTCTTCTTGTCTCAAGGCTGCCCCTGTATTGAGGGGCACCCAGCTCCCTGCCAGTGTGGGAGCTGGGCTGAACTAGGACTTCTCCAGGCTTTGGTTCCTCACTGGGAGAGGCTCAGAGCCCCAGCATGACAGTGCACTTGAACCCTCCCACACCTCAGTGCAAGATGTGCCTGAGGGGTACCCATAAAGTCTTCTGGTCGGCATAAAAACAGCAGAGCCCTGCTCCATCAGAAAGCTTCCAGGCAGCAATACAACTTAAATGATGAGTTCAGTTTTCTGTTCTTGTGTGAACTTAGGGAAACCTATGTCTTTTCCTGCTGTAAAACACAGATAACAGCACTGGCCTGCTGAAGATGGAAGCAGGTAAGACCTGAGGAAAGGAATGATGGCAACGTGCTATTATTACAAGCTTTCATCTATATGCTTATTTCAATTACTGTCCTATATTTTCCTCTGATTCAGTAGACAGCACCACCCTGAATCTCTCTTGGGAGATCCTTGAAAAGCAGTTAAGAAATTACATTAAGCAAAGTTGAACATGCAATCAAACTTCCACCTGGACTGAAAAAAGTGTATCTGCAGGTTTACTGCCCTTTCCAGACAAGTGTGTTCATAATGTGCAAAGAAGAAAAAGATGTAGCAGATAAAAACCTGAAGTCTGTACTACTTTTGGACTAAGACAACAGAAAAATAAGAACTGATATTTGTAAGAAAACAGCCCCTTGAGAACACATTAAAGGACAAGTCAGCAGACACTAAAAATCAGTGTTAGATGTTCATGTAAAGCATCGTTCAGCCAGTCCGTATGTCTCAAATACCTGACTGCAAGAGACAGTTAGTAGCAGAACTGATCAGAAAACAAGAAAGCTTGGTTTGAGTTGCTCTTCTGCAGCAACTGACACCATCACATTATTAAACTTTTCGGAAAGGCAAAGTTCATCCTTTAGACTTACTCTGCCAGGAATTGTAGGCTCATAGGTTACTATTTTTCACAGAAAGCATCATCCTACCCCCATATACAGCACAGCTATTCCCTTCTTGAAAGCAGAAGTAATGCAATAGGTCTCATCTGAGAAGATGAACAAGATTCTCTGCTTGAGGTGACACATAACTGATTGCAGGGAGCTTTGTCACTGATTTGCAATGCATTCCTTACCTTCAGCTGCTGCTGGAGCTCACTGTTCAACCTGGCGAGCACAGCATTGGCTTCTTTGTTTTTCCGTATAGCAGTCTGAATAGCCCTTTTCTGCTTGGAAGACTGTCTGCCAGACACAGAGACACGAAACATTTCAATTAAGAGCCTCAACAGTGGCTGATGCCAGAAGACCAGCCATCCATTTTGCGTGACTGTAGTCTACACACTCTGGACTATGCTTCAAAGACAAGGTACAAACTACAGATTTGAGAAAAGAAAAACGTAACGCTGAAATTAGATGGCTGAATCAGGCAGAATTTTTGAAAATAAAACGGTCACGCTTGTTAACCCGAATGACAGAAACACTTCAGGCTGTCTTGATTATTTCAAAACCTCTCTGAGGTTAAGAATAATCCCTGCATAGCTGTAGTTATTGCCACATCTTTGCATTAGCTGTTTTCAGACACTTGTAGAGTTTAAAGAGTCAGGAGTGGCTAATGTAAAATACAAAAATCAGTCTATAAGGAAAGAAAGGACATCAATATGAAATTGCTGTCTCACATTTTTGGGAGCACTGCTGATTCTGATGTTTCTTTCCTTCAAAAATTAATCTGTCTTTCATTCAAAGCAGTAATTTCCACCAGAACCATCTGATATCACAACAGGAACAGAGAGAGGGCTTATGGACTTTCTTTATCTGTTCTGCTGCTTAAATAAAGGATTTCTCTCTTATTATTACTTCATAGCCTGTGGTAACTGATCTGGAGGAAACGACAGCTAGGCAGAGAGGTACAGAAAGAGACAGCTCTGTACATAAGGACCATCCAAGAAACAGAGATAACAATAGGAAAAAGGAAAGAAAATACAGAAAATTCTGGCTGAATATCCAAACCTATTTCCAAACAGATTATTTTAAAGTTTTACTTGAGGCAAGAAGAGCTCTTTAATGCCAAATTTGATCTAAAACAGATGCCCTATTTAAATACAGTCCACAGTGGCACACAGTCCCCATTAGCTCTTCTCTCTTAACAGAGCTCATGGCACTGATCTTTGCAACAGAATCTTTTTCGCAGCACAGCAACAGGACTTTATGCTGTTATCTTCCAGTGAACTGTCAGTTTTCTGCTTCACTATTTTGCTTCAAACTACTCTCCACAGGCTATAAAGTAATAAATGACAGGAAAAAAATAAAACCAGGGCAATATATGTCTGTGGCCATTTAAACATTTTAGGAAACATACAGACAAAACGGGATTGAGATGTTAACAAAT
Organism: Hafferia zeledoni; assembly: GCA_035583235.1. Taxonomy (NCBI): domain Eukaryota; kingdom Metazoa; phylum Chordata; class Aves; order Passeriformes; family Thamnophilidae; genus Hafferia; species Hafferia zeledoni. Next base: position 103,094,508 of record JAWWEV010000001.1, on the reverse strand, counting down.
GCTGTTATCTTTGAACCACTATGGAATATGCACTCCCAAGGCACAATATAGCACTTTAAGAGCATCCTAGGAGTCTTATTACTTATTCTAATCTCCAATTATGCAGCACAGATTCAATCTACTTATAAACAGTTTGCCAAGAAATGCACAATTGCTTTGGGCAGCTTCGTTTTTCTTCAAGCTGAATCAGATGTCTTTGCAAGGCTCTGGGTGATGGCAGGGTATAATGTTTGCACACTCAGTTGAGGAAGATGCAGAGATCCAATAGTGCTTCAAGTACCTTTGCTTACCATTTGTACAGCCCCTTCTCCACCACTATTAAATACACATACAAGTCTTTGGTGCTGACAGCTTTGACAGCTGTATTTATGAGAGCAAACAACACATGTTGGTTTGGCCATTACTGGATTATCACAAGTGGTGTGCGGCTCAGCTCACACTAGTGGCAAGATTGTTTCCAACCTGCCTTGCAATGAACAAATATCACACAGATATGATCAACATCAAGCATTTCATGGCTCAGTTTCCTGGACATTTATTTGGTTATATCTGTCCATATGAATGAGCAAAATTCCAGAAGACATGTGCAAGGCAAAAACACACACCCTCACATAAAAAAAGGAGTTGTGTTAGATATGCTGGTTGAACTGCTAGGCTTGCTCTTCAGTCATGCCCACCAGGTACAGAAGTAGCACACCTTTGAAGAGGTTATCTATCAAACGCCAACAGCAGTCACTACAAACTTAGTCTGCATTTGACAAGACCAATGTAGATTTCAGAGACCTGTATCTTGTGAAACATTCTCAAACCCAGAACTATCAAGCACAAAGTTATGCAAAGTGCAAACCCTGCCACATCAGATCTCATGGTGCGGTTTGGCATGATTAGTACAGGTTTTTACTTTTGAACTGGAAGATGAGCCTTGGCTGCTGGCAGGGAAGAAGTCACATTTATAGTGGGAGAAACCTCAGGGGTGTCCAGCCCTTGTGCCTCTGTTCGGAGCTTCCTGCGGGCAGGTTTGGAGGGTGGCTGAGCAAGAACAACCTCCTGAAAGGAAAAAGCACAGCAATGTTAAGTTAGGCCATATGTATCCCATCAGTAGGCTGGGGAATACTTGTGACACATAAATTGCTGACAGCTGGACTAAGATTTCATAATTTAAAGAGGTACAGAGCTTAATTCAAATTTGGTAATAGCTTCTCAGGTTTCTGACTTTGAAAAAGGGACAATAACTCCTGCAATCACTTAATGAATTAAATGATTATACTGGTGTTTTGCCTTCATCTGGATGACAGGCTCTTCAGAAGTGGATTGTATAGCTTGGTGTGCAATGGGTGGAGGTGAAAGCAGGCATATAAATACATATACCAGCCCCCACTTGACCCAAAAGCATTAAAATCAAAGCAAGATTTAATTTTGATTAAGCTCAGTTGGTAAGAATGAATAATCAATCACTTGCATCCCAAGTTACTGCCTCACACATCTGGCATGGAGTCTCTCCTTTCTCCCCTCCTCCCTTACATGAAACAACACTGAAGATAGCTTAGAAATACAAATATATACAATTTTCCATGCAAAATTAACATGTTGGAAGCATCTAAGGCCAGTTATTTCTCTTCATAAGTTACATCAAATAAACAGTCTGGCTTTTCTGGGTAAAACAGATTCTTGGATTTTTATGACTTCAGTGGGAAGAAATATCCTTTTCAGTGTATTTTATACTAGATCTGTTTTACAAGGGATATAACTATTACTGCCTCATTTCATGAATGAAAAAGCTGAGACTCAAAAAGCTGAAGGGACTTGAGAAAGGTGTTTTTGGCTTCAGAGACAAAACCAGAGATCAAATTTTATTATCGCACATTTTCTTGGGCTAGACTATGTGCGTTACTACATTTTGACCAAATGTTAATAAAATAAGAAAAAAATAAATGAGGAAATATTTAATGACATGGCAATCATAAAGAAGAAACTCAACATTCTAATAAGCAGCCTGACTCACAAGAAGAGACTACTATGACTGATACAAAATGAAACCAACATAAGACCATCAATCATTCTTATTAGAGGGACTGCAATTATTAAAAGAATTTGAATTAGAAGGAAAAAAGGGGTTTCAACATTAAAAAATAGTTCTGTCACTATTGAAAAAAAGAATTTAAAAATATTATTACATATTCTGATCAAAACATTAGCACATCATGATTGCAGAGGTCTCTGCGGTAATAACACACTCTGAAATCCTAAGCACATGCAGAGGTCCCTGCAAATATCCCAGATGTGGCAAGTGAGGAACTTGTGTATGCCTTCTACAACTATAAACTGGTAGGACGCCAAATACACTATCCCAGTCTACCTTAAAACTGCTCAAATCCACAGGATAAATCCCTCTGCCATTGCAAACACAATGCTGTAAGCAATGATCCAAACCTAAAAGCAGATCCCTCTGCAGGGGCTCTTTGGCTGGCTGCTGCTGCACAAGGCTTTGGAAAGTGGGTCAGCACTGCAGCAACAACCTGCCTCCCACACCCCACAGCCTGAGGCTTTGCTGCATTCTAAGGATCCAGGTGGGATGAGGGTGAGTATGAAGCAGGTCGACCACAAGAACTTCATTTCCCCAGCAGGGCTACAAAGCAGAGCAAGGAAGAAGCAGGACAAGGCTAGAAGCAGCTTGTGATGAGCACAGGAAGAGCAAGGACACTGCCCAGAAAGCCCTATCACATACCGAAAATAGTGACACTGGACATTTGTCTGTGCCCCCCTGTTAGAGCAAGAAGGGTGATGGTGCTCCGTGGGCAAGGTACACACTACATATAGCCATGGAAAACAGTTCTTGGCTGGGCTAAGCAAAGATCTTGCAGGTGCTCCCTGGCTGCAGGAGGGGCCAGAGGCAAGAGCATCTGCATCTGCCCCCTATCAAAACCTGTTCTGGCTGGGGCTGGTGAATGAAGGTGGTGAAAGCATCATCAGGAGAGGGGAGATGCTCACAGCCACTGCTAAGGGCAATCCATCCATAAGCAAGGCCCTTTGAAGAGTGACATTGCAATTTCAGTGCTTACTTTATTACAATGATATGTTCATACAAAAACATATTAGAAAGTGCACATCTTGAGCAAATCTTTCCCAGTCTATGTATATTTAGTGGAGATCTTGACCTCTAGCAAACAGGTGTGTTTACATCAAAATTAAATCCTCAACAACTTAAACCAAGAAGCACATCACAATTTGGAAGAACTTCAGTGAGACAGAGGTCAAGTCCAATCAAACTCTTTTTTGTCTTCCCTACGGCTGCACAAGCCCCTATCGATTTGAAATAAATGGCAAGCTGCCTCTCTCAAAGCACGTGCATCAATGTGTATGTACTAAGAGCTTTCTTAATGATTTATCTGAGTTGATGTCACACACAATCCCAGTTCTCTCCAGTGTCTTGACCTCCACAGAAAGTAAACATGTGAAAACATAACCCTACCCCTCTGTTTAATTGCTTTAAAACTTAAAACAACCACATTTGTTGATGAAGGCAAATCACTCCATAATGGTACAATGTGTGCGAGTCTCACCTTTTTTACTGAACTGTTTTCTTCTGCCTGCGATGAGGGTCTGTTCATCTGAGGATGTAAATCAACCTCAGATGGTTGCTCTGTCTGCAACAACAAATCAGTCATTGCTACACCCAGAAAATGACTAGCAGTCACATACAATAAAGTCAATGAAAGGAAATGTTACACACAAAAGAGAAGTTACTTTAACAATTCCACAGTAGAGAAAATGGAGATCTAGGGTGACAGCTGAATGGATGACATATGTCTTTTGTAGATATTTAATGAAACCATTTTCTTGCATTTTATTGTGCTGGGAGAACAGAATATAGTTTTTTGAAGCATTAGGAACCGATGAATGTAAACAATCTAGTACCCTGAATTTCTTCTAGTTACCCATATGGCCTATATACTCAGGGAAAAACTAAGGAGGGTGGATAAAAGTTAGACCTGGAATGCGCCCTGTCACCTTATTATCACCTGAAACTGATGAAAATTCATTGGAATAAGCCTCTGTCTTTGAAGTTTGCAAGGCTGAAGTGAGAAATCATGAATCACACCAAAAATTCCAGCAAAGTTACTGAAAACACAAGTCATAAAAGCAAATAAATCTTCCCTCCTCCCTTCTCACGTTTCAAACAGAAACCAAGATGAACACTCACCGCCCAGGTCTACACATCTGCAAAACAAAACAGCCTCCCCCAACACATCTGACTGAGCAGCAAATTAAAACAGAGGGTTAATCCCTTGTTTTGCCACTTGTGAAACCTTTCTGCATCTTTCGAAAGGGCAGAGCAGAGGGAAGGATGGCAGGATTTGGAGCTGCCTCAGGCACACGACAACAAACACAGTATAAACACAGTGCTGCTGTTTTCTGTCCAGAGGGTATGGGTTGGCTGTCCAAGACAGGGCAGGCAGGCAGGAGAAGGAGGCTGAGGGCACTTGGCACTGACAGACAGCATCTTCTCCTTCCCAGCTTCTGCCAAGTTGGAGCCACGCTGGCAACGGCCCCCAGGCAGAAGGGGCAACCTGCCATCCTGCTCCCTCCTCAAAAAAGGCTTATTTCAACACAAGTGAAAAGCCAAGTCCCAGGCAAACCTCAAACTTCCAAGGGACCAGGGTTTTAGCCATAATAACTTGTTGCACACTGAAGAACCAAACTTGTGGTTGACAAGAGGTTTCTGCATAAGCCCATCAAGCTCTGTAGCAGTCACAAGTTTGCCAGTGCTTAACTGTGAGCTAAACAGAAATGACAGAAAGAACAGAATTTGGTAAATTTAATAAGGAGGAACTTTTTCATACCACTTTCCATTTCTTCCATAACAGGCACAGTAAGAGCTGTACAGAAAGTGCAGGGGAAACGTGGTTCTGTCAGGTTACTACTGTTCTCCAACTATATGGTGTCAAACGTGCACAGAGGAGGGAAATTTTGAGTTTATTTTTTTTAAATGCATGTGAAGGAAAAGGTATTTTGACTGACTAAATTTCTCTCCCAGCCTCTTTTAAGTGTGCTGCACCTGTAGTGTTACCTGATAGTTAAAAGAAAATCAAACCAAAAAGCTCACACTGTAATTTTCCAGTATCTGAATATTAATATCTTAACTTTTTTTTTCCAATTTTGATTAACTACTGAATACTAACATCTGAATTCTGAAAAGCTTTTTATGTATTGAAGGGCTTCCTTTGTAACTGTAGATTTCTGGTCAAGTGAGTGTGAAATAACAATTTAAAAAGCAGTACTTTTTTCTGTCTGTAAAAATCAGTCCATTGAATGCAACAAACCATTTCTTTATCAGCAAGCTGAATAGTCCATAACCTCCCTGATTTCTACAACCACTTTTTCTGCATTTGAGAGAAATGAAGGCTCTAAGCAGTGGCCTGGCAAAGTCCACAAGGCTTTCATGAATGATTTGGGGAGAGCAAAGCTAAAATAACAAACAGAACCACAAGGTAAATTTGAGATGCATCACTTTGACAAATCATTCATTCATTAAAGGACAGCAAGAGTAAACCCAGCCCTTTAGAGAGCCACATAGTACATATACTATAAATTCCTCATGGTATAACTTTGATGCACAGTCCAGAACAGTGACAGGGTACATGAGAGACAGCTCTTAATCACCCTTCTTGGACAGGGAGCTTGACATACCCTCACTAACTTGGCCAGGCAGCCAGTTTCTGGTGCATTCACTCTTTTTGGAGCCTACACTAAACCTCTCATCAAACGCAAAAATATATTGACTTATTTCACAGAATGGAAAAAAAATAAGAAAACTAAAGGAAACCAATTCCATATTATTTATGTATTGATAAAAAAATGCAGCTTTTGAAGAACCAATATGTTCAAACATTGTAGAAATAACTGAATAGATCAGTACTCTACAATGTGAGTTGCAAATAAGGAGGAAAATTGAAATCATGGTAAGTTAAAGGGCCTTGAGGGGAAAGAAAAATACAAAAAACCAAAACTCAAACTTTAGCATAAACACCCTTTCTTCTTCCCCCACCCCCCCCCCCCCCTTTTCTTTTTTTAAATGCTTTTATTGCAGGAGAATACTGTTTTAAACTGAAGGGAATTGCAAAGAGAAAAAGAGGGTAAACTTTGCAGCCTGGTAAAAAGCAAATATAAATTGCAGTGATGATGCCAAAATTTCCAACACTTTGATATCACCGTTCCTAGATGCAAGACACATTTTTTTGTGAGCTGAGCGCTGTGATGTGGCGGTGGCAGCTGTGCTGCAGGGCTGCGGTACCTGCTGCCTGAGCCTGGGTCACTGGGCTGGCCACTGCTCCCTGCTGCTAGGACGTGAGGATGGCAAAGCTCAGCAGCCTGTGGAGCAGGGGCTGGTAAAAATAAATAGTTACATGTGAAAAAAAAAAAAAAAAAAAAAAGAAAAAAAAGAAGAACTAGTTCTGGTGATGCAGCTCATGCATAATGAACGATCCAAGTGACTGCCACGTCCCTAAAGTGCCACCTAGTGGCATGTGGGACAGGCCATTTCTGAGTGCTCTGATCGGAGGAGAGTGACAAAAAATAGGTGTCTGCATCACTTGGAGCCTGCAGATTTGAGCCTGCCCCACGGGCACGCTGCCACTGGAGTGCTGAGCCTCGACCCTTCCCAAAGTTCCCTTTCCCTGTCACGCAGAAACCAGCTCGATGCATGAATTATCCCATCTCTGAGTTACAAGCTCTCCTCTAGAAAGACCTTTCCACTCCTCAGAGTGATGCCTCTGACACAAGTGCCCAAGCGTAAAAAATGATCAGTGTGCTGGGATTTTGTTCAGAGACACAGTATTTAACCCAGGCAAAAATCTTTTGTTAACTACATCATGCATCAATGCAAAGATGGTTTGCTGATGCAGCTAACCCCATCAGTCCTCTCTGAGAGCCTTTACAAATACAACTGCGAACTGTTGTTGCCCCTACGCAGATTTTAAAGGAAAAATAACTCCCACTTCTTATTTTTTTGGCAGAGGAATTCTTCACAGATTTCCTCCCCTTCAGTGATTTGGACATGGGGTGAAAGCCAGTATTTGCAGCCTTTTGGTACTGGGCAGAGTGATGTGGCTGAGCAGTACTCTGGTCCAAGTGTGGAGTACTAGGAAAAGGTGATCCATCAGGAGCAGCTGAGGTAGGTTCCCTTTAGCTCTTCACCCTTTTAATACCATGCTTAGTGTAGTCTCTGGGCAACTCATTTCTCATTCAGAAACACATCAATAAACCACCTCCCTCCATCACAGAATGTCTTGGAATTTTCCCACATATTGGAAACTTGGCAAAATTATATTTAAATACTTCACCATTGGTTTATAAAACTGAAAGATTATACACTGTCTTCCAAAGGAAACTTCTGTTATGGTAGTGTAGAAGTGCTACAATGGAGGTGTCTCACTCACGCCCACAGAACAGAGTAAGCTACTGACACTGGGAGTGCTGCTGTGCTGACTGGCAACACACCCTGGGTCACAGCAGATGAGCAAAGAATATCCTGCTCATTTGTACTACCAGCAGTGCAAATAGAGTCTGCAAACCAGGCCTAAGAGTATTTTGATTTTGGGAAGCAGAGTAAATGATCACAGAAAAGAGTAAGACTGTGTCCTATTCCAAATCTCCTGAAGAGATTGTCTTTGCAGAGACCAGAGCGTTACCAACAGACAGTATTTTACTTTTTCCTCAGCACAGTCTAGAATTTTCTAGGGACAGCCATAGCTTTCTCATTCTTCCAGGCAAAAGGTAAAACTGGCCAACAAAGTTTCTGTGCATCAGCCACAGCCAGAGCCCAACCTGTGGCCTACAGCCAACATTGAGCATTAGGACAGATAATTCCTCATCATTAGGGAGAATATTAGGGATTGCAAATGCTCATTATGTCATGGAATGAGCCTTGACCAGGCATTCATAATCTCACTGCTCCAAGTGATGATACTTAATAGCACCTTTCTGAAAGAATATGTAACACTCACTTTAGCACTAAGTGCTTTGAAAGCCTCAAATGAAAGATTTTTTTTTAAGTGTAAGAGAACACAGCATCTTAACAACTGGTTCTACGCTTACATTTCCAGTTCTTTTGTTTTGCAATGCTGGATTAGACGTAGATTTTACACCCACGTTTCAAGACAATCCATAACTGATCTTCCAGAACAGCAGGTCTACACAGAGCTTTCATATTCCTGTTACCTGAGAGCTTTTTTGCAAGAGGTGAAGTATATATTCAGTCTATCCCCAATTCAATTTTGCCCACACTTATGCTCCAGGCTAACTTTACACATGGAAATAGTCCCATTGTAGTCAATGGCACTGCTCACAGAAATGAAATGACCTCTGTGCATTCACTAGACTAGCCTATAATCATTACCTATACAGTGCCACTGCTTAGCTTTGCAAAAAAAAGTATTGAGAACAGCTTATCTGTAAGAAAAAGTAGGATCCTAAATATGCTTAATGCTGTGTATGTACCCATTGCAATCTTCTATCATCTCTACATAAGTTCATTTAATAGGTCTTTTGCTCCTTTCTAAACATTCTATTTTTGTGCTTCAAGCCAAATTCTGAGAAGTCGAGACATTTCAGTCTCAGTTTCTGTGAGACTTCTGCATCTCGCACTGAATCCTCAATTCTTTTTATTGCATGTTACAAAAACTGGAAACGGTGAGACAGAAAAAAACCCCACAGGGATGTAAGTGCAACAAGCTGCCAGGCCTTAGCATGCTGCCTGCTTTCTCAGCACTGTGCAGCCCTAAAGTTTTGATAAGCTTTTCCTTTCCCTGAGCTATCTGAGGGCTGGTGATAAGGTTGTGGAGAAAGGCAGTAAATACAAACAAATTGCTGCAATGTTCAGCTAATTCACAATGAAAGAATAGGACCCAGATGGAAGCATTAACAATCTGTTTTAATACTTTGACTTTCACAAAACCAGATTAGCGTAAGCTAGAATGGCGTATGTGAATTCCACTACAGATACAGGCATTGGGTTCTTGGCTTCTTTTTATTGTTGTTTTTATGATAAATGTGAAGCCAAATTAAAAGTTATTACAACACATTTTAATTAAGATACTCTCCCAAAACCCTCTTTACAAAGAATTTTATAGCATACATCAACTACTTCTGAAATTCAATTTTCACTGTGCTACTTTTCCACCACTTCTTAAATCATAATACATTTTGTCTGGTCGTCTTAGATTTAATATATAATTTTCACGAGAGGAAGATAATCCACTTCTATTATATTAAGTGGCAGATGGCAAAATCTTTCATGTTACAGAACACTTTTAGTTTCATTACTGTTACAGGCTTCTTCAGTACCTACTGCACTGCTTATGCAATGTATGTTATTCTGCAGCCAAAACCATGGAGATGATCAAAATCCCCACCCTCTTCTTAGACAGTAATTGCAAATACAAGCTAAAAAGTATCCTTTGCTTTAATAGAAATGGTTGTTCGGGAGAATACCATCAGATACAAACAGCATGATGCCAAAAGCAAAATCTTCACTTTTGGGGGGGGTAATTTTTATTTATATAACAAAAACATTCCTTCCTGTAAAACTCAAGGTGTCCCGCCAGCACTTCAAATTCCTCACATAATCTTACAGAGTAATGGAATGCCTTAGGGAGCTGAATATTTTCTCCAAACTCTGGAACAGAGATAAGCAAACCTGACCACATCCTCCAGGTAATTCTGCTTTACCTAAAGATGCTGGTAGTGGGGGGATGCCTGGACCACCTCCCTGCACGTGGCCATCCTGCTCAGGAGGCTGAGAGGCCTCAGCAGGACACACAGGAGTCCTTCCCCACCTCTTGGCCTCAGCACCACACACCAGTGAGGGCATGATGGTTATGAATACAGCCTGAGCATATCCCACACTTGTGGCTCTCCATGGACTCAGCAGAACGTGAAGGCATGTTGGTAGAGACAACTTCTTGAACTGGGTCCCAGTTTTCACTTGCAGTTCTAGATGATAAATGGCCAAAAAGCTTCATGGAATTATGAAGTATCAAGTAACATTTGGAGAGCAGAACATTCAATACATTGAAAAGAATAATATCTTCGCTTTCCAACACCACCAGGTGCCTGTGACTGGGCAGGGTGACCCATCCATCACCGCTGATAGTGCTTCATTTCCAGAATTTCACCAAATCAGTAATATCTAATGGTAATGACGGCCACTAAACTGACAGCTGAATTCTGAGCTCCTGTAACAGAGTGAGATTTTAATCTTCAGAGTTGCACTGTACTCAGGATATTTCAATTTGACAATGGTAACAGCTGCCTGCTTACTCCACTCCACTTAACTGCTTTGCCTTCACCCATAATTTTTTCAGTGCCTGCCAAAACTGCCAGCATGGAACCAGTGGGAAAAAAAACATCCCAAAGTCTCCAGAAACAAAAGTCCAGCACAAACCAGGGTGAATTTACAAAACCAACAGGCTTAAAATTTTGACTCTGGGAACAGAGACCAGGAACATCAGTTTTTTCAGCCAAGATACACAGAGTTTTCTTCCAGTCCCTCTGTTTTCAAATCCCCTTTTACTGCACAGGCAGGATTGAAGATACGCCTTCATTACTGGACAGGAAGGTACTGAAATACAGTAATTTAAATAAAGGAATGTTGATCTAATTGGCTAACATTGCAGATAGTTAGCTGATGTTGGATGAAATCCTAACGTTATATTTGCTCTACAGTGTTCATCCATAATTCCTATTAACATAAATATGTCACTAAATCTCCCACAGAAAGGAGCTGTGGTAAATGACTTCTGTAGCCTTAAAAGCCAACAGTAATAAAGTATTATTTTGTTTTCCATTAAAAAAACAATAACAGAGGCTTATATGAGATGTGCATAAACATTTCGTTCCAGTGGAACACTATTCATGAGCACACGAAGTTATTTCCTATCTGAAATCTGTGTCACTGCAAATCAGCTACACATAACTATTGCCTTCCCACTGTGATTCTTGCATCTCTAAGTTACTCAAATTTTCTCTCTACAGCCCTGAATTTGCACAAAAGTTTTGGGGCCACTTTTATGCCATTCCTCCTTGATGCCTTCAAGTTTACTATCAAGTTAGGAACACAGAATCAGGAAAACTTAATGAATCCACTGAATCCTGTTCTCTACATGCACAGAAATAAACTACAGTAGGCAATTCAACAAGTTACGACTTATTTGTCCTATACCCTAGCACTTGAGGTGAGGGGATGGTGATGAGACTGACCCAAAAAACACATCTAAAATTTTTTTATAAAACAACAAAGAGTAAAAGTAATAAACAAAAAAGGAAGAAAATCTGTAACTATAGCATGCCATAGGAAGTTAGCAGAGAGGTAAGGCATTGGCAGTGTCTTTACAGCAGGCTGCAGCATATTAAATATTAACGGTCCAAAGAAAGTGGAAAACTGACAGAGATAAAATCATCCTTAAATCCAAGCATCTACCTCGAACTTGCTGAAATGTGATGTACTACTAGGAATCACGGAGGATGTCAGCAAAGTTACACACAGGCTTACACACAAAAGGAAAACACTTCAAAATAACATATTATCAAAAACCCCTCAGCCCTCTAGTCTTTGTATAAGCCTGTTTCCATACATAATCTTTCCAAGCACTATTTACAGAAAGAAGACAAAATCTGAATTGCTTTCCTTTTTTTTCACAGGAAAGCAATATGAATTCATAGTGCAATTCACGATGTCTTACTGGAAACATCAATTCAAAATGGCTTGCAGTGCAGAGAAGTAGGGGCTGGAATTAGAGTTAAAAGATCATTAATTGGAGATAATGGTGTACTCACATTATTTAAACTTGACTTTTGTCCATCTTTATTTATTAAGTTTTTTTACAGTCCCTATAGGGACCTCAGATAAAAGCATCACTGCATCAGAGGAGCATCCAGTGAAAGCTCTGAGGAAAACTTTAATACAGTTTACAGACTGATACAAAGTTGGTAAAATGCTGACTCTGGCAACGGAGAAATATTCAAAGGAGAAGGAGCTACCATAGTCTTTTAGGGGCCGTCAAAAACAAAGAAACACAAGAGTTAAATCCACCAACTCTAGAAGCTGTCATAGAAGTAAAAAATATGTGGCCACCACCTGCAAAGGTGTCTGCCCACCAGAGGTGTGGAACAGTGTGGGCTGGCAGCAGCAACCCAAAGCAGAGGCAGCCCCACTGCTATTTCCTCACAAAGTGGCCAAGTCCTGACAGGATCCCAAGACTTGTGCCTTCCACAGTACACCTGTGAATCCCCTGAGCTGTGGTGTCAAGGCCACAGCAGCATTAGCTCTAAGTAATTATCTTGTGCTTTGTTAACCCAGAGATATAGTCCTTCCCTCTCGTTACTCAGCTGACTGCCCTATGGAGGCAGAGTTGGATGTGGACATAATTTAATAAGTTTGTGATATGAATAGATACGTTTGGCACACTCTGAATAACCAGTGATTCAGTAACTCACCAAGGCTGATTACCTTGGAGGTTCTGACAGGAAAAACAATGTTTTTCTAAAGGCTGAAGTAAATTCTACTAAAAAAATCTGCAACACAGGACCAAAGTCAAGGTGCCATTTCTATATTGCTATTGATTAAGCTCACAGGAGGACTTCTGCTCGACTGAAATCTAATATCTACCCCTTGGTACCTCATTTTTATGCACTTTAGTCTTTACATCCTATGAGCCCTTTACTCTCCCTCTAAGGAGGCAGCTGGTTCAGGCTTCTCAACCATCCATAGAAAACTGTAATCCTCAGAAAGAAATAATTTCCCCTCCATCAACTGATTTCCAAAGCTGAGCCAAAATAATCAGACCACGAGTATGCTTATAAGGCTCACAGTCACCTGAAATATGCAGGGTTCGCCTCACTTCCATGCTACATTTGTCATTCACAGAGCTTAAATTCAGACATATAGCAAAATGTTATAATAATAAAACTGGATTTTCAATAGCATTGTTGAAAAATAAATTAAAACAGAAATTTAAGAAGAGTTTGGTAAATCTTGAAACAGGAAAAAGCTGAATGTGCAATTTCAGCATCATGGCTTTTTTTCAGTTCTTGATCCTGTCTCAGCTTTGAAAGCAGATCCCTTCCTCCAACTTCTTCATGCTCTTTAAATCAAGGGCCCCCCTGGACTAATGTAATCCATATGCTTACTATGGCTTACATGCTATTTGCAAGGGTCAGCTCAGCTAAATTATGACCCCATCACACATACTCCCCTAGTGTCTGTTACTTCTATCACAGAAAGGAACACTTGGAGATAAAATAAAAAATGTGATGAGTGTGAAGTTTATTACGTTTTCAAGAACTGGTTTTATGTATATTTTTGATAGACATTAAAACAATAGTATTTTGATGAGATATTTAATATCTTGAAATATAATCAGAAATGAAATAAGTAATTATAAGTGATATGTTTTGGCAAAGCATCAGTTGCATATTCATTACTAAGCAACACAGAAGTAACTTTTTTTCCCCTTGTAGAAACCAGACTTTTGTATTGGAGGGAACAGGATCATGAATTTCACATGAGAAGCTTCTTGTGGGTATCATTTTAGAAAGGTCCTATATTCTGCATGGCCCAGTGTAGGATAAGCAGCTTGTTCAGTATTTGCTAAGGTAGCTGCTGGACCTCACTCTCCTGCTAAGGAAATGCAAACTGACCACGGGACAAAAAGAAATGAACAATTAACAGAACCTTGCTTGAAACCAGTTTTTTTTTTCTCTAAGAACAGGATTTGTTGTATTGACTGCTTTTCCCAACAGCAGCAAGAGGTCTTGCACTGCACGGAGCCAGGGCTGTGGGAAGCTGGAGCAGTGGCAGGAGGACTGGCAAAGGTTGCAGCAGCAGCTGCTGCAAGCACATAACTGGGAGGTTGGGAGCTGTGCTGCCCAGATCAATGGAAGCCAGAGGGAAACACTGCTCTCCAGGGTGTGTTTGACAAAGCAGGAATGTGATGGGTGCCTTAAGGAATGTGTGCCATACTGACTAGGGGAAAACATGCAAGCTCAACCAGAATGCTGTACAGTCCCCAAGGCAGAAACTAACTGCGCTCAGGTGTTAAGAAGGGCTGGGGAGAGGAAGAGAGCAACAAGCTGCTGGTGGAGCTGGGGGTGGCAACAAGCCTTTAATCAATTCTATCATAAGCACTATGCAGTAGGAGGTGTTCAACAGCACACTCTTAAGAGTAGATCCAAAACTCAAGTGATGACCATTTCGGACCCAAGGAAGGAGTCTCACCAGTTTTTTATATGTAATGGGCTGTCAACTCCCCTGTGGACTTGTTTTCTATTACACACTTCACTTAAAGGACTAATATATGAAGCATGCTGCTGCCTAAAACTTAACAAAGCCAACAACATAAAAAGAGCAAGATGCTGATCATCCATCATTTCCTAAAACATGAAGAAGTATCTGGATGCAGACATGGATGATTTTGTCAATTTGTGCTGCACCATGATTGTATGATTCTCTAAAAAAAAAAAAAAAAAAACAAAACCCCACAAAAACTTCTGCTAAAAGCAAAATAAAAGCACATCACTAATGGTTTGAAACTTAACAACATACGTGACATTGCATTCGCTTCCTTTCAGCATTATTCTTTTAAACCCATGGATGAAATATACTCTTATAGGCCAGGTTTTCCTTAGCAGATACCCTCTGAGCATTTGAAGCTTAAGAGGTAAATAGCATGTATCAAACCCATGCCTTCAGGCATGAAACTCTTTTTAGCAGACTAGCCTTGTTAGCCTTTAATTTACAGTTAGGTCTAGTGGGTGCATGTCAGCTCCACTACAAAGAGATTTACTTCGTCTATAATTTGATGCTGCCACATACTGACTAGCCAGACCAGTGAAGGAGGAGATGGAACCACAGACCAAACTGCAGATTTGCATGAACTTGGAATCAAGAACAGCTGCTGTGTCCAAGCCAACTACTGCTAACCACTGCAATGTTAACATAAACAAGTGAAAAATACCGAGCAAAGTGCTAAAGCTTTGTCCATACCTGAGATACAGAAGGTCGAGGGGGCAGTGCAGGTGGTGGAGGGGGCAGCCAGCCAGACCTCACTCCTGAACAGTGGGGAAAAAAAAGATAATTAAAAAACCCACAATCAAACAAAACCACAGTAATTTAATTCCAAATAAAACCAGAATTTCCATGAGAAACTGTAATTCCTTCTAGTGAAGAGGCAATATTCAACACTTAATAACAGAAACCAAACTTGATCTTTATTGAGCAAAACCTTGTTTGAAATAACTTTGTGAATAGTGAATGAGTAGTGATTTAATTGCTGTAAACCCCCTAATGTTATGATAAAAAGCTGAGATAAAAGCCAGTCAGCCATAAAAACTGTAACAATCCAATTCCAGTTAAAGAAACTCAGAAACAGAGTCCACTTGATCTCGGGACTTTGCTCTTTGTCATTATTATTAATAATATTACCCTTTTTAAAAATGATACTTTAACATCTAATGCAGACACTGGCATTCACTTCAGACAAAACACACTATGTGATGGAGTATAGCCCTAAAAAGAAAACATCTGCCATGGAGTTATCAGGAAAAAAGCCTAAATGAACCAGAAAGAAATCCATGTCTTTGGCTTTATGTTTTGTATTTGCATGTTACTAATGACTTGAAATACATAAGAGGAAAGAGGAAGACAAAACCCAGATGCTAGTTCAGGCCCCTTTAACACAACACAATGTCAGCTTCGAGTTTGAGCCAAAACAAAGGGAGGGTAATAATCATGTGCATCCAACCACTGTATTTCTCTCTTTTCTTAAAATACCTAAAACCCATCATAGGACAAAAGTACAGGGCAGATGATGGCTTCCAAAGGCAGCTGCAGAGAGGAGGACTAGGCTAGCACAGGCACACCAACCAGGACTAGTGAGAGTCCTTAGGTGGGTTACCCTCCCCAAGCTCCTGTTGCACTGAGTTCTCAGCACCTGCGCTGGCAAAGACACCTGGACAGTCCATCTTGCACTGGTATATTTTTGTATAACAAAAAACTGCCAACAATAATAAACTTAGAAATGCCTTTTATCACAATAATGCTAACCAAGCAATTATATTTACACACTTTTTATTTCCATGCATATTTTAAAAAGCCACAAAGACCGTTATGAACCTTGTTACAGCTTCACTATTTATATATTTTATACACCAAATCTAAAAATGTCTACATGGTTGAAAATATGAAGAAAAAAAGATATCAACCATTAAGGATAATTCTGAGATGAGAATAAAAATAAGCTTCAAATAGGCTTTTTTCCATCTTCTGTATCATCTCTTGAACCAAAATGAAGCCTAGTATCACTGCACACAAATCCAAAGAGAGAGTTAGAACAATTGAACAGAACTGGAGTTCTGCAAGGGAGCCACTAACACAGGTATAAAAGAGATTTGAAAAAACATGGTCATTAGGAAGCTTTTTCTTGCATTTCATTAGTTCTAAGACCACTACAATAACAGCATGATGTCGTCACTACATTCTCCATCTCTTCTGTGCAACTGATCTGTAGAAAGGAACAGTGGAATAAGAAACCTTCCTTTCCTTTAGTCTGAACTTCAGGTTATTATAGTGTCTGTGCAGAAATGCGCTGGGCTTGTTGGAAAAGCAACTCCTGAAGTGGTTGCACACACTGTGAAACTCCATGTGTCTCCTGGGATATTTGGTCCACAAAATTTCACAGGGAAAAATAATTTTTCCATAAAATAGTCAAATGAAAAAAAAAATCAAACCACACCAAAAAAACACCACAAAAAACTGCTTCTTCAGCTTTCAAATACAACATATATGAATCTAGCATTAAAGAAGTTAGATGCTTACACCATACGCGTTTGACCCAGTTTCCTCTTTTTAATCCTGCAAATTCTAACTTAAGCTACTCATGAAATATTAATAAAAATCCTGCTGTTGCAGAAGATCTTTGGCCTGTTGTTAGAAGGAAATCGTGCTTATGTGAGCACAATTACCAGTGAAAGTTAGTTGACTTTCAAGGACTCATAACAATTTATTAAAAAAACCTCATGCTTCAGCCTTCTACAGTGCCACTACCGTAAAAGAGGACAGTATTAACAGATATTCATCGGTTTTCATGTGTATTGGCAGGTGAAATATTTGTACTATTAGGCTATTCTACAATAACTTTCTTCCTGCACAGATCAGCTCTTGCTGTTGGAGGTGGCATCACTGGTTACCTCTCAAAACAAACTAATATAGGGGAAGTTCTGTTTCCAAAATAAAAGCAAGTACCCTGGGACCGAGTAGCAAACAGACAAATGTTGCACATAAGCTGCTTGCCCCTGCTCTTTGAAAACAAGTGTTCACACTCTGTGCAAAAGCAGAGGAAACTGGAGACTTGCACAGGTTCTCTTGCTACAGAGCAATTCGATGACGTTCAAACCAGGCTGAGCTACAGAATCATAGACTAGTTGGGCTGGAAGGGACCTTAAAGATCAGTTCAATCCAACCCGCTGGCCATGAGCAGGGACACCTTCCCTTAGACCAGGTTGCTCAAAGCCCCTTTAATTAAAGCAAATTCCACAGACGGCACTGTGGAAAGCCCATGCAGGTACCAGTAAAACAGATTTAAGTATCCATATCATATGTCTTCCTGTAAATGAAAGCATTTTCACGCACTAGTTACTCCCACAAAAACAGAGATAAGGCTCTTTACTTAGCATGACTTATGACTCTTTACTTAGCATGTTGACACTCAAAGATAAATTACCTGCATGGAAACCTCCCAGGACCATTTTTCTGCCCCATTTTGGCAATCACAAAGGT
Organism: Hafferia zeledoni; assembly: GCA_035583235.1. Taxonomy (NCBI): domain Eukaryota; kingdom Metazoa; phylum Chordata; class Aves; order Passeriformes; family Thamnophilidae; genus Hafferia; species Hafferia zeledoni. The sequence goes on along the minus strand of JAWWEV010000001.1, from coordinate 103,076,678 downwards.
CTGATAGTACTAACATGACACTACACTAGATAAACCCCCAGGTTTTCCAACCTGAAGGTAGATTAATATTTTAAAACAAACATCAGGCTGTAATTGTAGACTCTGAGAACTGGTCATGCCAGCTTATCTGGCCACACTTCTACTCTGCCTTCAGCCTCCCTAGCAGACAACAAAACCCTCAGCACTTTCATTATTTGCGGTAGTGAAAAATATTGATCATAGTAACCACTCAAATAGCTCCTTTGCTTCTTTGATCTAGGAAGAGACTAAGGAAAAATATAAGTTATGACAGCACAGTCAAACCTATGGAAAGTAGGTCTTTCGCCAATTAGGCATAGCAGCAGTGGAGGATGCTAAAACTAGGATAGAAGGAGAGCAACCTAGAAGAGCAACCTAAGAGCAAGCTGCTCACCCAAGGACAGTCACTTGTCCTCTTTGTTTATCAGTATTGAAGAAAACTGCCATAATACACTGAGTTTCTGGATGTCTGTTATGTTTTTAAATAAATCAATACTGGAAAAGCAGCATATAAAACTGCGCTTCCTGAAACATTTCCATGTCAGGTATTTATCTAATATTCACTCTTTACATGTGGCTGACATCTTGGTTTTAGGTCTATCACCTTAGTTATGGTATCACATCAGGCAAGTTGGGTGGAAAAAACGTACTCCTTCCTCCACATTTGAATGAATACATACATAAGCAGTGTCCTGAAAGAAGGGTGGCTTTTCTGAGTCAAGAGCTATTTTGTACCTTTCTAGCCAAAGTGAAACTAGATACTGCCTGCCTACCAAAGGAGACTGACCTCGTCTCAGGTCAAAAGCTTACACACCCTTCAACCCATGATCAAAAGAGTTTGGTTGCTCCTCTTCTTTTAGTCATAATTCCAAAACAGAGAAAGAGGCCTGTGTTTCCCAGCTCACAAAAAGGATGCAGGCTTAACCAAACTCAGCCTTAATCCAGGGCTGAGCTGGTTCCAGATGGCCTAAATCCAGTTTCTTGCTTCCATTCTGTTTCCCCACCATCACCCCTCCTGCAACTGTGTGGGGACCATCCACGTACTTAAACTGGGAAAAAACTGGGTTCCTCAGCAGAGTCTGGCTGATGTATCTGCATTTTCCCAGTGGATGCTCCAGCACAGTTGGATCAAGGGAGAGGCTGGTGGCATGTTAGATTTACATCAGTTTATGCTCTTTAAGAGTCCTCAGCTCAGAGACAAGTTTAACAAAAGACCAACCAATTCATTTTATCAGGGAGCAAAGGGTCTGCAAAACTGAAATCAATTCAAAAAAGATAAGCTGAGAGAATGAATTATTCTTTAGTTCTCCCGACTTCCTAAGGCTTTGGTTCCTCAGGGAAGGCAGCATTTTCCATTTTCACCCTTCCACTCTGACACTATTTTGGAGAGCTTTTTGAGATACTTTTCCTGCTTCTGTTGCCAAAGGCAGACCACAGAAAAGTTTTGTGTCTAAGCTGGTTTCTGTTTACCTCGTTCTTACAAAACTTCCATTCTTGTTAACTGAAATTAGTACTTGGTTATCCAATAACACTGATACAGTTCTTTACACTTCATTTATTTACATTCCTGATAGCAGCATTAGTAAGGTGATTGTGAAATAACTGTTTCCCAAGAGATTTGATTTATTAATTCACACAACTATGTCTACAAAAAACCCATCAAACTGTAAAGCTGTAGCCAAGAATATAAATTTAATGAAGGACTCCAGCACTGTAGTTGCAAAATACCTATTGATCCTGGGATTTGATTCAATAATTCTTCCTAATGTCTCCTCAGAAGGTAACAGCAATGCAAAAAATATATTTTAGACTCCTGGTATTAATTTTGTTACCAGGTTTGTAGACCTGCTGTAGAAAGCATTGCCAGTGGCAGAATAACACCTTTTCTTACAGTTAGTTTTGGAAACGCCCTCAACAGGTAAAGCTTCGTGGGTCACAGCAAGTGATACACAGACACACATTTGTCACACACTCTTGTCACAGGTCTGTTTCAAGTGCCAATCATACAGAACATCATTTGTACCTCAACTGCATGGAAAGTTATTCATGTACTTTCCAAGTAATTAAGAGATGTAGCCAGACCGTAAGTAATTAATGCTTCTGCACTATAAACTCACAGGTGTGACCATATAAGACACAGGTGTGCTAACATATTTGATGGGTCACTTCCAAATCAAACCAGTAAAACATCATTAGAGGTGGTTTTTTATGGTATCTGTCCTATCCATGAATTTTAGCATGTTTTAAGGAAAACTTGTGAACTGCATTTAAAAAAAAAAAAACCCACAACATTTATTTTCTGGTTTGTGTCGTATGTCCACAACAGCTACATTTTTACCGTCCCGTCCCTCATTTTCTCTAAACCATTTAATTTTCTAGTTAATGTTTTCTCTATCCTTTTCTTTCCTGCATGTTTCTCTTTGGGGATGGTTTCTCTTTCCTCCCTTTCCCCTTAAACAAAACTATTCATTCAAGATTTTGTTCCGTCTCACTTCACATTTAGCTTCATTCCTCACCCACATGGAGGCACAGTCCCTCCACCTACCTCCCACAGATCCATGTTGCCAGAGCTTCTCACCCCTGGAGATTAAGGTTATTACATGCTGGAGGCTCTGGCACTTACTGCCTGTGAGCATTTCCAACACAGATACAATCAGAACAGGCACATGTGAGCCAGGAAGAGCAGTCGGCTACCAGCCATCACCTCTCTGGTCCCACCTGTGGCTCACACACTTCTTGGGGACATCTGCATTTCCAGGGTCTTCCCCACAAAGGAGGCAGCCTGACCACTGTTCCACACAAGAAATAGCAGATCCTCTCATTTAACCGACAAAGCTGTTCTACAGTGAACCAATACTTTTTTTATGGAACAGAGTAATCCACTTGGGATCACAAAAAAGTTCTGTGGGGCTGGTGGGGTCAGTCAAGAACACGTTAGCCTTTACAATTTTCTGTAAAAAAGTTTTTGGATTAAAATTTAATTTTTAGCAACTTGCAACAGAATGAAACCCAGACTGCAAATCATTCCTCAATCCCTGAAAGAGCTAAGATTAGATAAATGAGAAAATATAATTTTTAAAAAGTTCCATTTATTTACATAAATTGTAAAGGAACAACTACACTTGAAAGGCTGGTATGATTTACCCCAGTGAAGTACCCTCTGGGCTCAGCCCTTAGAGACAGACATAAAAATTTAAAAATCTAAAAATGAAAAATAAGTTACCCCATCGGATTCCTATCATGTAATAACCATTCATCCATTTATGTCCTCACTATTTTCTGTATCTTATTCAACCTTAATTATGTTCTTGTCCAGCTGGGCAAAGAAATAAATTACATAGTTTTAAACACATAAATCCTTCATAAAAACTTCTGAAGAACTGAGGGGAGTAAAACTCTTCCATTCAAATCAGAAGGAAGACATTTATATTTTCTTCAAAATAAGCTCAAGTTCAGTGATCACATATATTCTGAAGGGGAACAGGACTATCACAGTGGTGCTGCCTCAAGGGTTGGACTTCATATCTCAGAGGTCTTTTCTACGAGTCTATGACTAGAAGAAAATAGAAGTTCCAGTAACAGATCAGCAACTGAGTCCTGCCCCCCCAAAAAATCAATTCTCCAATTTGAAAAATTATTTTGGCAGCAACTATTCTAAAATTGTTTCATAGCCAGACAAAAACATGATCAGCAGGCCAATTTTCTGTTCTCTGTGGTTTATGCATAAGACATTTTTAACTTAAATTTGTTACAATCCTTATAGTCACTTACTTTACTCTACACTCCTCACTTGATGAAGCTTCCTATATTACAGCTCTTGTGTACTATGCAAACAATATTCATGAAATGGCATATTTTGCTGATGGTATTTGTCATTATCTCTGTTCTAAAATAAAGGTCCTTCAGAATCGTCAACTTTCTAATTTAATGTTTAATGGTCTGATTAATAAACACAACACAGCAACAAGCAAGACACTACAGCATGGGCAAAACTCAAGAAAGCAGCTGGATTTTTCTAAATCAAGACTAATATAAAAGCAATGAAAATTAGTTCATTAAATTCCCTGTGATATAAATCCAGCCTTAAAAAAAGAACATTACTATTCCAAGTTCCCTCTTGTCACTTTGGCTTTCAAATAAAATTTTACTTAAGAAATCTGTATTTATGATAATACAAAAACATAACTCCCTGCATCACCCCTTAAGAGCTTGCCTCTATAACTGTATTGCACACAACTAGCCTCATTGGACACAGACATTTCCTAAAAAATACAATTAAGCATAAAAGAATATAGAAGATAACACAGCAATCATGCTTATCTGGGTTAAATTTCTCAGGTTTTCTTGTACTCAGTTCCACACGCACAAAAGGGAAAGTCACCTGTATTTGGCTCACTAAGCTAAAAAGACAATATAGCTGAAGAGATATTGCTGAAAACAACTGGAAAAATGGTATTATGGTAACTACTGGCACTTCTTTGTATCAAAACATATATGACAACAATCGTTTTAATTCTCAAAATCCTGTTTACTACAGAATTATGGAACAGTTTTATTTGACATGTAGATTTAAACAGAAGTACAAAGAATTTGACTGTAGTTAGTCAAATATGAAAAAAAAAACAAACCAAGACATCTCAACACATATTTAACTATTCACAATCTCCACATTCAGCAAATAAAACCCACGAAGCCTGTATGCTCAAGGAAAGGATGAGCTAATTGAATGAAGTAATGAAAGTCTGATGAAGTAAAAGAAGTAATGAAGAGTCTTCTTCAGAGGTACGAAAAAGGATAAAATGTGATGCAGAACATAAGTCTTCCTCTAGCACAAAGGAAAATGAAAGGATGCAGAAAGAAGATTGTACTGAGTCTTAACAATAAAACTACAACCTTAAACTGTTTGAGAAATACATATATGAAGGAACACAGAAGTGATGTGGAGACACATTTATGTCACTCATGGGAACACTGATGCACACCAATAAATCTCCTCCTTTGTTCCTTTACTGTGAACACCATCTTTAGAGCAAAAAGGACATTCTCTTGTTTGGCAGCCATCACTAGCCCAGCAATGCAAAGTGGAAGTTACAGATCTGACAGTAGTCAGGAAAACATCATCTGTAACAGAAAATACTGCACTTGCAATAAAATGCTTGTTGTGTTTCCCCCAACCAAGTGTGGAACTTAACTCCTCATATTTTCAAAGGGAGGAAAACCCCAAAATACCAGCCCCACATTGCTGGATGAAATCAGCACCCCAATGGAGTAAATTCAGGTTACAGTGAGTGTTTGCTTACAAGCCCATGTAAAAAATGGTGCCTGCATTCCACGCGTTCTTCACTGCAGGGATAGCCTCAGCAGGAGCTGAGTTTCAAAAGCAAATGAGTGCTGAAAACCCTTCAGTCAAAAATTCATTTGTAAATAGTTATGTGGCTCTTTTGTTAAATTACACAGCAATATTCAATCTGCTTCCAGAACAACATGAAACTACACTGAGTATGACAATTTTGTTGTTTCATCAAAGAAAATTCTCTTTACCAACAAGTATACTTTGTTCAACAGAACTGTTAAAGTAGTTACATGATTCAGAAATCAAACTAAATGGGAAATAAAATGTATTTCAGAAGTATCCGTATGAATCTAACAAGACCCAGACTGCTGTCACTGCCTATTAACTGGCCCAAAGTAAATTCTTTAAGTAGCTGTCATGAGCAGAAAACATAACTGAACAAAACACCAGAAGACAATGGATGTATTTCTGGGTTTTAACACAGAAGCTGAGAGTTGTCCCAACCCCAAAGTTACCCCAAGACAGGCTCTAGCTGACTGCTGATGTTGAAGGTTAAAGGGGGCTGGAGGCCCTGCTGCAGGAGTGCTGGCTCCAAGCTGCCCCAGTTTTGGCCCCCTCAATATCCAGGTCTTAAGCTGGAAGCTCTTGGCTTATAAATGACTAGAGAGTGGGCCAGAGAAGAAATGAAGATGTAAACCAGGTCATGTATGAATTTAAACTGACAATTTTGTTTCCACTTAAAGCTTGCTGTTGTCCTTCCAGGAATGCATACATTCTAGCCAAGTATTTTCTTAATACAGACAAAGCCCAAATGCCAGAAATCATATATTCAACAAAAAGAAACACACTGAGAAACTAGCAATACAGAATTTTTCTCAGTTGCTAACAAAGACTACACAAATAAAAACAAAAATAGAAGAGATTTTTTTGCAGAAATTCACATATGGATATCTGAGAAAGTGGGGCATTTCAGTAAGTTTTCTTGCTTTTTTGTTTTTCCTGGGTAACACTAGTTACAGCATCCCAGAGGAGTGCAGCTATGAAGTATGAATGAGGGTGCCTCCTTCAAGACCAGTTATGTCCCAGTTCAGCAATTTTAAAGCACAGTTTATGTGGCTAATGCATTGCTGGACATCCCACCCCTCACGGATAAATGTTCTGTGTGTATACTTGCCAGGAGAAGAGCACAATAGATGGTGGCAAACATGATACAGCAGCACCAAATGACTAACAAAAACAAACAAAAACCAACAAACAAAAAGCCCCATTGCTCACAAGGATCCACCAAAGTCTTGGAATTTACTTGAAGAGATTTTTCTTTTCTGCCCTTTAAAATGGAAATAAACAAAACTGCTCCAAACCACAGATGGCTTTGTAATTAAAGAAGTGGTACCTATAGATCAACATGACCTATATAGAACTGAAAACAGAACTCAGAATTACTGAGCACACCTTTGCAGGTCTGGAAGCAGATTATCCACCAAACTTCCCAAATAAGAACTATTTCTGAACCAGAATTAATAAGACAAAAACTAACACACCAAAATAGGATTATTCTAATCATGCTGAACACACACACAAGACTCACAGAATATCCTGAGATGGATAACTGGAGTCCAACTCCTGGCCCTGCACAGGACACCCCAAGAATCACATCATGCTCCTGAAAGCGTTTTCCAAATGGTTCTCAAACTCTGTCAGTCTTGGTGCTGTGACCACTTCCCTGGGGAGCCTGTTCCAGTGCCCAACCACCCTCTGGGTGAAAAACCTTTTCCTAATATCCAGCTTAAGCCTTTCCTGGGACAGTTTCATGCCATTCCCTTGGGTCCTGTCTCTGGTCACCAGAGAGATCTGTACCTGCTTCTCCACTTCCCCTCATGAGTAAGTTGTAGACTGCAGTAAGGTCTCCCCTCAGTCTCCTCCATGCTGAACAACCCAAGTGCACTCAGCTGCTCCTTGTGCAGTTTCCCCTCCAGACTCTCACCATCCTCGTGGCCCTCCTTTGGACACTCTCTAATAGCTTTATATCCTTCTTATATTGTGGTACCCAAAACTGCACACAGTTTGTTAATTTGCCCAAAAGGAACCATTATGTTACTTCAAAAGTAATAATGACTTTCAAAATAAACCATTGCAAAAAGCAAGATGCTAATTTTCATTCACAGAATAGCTTCTTTGAGAAACTATATTCTTCTTTCATTTGTGTTCCAAACAAAACTTAAACCCAATTTCCTTCCAATTACACTTGTTATCTGGATTATGAGAAGATTTGCTGCCTTAGAAAATGTGTACTTGGCTCTGTTTGGGGTTTTATTTTGATGTATAATAAAATCAAAATTGGAGGCAACACATCTTTCAACAGGAACCATAGTCAAAGATAAGGAATTACTTCTCTGTGTAAGGCAACAAAAAAAAGTTTATTCCTATAGAGTTTCCGGGTTCAGCACACACAGCAGGACTCTCGAATTCTCTCTAGTGTTTGCAAAAGAGAAGTCCCACATAGCATGAGGTGAAACTCTTTTACTTAAAAGCCACATTAGAGAGCCCAGTTAAACATTCCTTGACACAGTCAAACCTTGGCTTTTCTTCTGAAGGATAAGGATGACCATGTTTAATCCAGTCCTCAAGTCTGATGATTGTGTACCCCACATAAACCTTGATCTGGTTCAAGGACACTACTGAATCACAGTGATGCTGGGTGACTGCTGTACTGAACAACAGCTCCCTCTTTCCACTGCTCACTGTGCAAAGCAAGAGGCATATTTGAACAGTAACATGCTGAAAAGCCATTTTCTTTCAGTTCACCCCAGCTCCTATCCTACATTTTCTTTCCCTCCCCTCAACAGGAACCCATGTCAAAAGAAATTACCCTTTCTTTTTATGCAAAGAATGTTTTCTGAATGTCCCCACGCATATGGTAGACTCTAACATCAAAAATGTTTGTTTTCTTTCTCTAACTGTAAATATTAAGAGTTTTCTTACTGCTTCTGAACTACAAAAATAAATAGTAATAAAAATCAATTACATTGTAGTTACTGATAAGAGTAGTCTAAACAGCCAGACTAGTTATAAACAGTGATGACAGACTACCATATGTTAAGCTTCCCATTATTGTGCCAGAAAACATTATCATCACCTTAATTATAGCAACAGTGATTTTTCCTCTCATTGGCAATGTAATGCAAGCAAATGCAACTACTCCTGCTCTGTAGTGCATTACTGTCCACAGTAAGGGCCAGCACGTGCACATGTCATCAAGCATTTCTGCAAACACATCAAGCTGCCAAGCACGCAGCTAACCCAAAAGGTCTCCAAAGGAGGAAAGAAAGCAAACTTTACCTTGTGTGTTTTGCTGAAATATTTTGTTCAGATCCAAAGAGGAAGCTCTGGAATGTGATTTCTGTGGCCTTGGAGGTGGAGTAGGGGGCTCTTCTCCCTTTTTCATGGCATCTTCTATGGATGTGCTAGAATAAGACCTAAGGAAAAACAGGCAGGGGAAAAGCAGAACATACGTTATTTCAAAAATGAATTTTAAACAACTACAGGGATTAGTACATAAAAATGCACTAACCAGAACTCAGGTTCATGCTGGAAATTCCTTGCCCTAAGGACTAAAAGTTCCCCCTTATAACAAGACAAATTTATTCGGCAACAGAGGGACCCAAGTGCTTACAGGGCTAGGATTTTTTAAGGCCTGTTGTAACACAGCTTCAGGCCTTCTTATGTAACTTTGTCAACAGGATAATTGTATCCACTATTTTGGATAAATCCAAGTAAAATCACACACACACCCCTTAAGCGTTTCTGTTGCCTTTCAAAACTGCAAGGAGAGTGTTTACACAGGTATAGCTTCAACGTACACCTCTTGCAAGTATATATTTTGTAGTTTATAAAATTCCACTAGAAAAAATTACAACAAATTTTTTATAGCAGTCACCAAATTTTCCAAAATCCAAAAAAACTGAATGGCTCCAAAGTAACCAAAACTTGTCAAATACATGGCTCAATAAATCTTTCCAATCCCAATTAAGGGTGGTGCATTTGCTAAGAATTTTGGTTTTGCTGAATACTGTCCAATGTTTTTCAGCTGTCACAATTACAGTTTTTCTGCAAGGAGGAAAATTTGTTCAAAATGAACACTGACAATGTGAGATGTTACACTTACTGTAACAAATCACGCAAGTCAGGACAAGACCAAAAGTACACTTGAGTAGAACACAAATACCTCCCACTAATGGGAAATGGATATTTCTTTTTTTTTTTTCTCCCAAACAGGCTCCTTATATCTGATGCCATTGACCAGTAGAAAGTATATACTGAACAACATCCTGTTACCTCACTCTCCAGGTCCAAGCCTGTCCATTTCCAAGCCACTTCACACAATCACTCATAAAAAGCTGATGGAGAGTCTCTGTCTCCCTCCTTTACCTCATACAATTTCACAAGACTCTTAGGTTTCTTCACTCTTTTCCATATAAAATCAATGTTTGATATATTTTTACACTTCTTAATCCAACATCTTCATTCAGATCCCATTCAGGATCTTTTTTAGATAGAAGTTCATCAAGATTTGATATTTTCAATTTTCTGATCTAGCCTTCAATTTTTCCCCTGCTCAGTCCTTCCTTTTCTTTTTCTAAAACTGTTCTTTTTTTTAATTTCATGAATAAACAAACATTGTAACAAAGCTTGTGTATCTCCCTAGTTGGGGTTATGTGCCATCATCACTGACTTAATAATACTATACATCCCATCAGGACTGTTACAGTAAGATCCAACATTCTGCTTCCAAGTCACTAAAACAAAGTTAGTAAACGGTACATGCACATAAATGGCTTTCCCAGCAAGTCCTACAGCTTGTCTTAAAGGAGCCCGAATCACTGAATTACTCCACTCTTTTCCCCTAGTTCTGCTAGACACAAGACTTCCTGATTTACTTCTTTCCCTAGCGTTGCCTGACATGAGGACTCTCAGATTCCTCCTCACTTGCTGAATCAGGTTTTAGGATCTCCTGAAGCAGCCACCAACAATTCTGTTTGTTTATCATCATCACCAAGTTTATCAGATTTATTATTCACACCACAAATTCTTTCAATATTTTTACCTTTTTTTTTCAGTTACTGAATATATTCCAATGTAGTGTTTAAAGTTTTTTTTTAATTACCAGTTATTCTTTATAGAGAAAAATAAATCCACCTGCAGTACTTCATCCCATTATCCAACAAGTGTAGAAGGTCTGAGTTCAAGGAAGTGCTGAGACATCTTTAGTCTCAACTTCTTGCATTAGAGAAGCAACATACAGTCAGATGGGTGACAGTCATATGTGACAGAGTAGTCACATTTAAGCGACTGTTTCTGAACTTAGGCATTTGCTATTTTATGCATTTTTGCACACTTTTTGAGTATTTGCAATTCAGTAACACAGCAAGAAATTTTTAAACTGTGTAAAACCTAAAAAACTTTGGCTAGCTGCAGAAAAATATGGCACATAAGGCAGTTTAGCCTTCCCAAATGTAGGTGCTGAGAACAGAGGATTTCCATCTTCAGTCATCATGCTTACAGCTCATCTTCTCTTACTAGCAGGCTTTGACAAGCTTATAAGCAGGGAGCTCCTGTTTATACTCTCATTACCCACACAAACAAAAAAATAAAAATGCAATCCTCTACCTGGCACTAAAGAAGAAAAGTTTGAAGGTGAATTAACAATATGGCTATATACCAGTAGGTGAACAGCCAAACCCAAGATGTGATGTATTTATACACAGTATTTTCTGGCACAGGTTTCCCTTTACTTTCAAACATCCAAGTTCAACATATGCCACTTCTAGCACACAACAGTGTCAGTCCCTAAGACCTTCCATCACACATCAACCCAACTGAAGCCAAGTACACACATACCAACAAAAAGATTCACTCACCCATACCAGAGAGCTGAGCTACTGTTGCTGTTTCTGTGGGAACATGCAGTGTTTCCCTCCATATGAAACGACCGCGAACGTCTCAAAATCAAAACATTGCTGAGGGCATTCCCCTCAATGGGGTGGTCCCAGCTGTCCTGCCAGGACACCCCTGGGGCTGGGCTGGAGGCAGTCACCACCCTGCCAAGGCTGCAGGGCTGGGCAGACAGGCAAAACTTCCAGCACCTTATGACCAGAAATCACGGGGCTCCAGGGCAGTGCTTATGTAGGGTCTATAGCTCACAGAATTCCTCCTGGTAAATCGGTCTGATCTGAGCTGTACTTCCAGCACCACACCAATTAAAAAGAAAAAAACCCCACACAAGTACTTATGCTTTGTGTCCAACACCACAGGTGTCTATTTCTCCTGAAATAGAAGTGAAAGCAGTACCTGGATCGTGGTCTGGCTCTAAGTGCATTAGATTCCTGAGCAGCTGGAACAGAAGAGAAAAAAGAACTTTTAAATAAACGCCTTTAAGCTGCAGAATCAGTGTTCATTAAAAATGTGAGTGTTGCAAATGTGGATGTGAGAGTGTGCTCCTCTCACTTGAGTAATGGGGATTGATTTTCACTTCTGCTTCCCCTTTGCTTTTGTAGTGTGTGAATCTCCCACGAACTCAAAACCCCACATGTAGGCAGACCCTCACCTTTTTAATAGCTTGCCAAAATACAGGAAAAGCAATAGGTCTGGCAGCTCTGACCTGCACTCATGGATGTAGTTGTGACAAAGCAACATAAAGGAACAGGATAAACTTTTTACAGAAAATATCTTATTCTTATTTAAGATATCTATTAGTTGTCCTGCTTCCGGATGCACACAGGTTTATGTCCTTCCTAATACTTTAACTAGTTAGTATAAAAGTACATTATCTTATCACCCATTAAAAAAAAATGAACATGTCAGGTTGAGACCATTTTGACATTGGGAAGGAAAGCTATTTGAAGGTAGAAAGCTTTCAAGCCTGAATGTTGATCAAACACATTTCTAATAATGTAAAAATGGGTTTCTTTTATTTGGATGGATTCCAAATATCCTGCCACATGCAAGTTTTATGTAATAGGAACACAACAGTGCTGGTTTATCTTCTATGAGTAATTCCTTGAGGCTGTTGCTTGGTTTACATTGTCTTTTCTGTAGCTCTCCTTACTAACATCAGATAATTTTGAGAAAACATATCTGCATGATAGCTTTCAAATTCATCCCACTGAGATATCCTCAAGGTATTATAGCAGCATCAATGATCACAATGCACGCACAAAGCAAATCCTTTTACTTTTCCCGGTCTATTAATCAAGGTACGACACTTAAGAGAAACAAGTAGGTTAGGGGAAAAAAAATAATTATCAGTTTCTGGCTTCCTCAGATATATGATTTATCACCAGCTACTATACAGCATTATCTGAGAATACAATGCTACGGTGAGGGAAGAACGAGACCACTCAATATAAGGATCAACAGACTCCAGTTTATTGCCTTCAGTTTTACACAATTATACTATTTTTAATTAGCTTATACATATTGCAAAAGCTAAGCTCATGATTGGTTATTTACTTGAATGTCAACTCCACCTGTTGTTCTTTTCTTATGGATACTTTGTCTACTTTTGTACCCTGATAGTCAAACCACAGTGCCTTGTTCATTGTTCAAACTGCACGTACACGGTTCTTATGGCCTTGCAGTGTCAGCGGCTTATACTAACTGACTTTGCTGTGTTAGCAACTTACACTAACCGAGTCTTCTACTTTGGCTGTTAGTAACTTATACTAACTGAGTCCTATACTTTGGCAATTCTGCTTCTGTTAAGTCTTTCATGCTTATATGTCCTTCCTGCACAAGCCAATCCTCCACAATACAACAGATCCTCCAAAACAGAGAGAAGGAACTATCTGTGGTAGCATTTGGCAAATACTGAGGTTTTAATGGCTTGCACTGTAGAACTGCATAGATCCTCCATAGGAGGCCTTAGTATCACAAAACACAAGTAGCAGCATATGGCACATGTACAGCCACACACCAGCTCTTCATAAAAGGAACTGCTTTTAAGGGAACACAGTGCTAGTTGGTGCTTTGGATGGAACAAACCCAAATGCAGCTGGCAATGATACAAATGACCACTTATAAACCAAGTTTTAGTAGATTACTGTCATGACCAAACTGGCTCACTGTCATTCCAGATTTCTGTGCAACAAACTCTTCCTAGCAACTACAGGAAGGAGAGGGAATTAATATTAAAATATGCAGTGGTGATAATCCTCCTCCCTCTCTCTGTGTCAAACTCCCAGAGAATACAACTTCAGACACTACTTCCCTAAAGCCATATGACCCAATTTTCCAATGCTGAAATTGCTGATTATTAAATTACATGCACAATTATTAAATATGTCACTTAGAAATAGGAAGTATAAATCCTTTCCAAGCTAAACCATATTTAAGAACCTTCAAATTTTCCTTTTCTTATGGAGACTAAATTCTGTTCATACTCCTTTCAGAAAAGAAAGCCTTTCGTATAAAAACCCATAGGTAAAACTAACATTCAAACTCACCAAGGACAAGCTGTTGAGGTAGACGGGAAAGAATATAAGGAAATAGAGAACCCTGAAATGACTACTAATAAAAAAGGAAAGCAATAGAATGCTACTGCCAAGGATTTTTTTTAAGCCTTGGAAAAACTAGGAAATTCAAGGCTACAATTACAGAAAACCAAGACTTAGCTTTACCTTTCAAAATAAGAAGTATAATACAAAAAATACTATGAAGCAGGTTCATTATTAGGACATACAAATAATTGTGGCAGGATTTCCATAAAACATGCAGTTCTTTTGGTATGTTCAGTCTATGCATACTTTGTGTTTGAGGTGCAGGTTTATACACATACATGACATAGCCATTTAAGACAGTTCAAAACTATTTATCCAGTTCATGAGTTTTCCATATTTCTATTGTTATGGACACATAAGCCTAACTTTCAGGAAACAGATAAGGTAAAGCTGTTGAGTAAATAATTTCCATTGATTATTCAAAATTTTGCATGATTCCAGGAGCAGTAGGGCCTGATGGACTGAACAGTTTGTTCTGCAGTAATTAAAAGTTATAAACAATCATGAACTGTATTTATTCATTCACAGGAGAGTATGAAGGTTCCTGTTTTGAGTATTGAAGTTCTCCTACATGCCTCTTGCAATACAATTTCACTTTAACATTACAAAGGATGCCAATTCAGTAACTTTTGGCTTCTGCTGAATATGTTATCCTCAACAGGTGCCTCCTGGCTTTGCAGGAAAATTGTACTATAAAAGGTGCAAGTATGCCACATGGCTAAAAAAATATCAAAGTATTCCCTACTAGTCTAAATCAACCTCATTGACTCATCTCTTTATGGGTGGCCTAGGGAAAAATTTTCAAACACAATTTAAACACTCACAACTTTGGCCCTCAATACTTGAGAAGTGTAATGTCAGCAATGACCTTGCACTTAGGAGCTTAAATAAACTGGCCAGATATTCAGAGATGCTGAATATATAAAGTTCTTACTGATTTCAAATTTCTAGACCTTCTGATGGCAAAGAAAACTTTTACATAATGAAGCATAGCACTATTATCTTTCCTGAGTTTACATACACAGCCCAAATGAATAACCAAAGAGGCATGTGAAATTTCTCCCACTTCATCCCAAGTGAGTTTTCATGCTGAAGGTTAATGATGACAATGACCTTTCAGAATGGTGACTGATTCCAAAATAACCATTCATACTGTGCTGCCTCTAGTCCACTGGTTAAACACTTTACTTCTCACTTCAGTTGTAGCATGCAACCTGAGAATGTGCTTTCTCAAATCCTCAATGTGCAGGACAGCAAGACCAGAATCCCTACAGTGGCCATGATGATGGAGTGAAACTCTGCCCCTGTCTGCCTTGTTATATAAACACAGCAATACTGTTGGAGTAGCACAGAGGCATCAGGGAGACCTCATTGACCAGCAGATGAAGGACACCAGGGAAAAGAGGTCGGTGGCAAAGGAGATGTGCAGTAGGTTTTTTTCCTAAATGTACTGAAGACGGACATGCTGAACTGAAAATAAACCACCACCCCCACCCGCCATGTGCTCCTGGGCAAAACCAGGGGGAAGGAGAACAAAACGGAAAGTCTGGCAACCACCCTCCCCCTTCCCTGAGAGGGAAGTGCAAAAGAGTGTGTGTGTGTGTGTGTGCGCGCGCGTGCGTGTGTGCGTGTGTGAAGGAGAAGCAGCAATCATTTGAGAATGGGTAGGAAATCTGGCAGTTGCCAAGTGTTTGGGAAGAGGCCAGGAAAAAATAGAGTTGGGAAATGAGGCATGCAGCTGTTGACTAGCCCTGAATAAATTGAGCTATAAGACAAAACTGCTGTGACAGACATGTGGGGTCCATTTTCTTAATCAAGGATATCTTCTTGAGTAAAAACATCTATGCAAAAGGAAAAGAAAGTCCAAATTTTTGCTTGGCTAGGACCAGGAAGGGTTTAAAACTATTCTTACCATGCTAGGAAAGAAACTGAAGAGGAAGGCAAGGGACGTCTGTTGAACTGAACTGAACACAGGGGAAGTTTCTGGAGCAACACACATGCTGTTTCAAAAATAACATCTTCCAGAATGATAGGAACAAGAAGTGTATTTTGAAGCTGGAGAGAAAAATCAAGGGTGGTTTCAACAAAGAAACACCCTCTCAATCAAGAGCACTTGCGTCAGTATCTTAAGTGCCTCCAGGTCTGTGTTTCCAAAAGGCTCTGTCCTTTAACTCCTTAACACAAAGTTTGAAAACTCAGCTTTCACAAAGAAACAGAACATTTCAGAATATTTACTGGTACATTACATAGTTATTCTATACTTTAGGTAAGATTTTACCAAAAGACACAATATTCATGCTCTTGCATGTTGTTTGTAGGACAGTTCAGACTCCTTCAAACCACTATGTTAAAACATTTTCCAGAGATGAAAAACCCATACACTAACAATGAGGGAAAGGAACCAAGAAAACCTTTTGACAACCTGAAGAAGTAATTGATATTTATCTTGCAAGTGGTAGTCATTATGAGGTAAAAGCCAATTTTAGTAGTAAAATAGGATGAGAGCAAAAGGTTTTTCCAAAAATTAATTTAGGCTTACTGTGATATATATAAAAATATTTAGTCAAAATTCTAATTTAAGTAACACATTGAATTTTTTCTTCTTACCTGTTTTCACAGTCAAGTGCTGAAATTCCTTTGGTATAGTTTTGAGAGTAGTGCTTACTTTAAGAGCTTAAGGGGAAAAAAAAGGCAAAAAAAAGTAAATAAGTATGTGTGGGTAAAATCTACAGGTATCAACTCTGAGAAAGGAGCACCTAAACTGGTATTAGAACATCTAATAATGCCAAATATACTTGAAAAGTAGCAAAATACCCTCAGCAAAATACCCAAAGACCCAAGCACTCAAACAAGTAACAATTTGTAAGAGCACAAAAGTCAAGAACAGAAAGACCTATGCTGTAGTTGCCAAATAATCTCAAATTTTGAGAATTTGGTGGGTTAAATTCTTAGTCCCCTTCAACTGAACTCTACATATTCTTTCTAGTGGCTTTTTAAAGGAATTTTTAATGCACTATGGTGTAATTTAATATACTGTAATATACAGTTTTAAATGACCACTTGGAAGGAAATCTCTCATGTTCTGGGATGACCCTCCTTGGGCAGGGAGGCTGGATCAGATGACCCACTATGGTCCCTTCCAGCCTTACCCACTGTGATCCTGTGAATTGCCTTTATCAAACAAAACATGTGGGAAAAGTCTGGTTCTCCTGATCCTGTTCAGTTTACATGATCTTCCACATTTAACTACGTTATAACCTGAGAAAGTGAATCTCATTTATTTGTATACTTTTGAAAATGCAGGAAAATTTCCTGCCACAATCCTGAACTACAGAATCTTGACTTCTGGGGAGATCCCCTCAGTCAGGAGAGTGATCTACTCTTGTATTTTCTGAATAGCAACAAATGGTAGAATAAAAGCTGTTCTTTGGCTGAAAAGGTAGAAATCTGTGTCATAAGTACAGCAAATCTTCACCCCTGAAGGTCTGTATGTCTCAAAACAGGTTCCCATGTGACTTAACACATCAGCTACAAAAACAAAAGCATGTTTTTCACCTAAACAGGGGGACAAAAAAATTCCTTAGTAAAAGGTAAATCTTCCCTAAACATTTCAGAGCTATAACCTTCAAGGTTCAAGTCCTCGTCTGGTTCATAATGCATTTTACAACAAAACAAATCTTGACATCAAAACACGAATTTCTTGGAACATGCTGACTTGTCAAAATGTTTAACAAACACACTTCAATCCTTAACAATCTTTCTTTGAAACAGGGACACTGGGAACCTGCCAAACTTGGTGATTCAGGAATGTGGACTACCTGGTCTCACAGCTCTGATGCAACCTTAACATGCGGACAGCTGGGAGGTCAAGGTAGTTTTTATTTATATTCATACATAATCCACAGCTCTGAGAATTTGGTGGCAAAACACCCACAATTGTTTTGTTTCCACAACTGAAGGAGAGCAAGTAAGAACCTGAAGGGTTGGGAAAGGGAATATAAAAGAGAATGAATGAATAACTGTGTGATGTTCCAGTGTCAATTCTGGAAGCCATAGAAGCTACTGCATGGAAAAAGAGGAAGTACACTTCCACTTCTCATGGCTTTCTGCTGATGGATTTCTAATGAAATTAATAAAGTTTTTTCAGTCCAGTTTGATAAAATATTTTGGTTTTCAAGAAAATATGGGGTTTGGGTTTTTTCAAATAGGAATAAATACTACTTTTGAAGTGTTGCTGTCTCCTGAAAAAGGGGAAATGCAAAATTGGACCCAATGTAATCTTTACTCTTACAAAACTCCTGATAACAACTACAATTTTTTTTAAATAAGAAGTGCAACACTAATTGCCTAAGAACTAGACATATTTTAGAAGGTGTATTTTGTATCATTCACATATAACAGATTTTGAAGCAAACCCCTCCATTTATTTGTCTTTAACTCAGCTGCTGTCAGTGAGTTGTCTCTTTAAATCTACAAGAACCAGAGCTTAGAAATTAAATGTAACATGGCTTGTGTCAGCAAACATAGGGGCTTACTGAAAACACACAGAATTTAACCCCAATGGGAAAATAAAATAGTTATTTAGTTGAATACCTTGTTTGTCATCTTTCTTTCCATCTTGTAACAGGGCAGAGTTATCAGGTACCTCTTCAGCTGACGATTTCTTAAAGAAAGAAGATCTGTTTATTATAATGATTGAAATAGCTCCCACCTTCATCAAATATTTAAGAATACAGATCAACACAAATCATGGTGACATTTGCTCTTGAACTGTGATTTGCTTTGCCAGGTAAAGAAATAGAGGACATAGAGAAAGACAATCTAAATCTGCTTTTCCAGGTATAGCAGTTCCACACCTGAAATTAGAGAAGCATTTCAACAGTGAAGCAGAAGGAGATAAGGACAAAATGTAAGGAGACACTTGTCCTAACAGAGACATGTTTAACGCCTGTGTTTAGGGTTAATTAAACCTTGCTCCTTCGCAAGAGTCAGTCTCCATGAGAAAAGTGTCTCTAGCCAAGATTCCATCCATGCTACAGAGCCTGGTACTATTGCTTTAAAGGCTTCTGGCTGATCCCTGAACTACTCTTTTTCTTTCCATATGCAGTCACAGAATGAGAAAAATAAATTTCATTAGCATGTCCATTGGAGGCCCATTCCAGCCTCTGATAAGAAAATTGAACTTCTCCCCAGTCTTATTCCTTTACTTTCTGTTACTTCAGCAGTGACTTAAAGGCATTTGCTGTTCTTGTAACTTCTGCTGTGTAGCCCACAAGCTAGAATGTGGGGTGATGGCCCCTGATAAGCCTGATGGGTTGAGGGAGACACCTCAGCCTCCTGGAGGGGTGCTCCAGCAGAGAACAAAAGCCTTCAAACTGAGATTAACAAAGGGTGGAGTGTTAAAAAATGACATGGCCTCCCTTTGCAATATCTTCTATGACCAGTAAAGGAGCTACCCTGCTCAGGCATCTGTATCACCCCACCAAAAGATTGACTTTTAGTCACACAAAACCACATGAAGGAAAAAAAAAGGTATAAAAAGTGTGGAGTTTAAACTCCAGCAGAGAGGGGGAAATGCCATGTCTTTGTTGAGGTAGCTGCTGCAGCTTGTCCTGCCTTCTACCTCCTGAAACAATGTAGGGGTAAGAAGACCATGTGCTTTCTATTTTTCTGTAGTTTACTTTCTTAACTTTACTTTCTTACAAAGTTTATTCCTTTACACATTTTATCTTACATCTTATGCTAACAGCTACTTTGATTCTTACTTTATTATCACATCTCCTTTACTAACTGTGTTTTGCTACCTTAATACTAATAACAGTAACTTGCTTCACACTTTGCTACTTTCTATTGGTTATTGCTTTGTGCTATTCTTACTTTATAACACCAGCTCTATTTTGCAACTACAGTAACTTGCTTTACTTTAAAGGTGCAGTTTCTTTTTTTTCAACATGTATGTTGATAAGAAGCAGCTCTGCTCTTTCCTTTTGTTTTGTGTTACCGAGAGAGTGGTGTGCAAGGTATTTTATTGTCCTATGTTATTGAGAGAGTGTCTGGATAAATGTTTTAGGTGGCTGTGTTTTTAGTTAGTAGTTCTTTGTTGCTAGTTTCTGTCTGTTGTGAAAATGGGACACACTGCTGTATTGTAACTTTAGTGTGTTTGTCTCTGAAAAATGTGTTTTGTGCTGGTTTCTTTTGGAGTATTTTATTATCAATTAAATACAATCTTGCAGCTAAACGTTATCACCGGCAAAGCGGAACCCACAATAACTGTTACATATTTGTATTAATAAATGTTATTTTAGGAGCTGTTGTGGGGAAAGTTCTTTTCTAGCTATTAAGTGTGGCTTCATAAGCAGAGGTCAGAAACCCTTCCAACCTGTGGGCTGTCTGTTAGTCGACAGACAGTGTTGGGGACATAAGGATCTGATTGTCTGGAAGCGCTTATAGCTACTAATTTCTTATTAATACAGTTAAGACTAGAAACCTTTGCATTTCTGTCTCCCTCGTCCCTTTCACGTGACAGTGGAACCAGGAACAAATTCTACCTCTGTTATCTGCAGGAACAAGGATACACTCCACAACCAAAAAACCAATACAGCAAATGTCAGAAAACCTAAGCTTCTCTAAATATGAAGAGATGCCCTTTTTTTCCTCAGGGAACATGGACCAGGTTTGACTTTAAAATGTCCTGAAATAAACTGGTCCTAAACAAATGAATTGAGAAACCCTGATTTTGTAGACATTTTTTAAAAATCACAAAAATCTCAAGTCAGTAGTTCAAAAAGGAAAACTGCAGAGTAAAGGGCTGTGAGATCTGTGTTCTAAAGTTTCTGACGAATGGGATACCCTAATCCTTCTGAAAAAGTAACATAGCAAAAATACAGCTTGAGGACTCTGAAAATGTATGAGCATTATATTTCACATCCATAGCTAGCCCTGACACCGTTAAGTGAAGACATAAGTCACTGCATGCTTTAATCAATAGAATACTTTTCACAAACTTGAATGAACTGTGAGCATGACATTTCTGAGGAAGTTCACAGCAACCCCAGCCAGTCATTTTATGCATAGAGTGTGAAACCTCATGTTTTCTCTTTAAGCTTTTGGCAGTGAGAAAGCTTGTAGGAAAGAACCAAAGGAGAGTGGGAGACAAAATCTTAAAAAAAAAAAATGGGGAAGACAAAACTTCCTTGGTAAACAAAAATCAGTCACCCTTGTCCTTCTCAAGCATACCATCAGCAGTCCTGGTGTGCTTTGTAGGTTTAACAAAGCCTAGTATCCAGGTGACATGTCTCCTGCCATTATTTTCTTTATGGATGCATTCAAGAACTGTTTCCATTTTATTGCAGTACTGTAGTTCAGCAGTGAAATGAAAATAAACATGCTGAATTGTGGAAAGAGACAAAATCATGGAGATAATGCGTAACAGATTGCATTGATAATACAATATTTTTAATGTAGCAATCAAGTCTCTAAACTGTAATTTCTCAACTAGCCAATATACAAATTATATTGCAACACTGAATTACTGCACTTCCCATAGGGAGAAATGAATGGGGGATGAATTACTGACCTTCCAAATGATGCACATTCAGTGTATTAATTCTGAATGTACAAACATAAGTTGAACAAAAACTAAATCAAGCCAAAATGATTCTCAAACCAGTTTTGAGAAGAGATTTTAAAATCCATTAATCTCTGACAATGTAAATGGAAGATTTTCAATTATGTGTATAAAATATACATAATTATATATTTGTTTATATTTTAAATATAATTTAATTCTGTATTATAGATATATCTTCTTTTATACATTGGGTTGCAAGCCACCCCAAATAAGGTCACAAGCAAGAGACTAGGCTGTTCTGGTAAAGGACCTGACTACACTGCCAACATACCAGGAGCCTGCACTTCCAGAACAGCAGCACTGCTTTCCAGACCCAGTGAGACTGCACTTTGGCCAAGCCACTGTAAGATGAGTAACACCTCCCAGGGATGCTGCATGCATTTTAACAGTGCCAGAAGGCACACTGGATCCTCAAAGCATTAGCAGCAGCAGTGCCTATCGTGAACATTGTACTTATTAGAAGCTTAGAAGATTCTGTTTGGTGGTACCACTACTAAGATGGATTTGGTGAGGGAGCAGCTGTATTCTGATCCAGGAACTCCCCAGAGCAAGGCATTGGAAGGATATAAATGGAGAACAGCCTTGCTGAGCCGTCATGGCACACCATTACTTTTAAACTTGGAAGCAGTGTCAGAAGGGCTGGTTCCTGCAGTCAGTCTGCAGGACTGATTAAATACCTCAAATCCTAAACCCTTAAATCCCACAGCATATATACTCCGTTGCAATATTCAGGTGCAATTCATTGGCCATGATTAGTTCAGCTTCATAGTGCCTTCAAAGTTTTGTGTTTTAACCTCTGTGTTAAACTCTTCTGTTTTATTTAGTTTTTCTTCCATCAGTCTTCATGGAATAATAGAATGGTTGGGGTTGCAAGGGACCTCTGGAGATCTAGTCCAAACCCCCTGCTACATCCAACTGAAACTACTGTGTTCAGTTCTGAGCCCTCCCTAGAAGACAGGCCATTGGAGCACATCCAAAGAAGGGCAGTGGAGCTGGTGGAGGGTCTGGAGAACAAGTCTCACAAGGAGCAGCTGAGGAAGTTGTGGTTATTTAGCCTGGAAAAAAGGAGGGTCAAGGGAGGCCTTACTGCTCTGTACAACTGCCTGAAAGGAGGAGTGCTGGGTTAACAGTTGGAGTCGATGATCTTAGAAGTCTTTTCCAAACTAAATGATTTTATGATTCTAGCTCTGTGCCAGAAGCCTCATACTGTTAAACAGCTCAGACTCAGGAGAATCGCTCGGGACAGCTGAGTGCTGTCTGTGTGCCACACTGTACATCCTGCAGCACAGGCTTTGCCCCTCACCACTGACTCCCAGCACTGGAGGGCCAAACACAGCCCTGCAGGACATGAACAGGTAAGGTCTACTCTGCAGGCTCCAACATTGCCCAAGTCCCTCAATGACTAATGGGAACTTTGTTATGTGGGCATATCTTTTAAAAAGCCTGTCGGCCCTTCCCACACACAGAAAAAATGGCTGAGAGAGGGGTTTGAAATTACTTAATTAGAAGCTTGGAGACTCCTAAACTTCTTTCAGAGACCTGCAGTTCTGCTATTATACAGAGCACAGTCACCGTGAATCTGCTCTATCCCTCTGCACTCTGCATGGCAAGCACCCTGCTTAGACATTCTCACCTCTGTCCGACTGAAGTCCCGAGTTTGCTGACTGCCTGGCAATGGCTCAGAGTAAGAATCAAACAGTGCACAGTCACGCATGGGCTTCAAAGAAGCTGCAGGGGAAAGAAAAAGAGAGGAAAAAAAAAAGCAAACAAAACCTAAAAATCAAATGCAGAGACATGCCAAGTCTTTGGTTAACACACATTTCTTAAAAACCTGTTCTAGCACGATTTTGCCCTTCATTTCTACCTATCAGACCTGATCTGTAAGATGTGGACAACCAACACCACGAAGAAAATCTTTCTCTCTTGCATTTTAAATTAGTCAGCGTCCTGAAAGGGATGTGTAATTTCTGTTGTAGAAATAATTGTGAAATTTGCAATAAATTACTTTTAGTAAACATTATGTGCCAAACAATTGTTTATTTGAACTTTTCCTCCTTCCAGTCCAGTATCAACTTAGTTCATTTGATAGTTCATATCTTATTCTCCTAGGCATGTTAGAGGTATTTATGAAATGTTCAGCTGAAACTTTGATTTTGTTGAATATTGAAAAGTATAGTAGAATCTACGTTATACAATAAAATTGAAGGCCAAGAAAAACCAAAGACACTAAACACAGTGGATGTTGTAGTACATACTGTCTTTAAACAACATTGTCAGCAGCGGTGGGGGGGGAAGGAAAAAATCAACTCTAACTTCTCAAAGGAATATTCACAACAGGCTAATTTCTATCCCACATGCTCAGGTTGATCTGCTGGTATCAATCTGGAATTAGTTCCTCTAAGATAAAGCCATCTTAATAGCTAGAAAACACCTTTTTTTAAAGATCAATATATCAAAAGGCAGAATAACCACATTTCTAGTTTTTCGCTAGCACCATTTTTATCACAATAAATTAAGCTCTTGGAAATCTATCTTAATTTACAATACATTGGGTTACATACAGGGGAAATAGCTTTCCAGATTCTGCAAATTAGTTTTAATGAAGACTTTCTGAAAACAAGGTGGTGGGTCAAATTGTCAATGGAGCTATGCCAGGATAGCATTTGGACTTGTGCTTGTAGTTTATAGTAAAAGTCATAAAACTAGCAAGATTAACGCATTCTTAAATGTTCTTTCACTCCAAATCATTTTATTTGAAGCTTTAACAACAGTCTTATCAGATGCTCTGAAACTAATACAACAACCTAATGAAGAACAGTTTTCAGTAATATTCATCGTGTTCTTAACAAGCAAAAAAAAATTTTTTTAAAAATTCTAAATTTCACAGCAATCAAATTATGAAAACATGAAAACGTAAGTTTTCTCTTGAAAATTTCTCTTGACATTTTAGGTAACTGTTTGAGGCACTTGCTTACTTATCAGTGCTTTTATTTCAGAAGTGCTACAACCTGTGATTCTCAGTGTTACAGCGTGTTGAGATGTTCTACTGCTCATTAATGCAAGTCTTTCAAAAGACAGATTTTTGAATCCTGACTAGGTAGCAGAATGAGCACAAGATATTTTCAGACCCTCAAGTTAACCAGAATTAGCATATTAACTGAGGTTTTTGAAGTACCCACAAGAAAGAATTAGTCCTTTCACCTCTTCCATGTAGATCAGCTTGAAATACTTGCTTTTATGCAACACCATGAATCAATACTCAACAAAGAAAATGTGCTGAAAGGGACAAATAGGGGAAAGGAGGATTCCCAGGGAACAACCATGGCTTACCACATATTCTTCCTATTGACATAATGATTCCCTTCTACTAGGGATAGTTATTTCCTTTGCAGTTTTACCCAAAAAGGCTTAATGTGAAGACACATCAAGAAAAACCTGCAAGGATGAGCTTACAGCCCAACTTATCATGAGAGTAGCAAACAAAGTGCTGGTCCTAGGGAAAAGGATAGTTGTAATTATGCCAAGGGAATGTAATTAGAGAAACTAAAAGTGATGAAGGCTTGGAAGTTCAGGTTTTCCAGGGGCTTACTGCTTTGGGTATGAAGATAGTGGATTAGAGACATGACTCCATCAGAAATTACTTCACAAATCTGATACAGGGTCAACATTTCATTTTCCTAAATGTAGCCTGATTTGTTCTTTTCCTGCCTTTTAATACATTGTGTCATCAAATTTAATGGAGATTTTATTAGGTCTTAAATATTATCCCTTAGCACTGTAATTATCATCTGTGATTAATCCTCCTTGCCCTAGAGAGGCTGCACATATTTTAGATGGAACAGTATATATTTCAATGTTCATTTATAATTAAAAGAGACATAACTGAAGAGAACAAATGAAAGGGCAGGTCTCTCACTGCACATTTATACTGAGGTATGTTGTATTTTAGATTAAGTCATCCTTGTGCTACATAAACTGTTGTAATTCCCATCATTAATGCAAAGTACTTGTAGGGGAATCTGTGGATTACATAAAATGAATTACAAAAAAATTCAAGCTTTGATACCACTGATAACTGCATCTAACAAAATACATTAGCATATTAAGTTCGAAAGCAGTCCAGTATTGTTTTCAACAAATTTTTAAGAGCCAAATACTTATGGGAAAAATCATCGAAAGAATTAAAAGCTGTATGATAGATTCATAAAATAGTTTGCATTGGAAGGGTCCCTAAAGATCACCTAGATACAATCCCCCTGCCATGGGCAGAGACACCTCCCACTAGATGAGGTTGCTCCAAGTCCCATCCAACCTGGCCTTGAACACTTGCAGGATGGCAGGGATCCATAGCTTCTCTGGGCAACCTGTTCCAGTGACTCACCATCCTCACAGTAAAGAATTTCTTCCTAAAATCTAAGGTAAACCTGCCTTCTTTCAGTTTAAATCCATTGTCGGATTACCTTTGCTACAGGCAATCATCTGCCACTTGAGCTGTAATGACACTTGAAGCACACTGGAGCAGAGAGGCAGACATTAACTGGCTGGTAACTGCTATACTTTGCATCTCTACTTTTGTGCTTTGAGGTATTACTTCTTCAGCAATCACCTCATAAGCACATGCTTTAAAAAGCAGCCAGAGAATCATTATATTGCTTAGCACCCCATTCCAGCAAAAAAGTGAACCTGCATTTTACAGAGATGATGGATTTCTGAGATGGCTACAGGGACACAACCTGCCACAGGAACATTACCAGCTTGGAGGTACTCGGGCAGCAGCGTCTCTGGCAGTGTCTCAGGCAGCTGGTAACCGTTCTTCCTCGCAACCACGAGGTGGAAAGCGGCACAAAACTCTGGGAGTGTCAGCGCTCCATCACAATCCACATCGCTTAGCTCCCTGTGGATACAACAGGCACAAGTTTTCCAAGCTGTTACCTCAGGCAAACATACGTGTGCTATCACAAGGGAGACAGAAATGCAACTCTGAGAAGGGATATTTTAACACAAGATGAGCACCTCCGTCATTTGCACTTGATTCTGACTTGCCCATTTGTCTCGGAGAAGATGAAGCCAGCTAATTTTTTAATACTGACTTGCCCCTTTTTCCTTTTTCAATGAAGTACATCTTTTTTATACATGATACCATTCAGTATTATGGTATGTATATATTAGAACATGAAATACATGAAATACTCAAACTTATACTTACAGAATCACAGAGTGGTTAGGGTTGGAAGAGACCTTAAAGATCATCTAGCTCCATCTCCCTGCTTTGCAGGGAAGCTTCCACCAGACCAGGTTACTTTGAGCCTCTTGTCCTATCACTACATGCCCTTGTGAAATGTCCCTCTCCTGCCTTCTTGTGGACCATGCTTAGATGCTGTAAGGCTGTAGGAAGATCTCCTTGAAGCCTTCTCTTCTTCAGGCTGAACAGCTTCAACTCTCTCAAGACTGTCTTCATAGAAGAGGTGCTCCAGCCCTGTGATCAACTTAGTGGCCCTCCTCTGGGCTCAGTCCAGCAGATCCACACCTTTCTTGTGCTGGGGACCACAGACCTGGATGCAGCACTCACCAGAGCAGTGCAGAGGTACAGAATCCCCTACCTCACCTGCTGGTCACACCTCTTTTGATGCAGCCTAGGATATGACAGATCTTCTAAACTGCAGGCACACCTTCTTCCAGAGTAAAAGTAACTTTTTAACAGCTGGAAGCACTTTGGGCCAATCTACACAGGATCGTAAACCATTTCAAGCAGAAAAAGTTAAACATGGACTTCAGCAATGGTTACCTAGCACCATGGACTAGCCTTAAGAAAAGAGCTGAATTAATGCTCTTCTGGTTTAAAAGTTAGTGTTAACTTCTTGCTAAAGCAGTTCTCTATAATTCTAGGATGCTCCACAAACAAGAAAACTGGGCTTCAGAAAGTCAAGAATTCAATTTTATAAATTAAGTCTTTGCAAGAATTTAGTCATTTTATCTTGAGCGCATGGTCTAAAATAAACATGTAACTTCTTACTCTTTAAAAGTAACAAGCACTTTTCAAGCTGTTGAGGTTATAGTGACGAAGACTGAAACACCCCATGTGTATAGCAAACACAACATGATAAATCACATTGTCACAAAAATATATTTATCTACTAGAAAGGAATACTTTTCTTGAAATACTGCACAGAGTACAAGTTGTGCCAGCAGTAAGAATAAAATGTGCTTTGTTAACATACTGGGTTAATCCATTCTTTTTAAAAGTAATCAAGTTTAAATTCCAATATTCACTTCCCCCAACATTATGTTTCTTTGCTTTTTTTTTTTAATTTTCACAACTGACAATCCGCTTTGAAAAGATTCCAGACATATCCTTTGACCCTGACAGATGTTTAGGCTCTTGCAAGCTTTTCTTCTCATCTCTCTTCATAAAAGCATATATAAAAATAAAACCTCTATCAGCATTTCTGATCCATGTTTAAAACTGTTTGTTCTTCCCATCAGATATGCAAGGATGACACTGAATTACAAAGCACCATGTTGTTTATGAAAATATAATAGAATCCTTGTCAAATTTTATCATGTACAGTTCCATCCACAATTGTTTCTCAATAAACTCATTAGAAGTAAGTGTACTGGTTCATCAGAAAAGCACTGATAAAATATGTAGTTGCTTAATTAGGCTTCCTCTGACAAAACAGAGAGAAAAACATCAAACCAACAGCATATCTAAAACATTCCAGAGGTGCCTCTCCTCTGTGTCATTTCAGGAAAAGTGTCAATTCTTTGAGCTAATAATGCTGCTTACAATAAACTTAAGAACAGCTCTCAGTTATGTCACTGTTCAAACCTTCCCAGTCCTGCTGAGCAGGCGAACATATCTCCAGAAAACAAGTGTGGCAGAAAGATCACTGAGCACCCTGCTGCTTGGACCTCAAAGTGATTCTGGAGATAAGAGAAATAATTATAATTGATAGTACTTTTAAAATTTAATATGAACTCTTGAATTAAGTGTCTTCTAAACAGGATACAGATCCCCAACACTATCAGTACTTACCAGATATGAGAAAGTTCTGGGATGGGCAACTTTGATTTTGTGAAGAAATTCTTTGCTACAGAACCTGTTGGGAAAGCATGCCTTATCAGCCACTAGAAATTAATTCTCCAAATTTTTACCTTTTACCAGGTCTGCTGTGCCAGAAGCAGCCAGTTAATTTACGTCTGAGAGACACTCAGATTAACTGAATGCTAATACAGCTGTTGGACCATTTGTCTCCTGAATAAATGACAGAGAAAGCCAGACAGAGCTGTTGACCTCATTTCTCCATTCCCTCCATATGGGAAAAAAAATAATGGAAAACCTACTTTAGTACTGGTAATTCTAACTATCATAATTGGTATGACAACATAGACGAAGTAACAGACACCAACAGTGTCTGCTTCACCCAGAAGTCATGTGTATGGCAGTAAAGTGCCGTAGCATCTGCACTGCTCTCCCAAGATGCTGCTTCAATCATGACTCTTCCCTGCCATGGCTCAAATTTTATTGGCAGGGGCAGCAGTGAGGAAGGGGAGAAAGAAAGAAGAAATCCCAGAAGATTCAGATAGCACATAGCTCCTGTCCCGCTGCAGGCATCCTCACTCACCCTGCCAATAGCAGCTCTTCTCATCCT
The DNA here is from genome assembly GCA_035583235.1 of Hafferia zeledoni. Classification (NCBI taxonomy): domain Eukaryota; kingdom Metazoa; phylum Chordata; class Aves; order Passeriformes; family Thamnophilidae; genus Hafferia; species Hafferia zeledoni. The sequence goes on along the minus strand of JAWWEV010000001.1, from coordinate 103,047,530 downwards.
TCTTCTAGTTAACAAATCTACTTATTCACCATCCCATATGTACAGGGTGTCAGGAGTACCCTGGAAGCCCTTCCTGGGTACAGGCTTACAAAACATAAGGAAACATAAATCACAGATTTCCAGGACTATAGTTCTCTTCCCCTTGGCAACCACCAGGGGAAGAACCAACACTGAACAACCATTTACCATTTGTTCTTTGAAGCAAACTGCATGAAGGAGACTTAACTGAGGCTGGATCCAAGCCTCCTGAATCCCAGTGATACAGCAGAACCTCCTGAACTGCAGCAATACAGCAGGGCTCATTAAAACTGCCTCAATTTAAAACCTGTGACACCTTCCTTGCCACACCAACCGTCTACCCACCAGCAGCCTGATCCTTCTATTCAAGATAGAAATGCAGTCTCAATATGCTCTTAATACTTCTCCCATGAGTGAGGTCTCCAGGATTGTTTTTTAATGACCTAAAGGTCAAAATCTCAGTCCCTCAGAGCCATAAACCTCAGGCTTGACCACAGAGGACAGCTGACTGTATGCTTCACTGTCATCACATGAGCACTATCACAGTTCTGCTGGGAAAGCAAGCACAACCCTCAGGGGTGTTTCAACTCAATATAGACTGCAGGTGTGATCCACAAATACAGTGCATCAAATAGAGCTCATTTTAATTTCTACCAAATCGCTAACACTTCTCCTTTGCATGTAATTATTTCTCTAAAATCAGGATATATAGGAAAAAATGCAATGGCCACAGTAGTAGTTTGCTCTTTGAGTTGTTTGTCTTCAAAAAGAAAACACCATCAACTCTTATAAACCCACTGAGAGAAAGGAAGAAGAATTTATTTACTTAACACTGTTTCCTCACTTCCCAGTCTGGTCCTCCTACCTGACATGCACTGTGTTTGGTAAAAATTACCTGAAATAAAGGCGTTCAGGTCGGGCTGCAGGGACCTGAACTGGTTAATGTAGTAATCTCGCTGCTCCTCCGTTATCCTCCAAGGGTCATCTGAGTAGTGGGTGCTGCTGTCCTGCTGCTCCCGCTCCACTGAAAGAGACTGAAAGGAGGGACACTGGCACCAGCCACAGGCAGCGGACTAGAAGGGCATTGGGAACCTTAAGAAACCAGACTGACACTCTTCTATTAATAGACACAAATTTTTAGAAGATAAGAAGTAGAAATGGCCATACTGATTACTGTCCCACTACTTATTCATTTAAACTGAGACTAATATTGGGTATCTTTATCTAGGCAATTAAAGGAAGTTCTACATGAACAAAACTAAAAGAAAAGGAAGTCTCACTACTACTGATCACAAAAAGTCCACGTCATATTACCTCTAGGTTTGTTTTGGGGGTTCATTTTGGCTGCCATGCATTACAACCCTGAACTGCACACTGTACACATCAGATGGAACCAGTAAAGGACCTAAAGCTGTAATTATGCAGGATGGTGCATGAAAATTTAGCTTTGCTATGAAACTACATATTTAAGAGTGGTGCTGTAACTATGGAGCTATACCACTTCTGGACGCTTTGCTCACCCCAGTAACTCGGCACTTGTTATGCCAAGCCAGGGAGACATGCAAACCCCTGGAGACCACCTCAACCTTCTGTCACTTCCTATACTTAATGTAAAAATCCTACTTTGGGAAAAAATATTCTGAAGGGAAGGACATTTAATCCATTTATGTCTTTGCTCTGTGCCTTTGCTCTCTGATTAACTTGTTTAAGGGAAGTCTGTACCTTTTGTAGGTTGGATGGAGGTATCTAGAAGAGAGTTGGTGGTACAACTGATGCCTTTGTTAAACTGGAATAACTTAATATTCAATCTTTAAGCCTGGATGATAAAACTCTTTGATAGGGAGGGCAAAAGTGAACAACCACCAGGCTCCAATCAGCTTTGAAACCCTTTCACTTGACATATTTGTCTATTTCATAGGAATCAAATGCAAAACACCAGTTCTGAAACACATCAAAAGATCCCTGAAACAGGCATCACCATAAAGCTGTAAATTAATTTTCATTTCAAAGCACTACACAAATGCACTCAATTTCATTTCAAGTTAGCACAAATTATTTGACAATACCTGTAGATCTTTTCTGGAGGCCCAGGTGACATTTTATTGTGGGTGCAAGGTGCTAAGCACTTGGGAAAAGGTAGTGTCTCTGAGTCTTACTTATTTAGGAAAATCTCTTGTTTAGCAGAGTTTTGCCATTCCTTAGGGCAAACTACCTATTTGCATAAAAAATGCACCACAGGCATACTGGAATATAGAAAGATTTGCTTTTGCAACCAGCAGGAAAACAGAAGACCCATCTCACAAAAGCAAACAAATGCCCAGAAATTAATTTATTCTGTTTGAGATGCAATTTGACCACCTGGGGTGAACAACCAAAATATGCAGAATGTTAGGCCATAGGTTCTGTGCAAGTGTTACAGATAGCATTCTAAATCAAGCAGGAATCTCTGTGAAACTTCATGTATTTTAAATGAAAATGTTTTACTTTTACTTACCTTTACAAATTTAATTGACTGGATTACTTCTTTTAATTTCTCCATCCAATCAGTTTTTTTTCCTCATATACTAAAAAAAGCACACTTGAGTCTCTAGTCTAAAAACACCATGGAGAACAATTTTCACTTTCAAAGTGAGAATTCTTCTGCTTTTTAAAATTTCTCTATTGTTTTATTAGTAGTATTACTAAAGACAAATAGCAATTCATTACCCGGTTAGGAGTTGAAGAGGTGAGTGCAGATTTGGCTCCATAATTCCCTGATGATGGTCCATCTTGCTGGTGAGTAGAGTGTCTAACTTCATAAGGAGCTACAGACATTTCAAATAAGTATATAAAAGAAAAGATAATCAAAAAGTTCTACTAGGCTAAAGGAAATAATTAAATACCTCAAGGTCAAGAATGTAGCTTGTGAACATAGTATTAGAGCATCAAAGTCCATTTTGTCAAGCATCTACCCAGTGAACCACCCAGTGTGACAGTACCAAAGTCCATTTCGTCTTCTGCAACAGAATTCCAGCCACATACTAGTTTTTCACATTGCATCATTCTCCTTCAGACATTACTGAGACATTGTTACTTATGTATTACTAGATAATAGAAATTGTTGTTCATCATGTTGAAATACATATTTACATAGCCTGTTCATGCATGTATACATTTTATATAGTTAGAGCCACACATAGCACAAGAATGCACTACAAATAGGAAGAAACAATTCAACTGAGCTGTAAAAAAATATGGTTTGACAATGCTATCAAATAGAAAATCACTATTTTTCCATATAGTCTTCCTCCCCCTACCCTAATTTCTGTTCAAAATCAAAATACATGATTCACCACTTCACCTATTTGGAGTAAAGTTAGTGAAAAAAAGTAACAATTACTTCTTTTGCTAAAATAAGTCACTCAGGCTCCACTGTAGCAAATATAGTAAGTGGTGACACAACAGCACGTTTAGGAACAATGTTTTAAAAATAAGGCAATTATGCAAACAAAAAGAAGACTCACTTGCAAACCCTTACAGAGCTGAGAATTTCTGCTGCTAGCCTATTTAAAATGCACCACTACAAAGACAGTCTGCATTAAATAGTCAGATCCTAAAGACTCATGACAAAAAGGACCAAGAGATCTTAAAAATTTTGAGTTCAGGAGGACCTTAAAAATTACACCCTAATCCTCTCATTTTCCTAAGTGGTCTTATCCTGTGTTGTATCTATTTTTATTACTGTACAAGTAACTACTAATTTCAGAGCAAAAAACAAAAGAGAAGGAAGGTGGGAAACACACAGATGTCCTTGGAGAGATTCAAGCACAAGGCTGTACTGCCATGTGTTTGTTAGCATGAAAAACTATGAAAACTATCAAGAAAAACATATATATTCAAGACTGCAGTGCAATGCGCTGCCCTTGAAGACACGCTGTCCAGTTGTAGGGTCAGACTTGCAGCCCAGTCCAGCCCAGCTCTGTGGCACAGCACTTCCTGCACGTACAACACACAGAAACTTCCAGACTTGCCCTCTGGACTGCTCTTCAAGAAACTGGAAGGGTCTGAATCTTAAAGGCCAGGAAGAGCCAGTAGGGTCTGGAACTTGGAACAACGATGTTGAATAGCTCTGTTTTTTCATTGACTTATAAACAAGGACAAAAGCTGAAGGATTAGCATGCTCTGCTCTTCACTCAGTGGAAACACACTAACCTAAAAGCAGGAGGGATGAGGGAGGGTCGGTACACACCAATGCCTGCTCTTGCCACCAGCCTGGTCATCACAGATGCCTTACTATTAACAGGAGCTTGTAAAGGCATAGTTAAACTGGCTTCTGACACATTACCCTCTTATTGAAATTAGAATGTTTTGCCACCCACTCTCATGGCAGCAAAATGAAGGACCAAGCAACTATGCAGTGCCTTTTGTCTGTATTGCCTAAGTTACACTGTGGTTTTATATTCCTGTCCTATTATTATTTCTGTTACAAAACCAGAGAGATTATTATCCTTTCTTGCAAAGGAAGGTTCACTTCCAATCTTAAAATTAATATGTGGCTACTGAAATCAGGAGCAGGCTTTTCTTTCCCTCTGATGAAACCAAAAGCATCATGCACTCTGACAATACTTGCAAGCTCTCTGCCACTTGGATATATTGCATGTAGTCTTGTCAGAGATTAGGTATTAGCATTTGTGAGATCACACGTAAATCTAATTTAATTTAACAGAAGACAGGATTGAACAGTCAAAATAAGTTATCAAATAATTTTCCAAAACACAAATCTAATTAAATTTGAAAATCATTAGGCTGATTGTCAGTTGCATTTGGAATTTGGATACTTCTGATAAAGAAAAAAACCTCAAAAGAATTGAATACAGTGTGCATCACAATTTTTATCCTACCTCCATGCTGCTGCTCCAGCCCACTCCTTGCTTTACCATATCCATAACTTACGGGTATTCTCTGGTAAGTAGATGGAGACGCAGGAGGTGAGCAGATTGGAGACACTGGAGGAGAGTTGGGTTCCTATTTCAAAAACATACCAACACAAAATACAATTCTGAGACATAAGAAACAACCAAATAATGCTGCACAGTGATGCAAACGCATAAAGTATAATGGATCAAGAAGAGGCGAAAGCTGCAGAATCCTCAGGCCCTTTATTTCCAAGAAAAGGCATCTTAAAATAGAAAAGACAGACTTTGGTACTGAGCCTTCCTTCTAGGGGCACAGCATGCCAGTGCCATAGCAAAGCTTTACAATGACCAGCTCAAGATATTTTACTTCCAAAGATGCCTGAAGAAGTACACGTATAAGGCTCAGGATGAGTAGGTATCTTTGAATTTACATATTTAGTGTGAGCGCATTCGCTCTGGGAGCTCATTTTGCATATTAAAAAATGTACAAAATTTAAAAATATATCTGTGAACTGGTATTTTAAACATGCTGTGGATCTGTAGGTATCATTGGGTAATAACTATCCTAAAGCTTTCTCTTTCCTTTGACTTACTGAGATTGCTTGAGAAGACAATGTAATCCTGAGAGAGTTTACTGAATACAAAGAAAACAAAGCATAACACAGATGGAGCCAGGGTTTTGAGGGCAATGTTCTGCCTCAGTGTCAGTACAGACAGGCATACATGCTCTTCTTCCTCATTCTGTTATTCCACCTGTGTATCTTGTCATCAGCTCACTCCTGCTGGTTGACCTCAGGCTGGGAATGCTGTTACTGACGCCAATGCACTGTGTGGCAAATGTGTGTGCATGTTTCGGGAAGATAAAGTGCTTCCACCAGGCACTCCCCACATAACCTGATATGGTACCAGAGGAGGTGGTGTTGCGCCTGGGGAAAATTATGCAAATCAGTATTTATGAAAACTATGCAGCACTGTGAAGTTTCTTGTATCTGAGCAAGTGCTCTCAACTCTCCTAGATACAGTTCATACAAATCTCCCTTAGACAGCTTTATTAAACTAGCAACTTAGAACAACAGATGCTGGGACAATGTTTCACTGAAGACAAAAGCAAAGCTGATTTCTTCTGAATTACTCCTTTGGGAGATTAGAATGAAATAAAACCTGGGGGCCTTAGCCCACCTAGAAATAGTGGCTCATGATTCAACACCTCTTCTCCAATTTAGTGTTTCTGTACGGACTAAGGTCCATACTGGCCATGGAAAAATCAATCACTTTCCTATTCTGTTTGCTGCTCAGTCACTTTCTTGATATCTCTTCGCTGCTCCTCCCTGGTCCTCTCCAAGAAACAGCAGTGGATTAAGCAGGACAATGCTGAAGGAACTTACACAGAATATTTACAGGGCTAACAGGTTTATACGAGCTCATATAAAGAATTTTCTTCACGGAAGCAACTGGGATGCATCAAAACCTGAACACGGACATAATGGGGGTTATTTGCACATTAGGAGTTCCTCTCCTATCTAGTATTCAAAAACTAGGTAAACCCATGTGAGTGTGACCATTTACAGAACTGGACCCAAAAGGAGGATGCATAAAGACATATTGGCCTGAAGGAGACAAGCCATTACCTGTTTGTCCCCTTCATCTGTTCTTTTGTAGGAATTTTTTTCCAAAGTTGAATGTGGAATCTGAAATTTAACTCCATGGAGTTCTGCTGGAGTCCCATAACGTATGTCAGTGTCATTTTTCAGCGCCATAAATTGTGGCAGAGGCAATTCTTTATTAAAGGAAAGAAAGAAAAATTCAATTGAGACTACAGAACACTGGAAGCATTTTGAGCAGAATCGTATTTCAAAACCTTTGAAAAGTTTATCTATAAAAGACCAGTATTAGTATTTTGTAACATTTCTAAGTTTCAAACTCCTTTGATTATTTTACGTCTTAATAAAAATGTGAATGTTACACAAATCTATATTCTTAATGCATAGCTTAATATATAATCTCTTTGTGCAAAAAGAAATAGGCCTGTGCACATTATTAAAGCAAGCGCCAGACTCATTTCCTGCCTTCAAAACCTTGCCTGTAATGAAAAGAATAGTTTCCCACAGAAACTGTGGGACTGATGAACTAATCACTCAAGATCACAGAATCCTCAACACTGCCATCATAAAAGGAACAAATTAAAACTGGTAGGGTTCAGAGATCCCACCAAGACCTAGTGAGATGACTGTGTCAAAAGGTCCCGTGTTGTGTCTGCCGTGCAGAGCAGGACAGTGACACTTTGTCACTCTTTAATACAATTCCCAATTATTTTGAAGAAACACCATTTATTTTTGTGCACAGTCACCCTGAAAACATCAATACAATTAAAATTAACAGAATGCTCAAAACTAAGTAAAGCCATTCATCACCTCTGTAATCATTTACACCTACAGCTACTACCAAGAAGAGAAAGAAATCAATTGGAGTTTGGTAAATGTTACTCACTCCACTCTAAAAGCACTCATATATTTTTAGAGAAAATGCAATTAGCACTGGAAGCATTTTTACTGAAATTTTCCTGAAACAGTAAATAAGCAGGATATCAATACAAGGACTGCAAATACCCCTTTTCATATTTGTGGACTATCTGCAGATACCGGACTTGTAAAACATACACAGTAAAGCTCTGTTCAGGTTTCTAATTTAGTCTCTTGGGGGTTTTTTGGTTTGTGGGGTTTTTTGCTTTTTTTTAATTAACATCATTTAAAAGGACAGCAGTGAAATAGAGAGTGCACAGGCTGTCTGTAAGGAAAATTGATGAATCCAGGCTGCCCCTCTTCACCCTTGGTTTAAACTTCTGTTTGAGCAAGGCACTGAATCGAACTGCGCCGGCTGCATCTGATCCCCTCCACTTGGCCAGGAACTCTGCACCTTAGGAGTCCAGCTCACAGAGCTCTGCATGTGCTTGCTGTTATGGCTTACCCTCCTTGGGAAGGGGCAAGCCTGGGAACCCCCTCTCTGCCTTGTAACACAAGTGAATTTTACATTTCATCGCCCTTACCAGGGACAGCAGAGCAAAAACTGTGCTGGGAGCAGTGACCTGCTTGTAAGGCTGTAGGCAGGTCCTGCATTTCCGACCTCTGATCTTGCAGCTGGCTGCAATGCTCCTTCAGCAGGATGGTGCCAAACACTCTTGCCCAAAGCACAGCCCCAGGGCAAGGGTGGAATGCCCACCTGGGATATGGGAGCTAAGGGTTCAAATCTGTTCAAGCTCAAGAACATTCATCACCAAGGCAAGAGCATGGAGTTCCTTCCATTTAGTTGCTATCAAGGTTTTGCAGCTAAAAGGGACCTGCTTTGTCTCTTCATCACTTGAGTTTGATAAGACACTTTCAAGAAATGTTTTTCTCCATCAAAAATGGTGTATTTAATGTTATTATCAGTTCACTGGGAAGAAAAAAACTAGTTTAAAACATATCTAACACACATTTTCATATGCAATTGTAATATGATAGGAAGTATTATGATTTTGTCACCATTACCCATTTATTTTCACAGGATTATTTGCTAAAACAGATGAGTGTTAAAAGCTGCCCTGCATAGAGGGACTCCATGACCTGCCCACATCCCTCACAACACGCCTTACCCGAAGCAGCTATCTGCTCTCACTCTGGTCAGCTGTCAAGATGACAGGCTGAAGGTGAGAGAGAAATGCATCTCCAGCACTGATCAATTGTCATTCATAACATTCCTTTGTAATGCCTTTTCCAGAGGGGAGATGCCATTTCAGCCCTGCCATACATGTAAACTCACTTCCATTTTCTACCAGTAACTTAGAGCACATAACTTTACCTTCTACTCTTTCTCTGCTCCTTAAAATTGCTTACAGACATGCAAGAAGTAGTTAACCACCACAGAGAGCTGACAAGCATTAAAGAAAGTGAGAAACAACCACACAGTGCTGCAAGCAAAATTTGCTACTTACCATTCTTAATGCTCTCAATCCGTACTGGGAACCCTGACTGTGCTGCTGCAATTAACTTCAAAGCAATATAAAATTGAGCAGGACCAAAATAACCCACACGCTTGGCTCCACAAACTTCTGTAATCTAAGAGAGAGGAGACACATTGTTGGTTAAATGTATTTCACACTTCTAGGGAATGTCAACGCTTCTACATAAACAAAGGAAAAACTCTTTAAAAAGACAAAATGCTTTTTGCATTTGAAGTTTTCTACTAAGCATATTGTTTCAACTCAGGACATTAGTATACCAGAGGCAGGCCGGTAGCTGTTACGCTATCCTGAAACAAGTTAGGGGAGTCTCATACTACGTACGACTTTAAAAGCAGAGGAAACACCAACTTTTTTAGGAGTCTCTCACTCAAACATGTCTACTGCAGAAGCTATGGTATCTTCAGAAAATCGTACTTAACACTAGTTCTTACAGCAATAATTCAGACAATAACTGGAACATAAGCACAACATAAGAAATATCCCAGCACACCACCTAAGCAAACACTTTTTTGAGTGAAAAATTAGCATGGTCCGAGAACTGAAGTTTAAGTTCTATATATAATTCACTATTTGCTTCAGTCAGCCACCTCTATGAAGCGAACAGCTCCATGTTCACACGCTCAGACAACAGCTAAACAAACAACAGCTATCAGCAGGTTTAAAGCACAGGCGCCAGCTCTCCCATGCCTGGAGCTCCCAGATGTTCACAAACAAATCTCAAACGGGCACTGAGGTTAGAACAAAAGCCCATTTGCCCCAGACAGAAAGGGAAGCGTTGAATTGCTTTCCTGAAAATACACCTAGAGTAGCAATGTCTCCTGGCTGGCAAGGTGCAGCATGTGTGTGGGACAGCAGAACAGTCATGGTTCTCCACAGGCAAGGGCTGCTCTCTGAAAAACACTCCCAAGCTACAACAGCAGGACAGAAGGTATTCCCATATTATATATAAGCAAATAGGACAAATTAATAGCCTATTTTTTCTAATTTATTTTTATATGTATATATATCTACACACACATACATACACACAGTGGCAAAAGTCAGGTGAAACAATTACTGAAAAAAAAATATTTTGGATTGGTAATTCTTACTAATCCAAAAACTCTCTTCAACCAAACTCTTTCTTCCCTGGATGTGGCCCCTGCTTTGACAGAATGAGCTATGGCTACCTTCTCTTCCTGCGAATTTCACCCTTGATCACAAGATGCATCGAGCAGTTTTTTCTCTTACTGCTTGATGAAAAGGGAGATTGAATCTCTGTATAAGGACAGCTCCAATTAACCAGCAGCATTTGCCATTCTCTTCCCTCTACTTGTCTTTCTTTAGTCACTCTGGTCTTTTTTTATTCCACCCTTCCCTCTATCACTAGCCTTGCTTCTTTTATGTTCCAGTGGGAATTCAGGGCACTTGGGATGTGCCCTAGATGGATGGTGCCAAAACATAATTAAGAATGGGAGTGTGCCAGGCAGGAAGAGGTGAAGTGGAATTTCTTGGAGAAGAGCTGTGCCCCATCCAGGGCACAGGAAGGAGTCAAGCACGTTTCATCACCTCAGTGGACAGCACTATGGAGACCCTGGCGTTGCAGAGCACTCTCCCCAGCATAGGGAGCAGCACTGTCCACTGTGGGGTTGATCCTGCTGCATCAGTGGGTCCCCCAACAGCAACCTACCAGGGCCACATGGCAGGAACTGACAGCACAGGGGGATGCCCATAGTGCTGTGGGAAGAGCACGCGGCTGTCTGCCTAGAGCACGGATGTGCTGTCACACCAGCTGATCACAGCACCTGCCCTGGTCTGGGAGGGCAGGACAGAGCACCATACCCTTTCTGAGCTCCAAAGCAGATTTCTTCCCCCTGTCCCCAGATGATCCTAATTCATTCAGTCCTGCTGCCCAAACCACATACTCCTCCACAGTTCCTTCCCCACCAGCAGACCTGGATCCGTCTGATGCAGTGGTGTGGAGCACAGACGGTTGGACTTGAGCCTGGACACAGAACATGCACAGCAGCTGCAGTTCAGACTGCTCCCCATGGGCACAAGTGCCCAGGCACTCCAGATCCTGACAGCTCTGGGGACAGCGCTGCTGTGGCAGGCATGTGGGAAGCACCTGGGTTATTCAAGAACTTGGGGAAAAGAAGATGGATGTGGGGCATAACCAAGCTGAAATTCAATGTGGATACACAGCTCTGGGCTGTTATGAGAGACATTTGTTATACAAAGGCCAGCACTGAATAAAGCAGTTGGCAAAAGCCGAGCAGGCACTGGCACTCCTGTCAAGGGTTGGGTGCTCCCCTCCTGCATGACAGTGCCTGGGATGGCACCTGGCATGGTGCAGAAATAGCACACAAAATCCCTGGGTGTTCCGGGGTGTATCCTATAGGGATTTTTCTCCTCTTGGGCTCTTTTCCTGCCATAACTACGCTTCTTGCTGTGCCTACACTTGCTGACACAGAGCAACAGCATTACTGTGATGTGCGTTTCCACTTGCTGGCTGCCAGAAAAAGGCAATACTGAGCAATTGAAACTTTCAGATAGGGATCTGAGATGCTACTATCTTCCTGAAGAGACCTAATTTTCCATATTTATTTATATTTTCCATATATCAATTCCTGTGAGTTAATTTTCCTTGTATTTTCTATACTTTGAAATATTAAGGTTGTTGAATGCTGTAAATGCTCTGCTTGCTCCTTACATGGAAACATGAGCATTTTCTTCTGAACAAGAACAGTAAAAATTTTTATCAAGGGCATAACACCCCTCAAAAATATGACGTTGTTTCTCAAGCACACTTTCAGCCAATCAGTCTGAAAGTGCCACTCTGTAATCCTGCTTTTTGATGATAACAACAGAAATTAACTTTGTAGACACAAGCATCTCTGTAATTTGTGCCACCAGATTCTGAGCTCTTTGTTAATGGTCCAGAGCAAAAGACGGAAGCTGACAGAGTAGTCAAATTTATTACGCAATTAATTGTAGGCATTTATATAGATTAATTTCAGGTACAGGCATTCACACTCGTCAGGTTCCTTGTACAGTTAAAAGAGAAGGTCTTGAGTTCTTCCAGACAGTATTTCACGTTATCTGGATCAGGACCCTGCTTAGGGCTGCAAACGGGAGCAGCCTGTCTCTCCAGCAACCACAGAGGTTGGTGGCAGATTAGCCTTATCCAAAAGTAATTCCTCAGAACATGCTGCCTGCTCAAATTGCCACAGCAGCTTAAACCAAATACTGCACTATTTTTCTGTTTCCTGGTTTTACCTTTCACAGGGTCAGTGCACACAGCTTTTTGATGGCCAGATTACACTAAGTGATGTGCAATTCTGAAATCACACCAGTTTTTGTGATATACTATTAGGAGTCTCCAAGATCTATCTGAATTAAGGGCATTGCATACAAATGGATATAGTAATTTTTAATTTAAATCCTTTCCTGTTGTCAGTTTGGGCTGCATACTTTTCAGCAAGCCAGCAAGGAAAGAACTGGCATTTTTTTGCTCATGTACTGCTAAACAGATAACATAAATCAAAACAACTTGCATACCTTGACACTTGGAAGGGATTGTGATATGGAATTATTGATGGTCAATTTATATTACAATTTTTCTTTTAATTCTTCATCAGAAAACTGTAGTCCTCTAGTGATAGCCAAATACTGAAGAAAATATTTGGAAATAATTGAAGCAAAGCATTGGAAACAATTTTTCATGGTGGCAGGTTGCAGGTATTGCTTGTCAAATCTAATCTCAGGAGGGTCAACATAGTCCAAAATCACATAGAATCACAGAATAGATGGGGCTGGAAGAGATCTCTGGAGATCATCTAGTCCCATCTCCTTGCTAAAGCTTCACCTAGAGCTGCTTGCACAGGATTGTGCCAAGGTGGGTTTCAAATATCTCCAGGGGAGATGTTCCAGTTCTCTGTCATCTTCACAGTAAAGTTTTTCCTCATATTCAGATGGAACTCTGTTTCACTTTGTTCCTGTTTCCCCTTGTCTTGTTACTGGGCACCACTGAGAAGCCTGGCTCCACCCTCTTGACACCCAACCTTCTGATACTTACATACATTGATAAAACCCCCTCTCCATCTTCGCTTCTCCAGGCAAAAGAGGCCCAGCTCCCTCAGCCTTTCCTTGTAAGAGATGCTCCAGTCTCCTAGTCATCTTTGGAGAAGTGATACTTGAACATTAACCACTTGGCCCCACTCCCTACCTTCTAGAGCTCCAACTTACAGGATTTTTCCAAGTAGGTCCTTTAAGACGCTAAAGTTCACTCTCCTGAAATCCAGGGCTGGGATCCTACTTATTGCCTGGCTTCTTCCCCAAAGAATCCTGAACTCTACCATTTCGTGGTCACTGCAGTCAACACTGTCCCCAGCCTTCACATCCCAAACCAGTCCTCCTTTGTTTATTAGCACAAGGTCCAGCAGCACACCTCTCCTTGCTGGCTCCTCCACCACCTGTATCAAAAAGTTGTCACCAGTGCAGGAATCTCGTGGACGGTGAATGCCCAGCTGTGCTGCCTTTCCAGCAGATGTCGGGATGGTTGAAGAAGGTGGGGAATGAGAACCAATGCTTGTGATTGTGGGCCTAATGTAGAAGGCCTCATCAACACCCACAACAGTGTCACCCATGTTAGCCTGTCCCTCAGATCTGACCCATATGCTCTCACTTCTTCATCCATAGCTCTGGGCAGAGTTCAATACATTCTACTTGTTCTCTCACATTAAGAGCAACTCCACCACCTCACCTTGCTGACCTGTCTTTCTTATAAAATACACAGCCACCCATGACAGTATTGCAGTCAAAGCAAATTGATCAGTTCAATGGTTTGTGAGGCAAGAACACTACGCTAAGTGCACTGAGTTTACACTTACTGCAAGGTCTAACGACTTATATGAAACAATTTCATAGGCCATTTGCCAATTAAGGTAAAAAGTTCATTTCACACAACATGTGAAAACAACATTGCTCAGAGAAGGATGAAAAACCACAGTGTCTAATCTCGTGCTTTTTCACTGTCAGTCCTGGAACAGCACCTCTCATTTCAATGGGATTTCAGCAGATAGCCTTAACACACGTTATGTAAATGAAACACACCACCTTCCCTAGCAAGCATTCATAAGATAGGGAGAAAGAACAAGATCTAGATGCCTGTACACCTTCTGATAGGTAAGAAGTTTTTCTATGGTTGTAGAAACATGTACTTTTTAATATGTACTAAAAAACCAGATCTCCAATTCATAAACATTAAAATTTACAATGTAGTTATGAGCTGTTTTGAAGGGTGGCTGTTTTCAAGTACTGTTCTCCATGCAAACTTCTAATAGAAAAGCTTTACATCTTCAGATACTGGAATATAAAGCAGTTTTTCGTATTTTTTTATCCAGTCACTTCTCTGGCTGACAGCAAGTGTTATTTTTATAATTCCTCCTTGAAGACATCCCACATGAAGCAGCTTTTCCCAGCACAATCTGACATTGTTCCAGCTCTCCCCAGTTCTCTCCAAACAAATTTCCACTGCATTCTCCAAGAGCAATGACCTCGCAAACATGCTGGGCAGGTCTAATTTAGATTGCAAGAGCTAAACTTCAGCTCTAGGCTCATATTCCATTCCTGAAGTTTGTTTTCCATAAGTAAAAAAGAAGTAAAATCAGAAATAACTATACCATAATCCTACGGACAGGCTGAGACATTCATACTGCAGCCTCAAAGGAACAGTTTTCAGCTGTAAGGCAAAGGTAAACCTGGGATTTTTGCTGCTGTGGCATCCTCTGGATCAAGCTGGCACACAGTTTTTGTCTGTTCTCTGCCACTCTGTTGCTACCTGCCACAGAGATGGTCACTGCTTGTCATGTCTGGGCAAACCCAGCTCAAAGGTGATCATATTTCCAAGCAGGTTGTGAGATCCTGTGAGAGCACATGTAAACTGAATCATGCAAACTGAGCAAAAGTCAACTCATGCGGAAGGAAAAAGAAAATGCATGTCACTGGCTCCTGTGTTAAAGTTTTCTCACTGCACTTTCCATCTCAGCCTAGACTCAGAGAGTGCAGTTTTTTCACTCGCCCTTGCTCTGTCTATAAGGAGGTAGAAATATTTTCCAGTTCATCAACTGCCTCTGACTTTTAAGGAATGTGTTGAAAACCCTCTGCCGTTCCCCCATGCACGCCTCACCCAGTGCCCTGCGAAGGACAGCCAGCTGTGACACCACTGCTCAGACCTCAACCACACAGCGACCTCAGGCTCCCTTCTGGGTCAACCACACGCTTATAACTGTTTCAAAGATAAATATTTGCAGAAGTGGCTTATCAACAGCTTATCTCAAAATTGTGTCATGCATCTGACCCACTTCACCCTTTTTTTTTGAAACTTGTGTTTATAGATTCTTTGATCTGCTTGTTACAGACCAGTTTTGCTACATTCTTCAACAGGTATTTCTCTCTGAACAGATCATTGTTCAGATATTTGTAAAACTACGTGGAGCCCAGGGCTATGTATCTATTTCTTCATTATTTAAAGCAAAGTAAGAAACAACACATTCTGGATCCAGCAGGATTACTGCCTGGGAAGGCAATAGGTAAAGGAACATATTGGAGCTGTTACATACCCAGCTGTACATAGGAAGAGACTCTGCTATGGATTACATTCTTCAGCTCTCTTTCATATAAGTGGTATTTCTGTAACTATTTATTTTACTCTGTCATCTTGTCTTTTAAAAGACATGATTTAAGCTCTGCACAATCATCACTTGACATTTAAGAACACATAATTATATGCTGCAAAGCAAGCTATTCCTAAATGGCCAAAGCTTATCAACCTCATTTAACAGAGTGGTAAAAGCAGCAGAGATTATCAACCCAACGAGTTAGGCAAAAAACATCAGGGCTTCCCTACAAACCCTCCTCATGGCACGATCCAGAACCACTCACATCTGCCTGCACTGTGTGCTCCACGTGCCATGGCACCTTTGCACATCTCGGAGGAAAGCACTTCACTTCAGGAACAAGGGAACACTTTTCCATCAGCTCCAAGCAGAACATTTTATGCCAACACCAAGAACTGCAAGGCTTACGATTCAGTGCCTGCTTGCAGACGTGCACATGCACAGCCACCAACTGAACTGCATGAAACAAGCACTAAAATTAGTTTCAAACAACTCTGAGTCTCACACTGAAGCTTAACAGCAGCAGTATTTTAAGTACTAGAAAATGTTGATTCCTGAGCAGAGGTTAAAAAACCCCTCCAACCTGAAACGCAACTGCTTGCAATCAGGAAAGAGCCTTGTGAGCAGGAGGAGGGCAGTCATACTTGGTCAGTGCAAGAGTCTGTCCAGTCCTCCCTCTCCTGTCACAGTGAGCTGCAGATGCCTGTGGAAACTCATGCATGTGAATCATGCAGTACTTCTCCTCATGGAGGAGGACTTGTAATACCAGCACACCATGTCACAAAAATATTGATCTGAATTGTGCAGCTACCAAGACATGAGTTAGCATAGATAATCAAAAGACTTCAATTATTAAGGAGTGTTAGGAAGAAAAAGTCTGCCAGGGAATAAAGGCTGCTGATGCTAATATTTATAACTGCTGAAGCATACCTGAAAGAAATGCCATCTCCCATGCACAATCTTTAATACACAAAGGCTACTCAATCATGTACATGTATGTAACATGGAAAAGGTGGACACTTTCATCTCATGCCAGTCTTACTTGGGGATTTAAGAACCCCTATTCCTGAGAATTACCTGCAAGTTACCATACCAAGTAAATAATTTTCATGATAGCAGTGTCTACAGCATTAGGTCAGAGGTTGTTTTATACATTTGCTGATACTTCAATCAGTCTTTCCTTTGAAAGAAAATCCTAGCACAACCTTCACTAAACACATGTCTTTAGGAGTATGCGAAAAGCCTGCGGGGGTGAAAGAGATGAAGTAAATTATTTTCAAAACCTCCTTGACTTTTTCTTCTCACTATCTGGAAAGCAAGTTCTCCAAAACCAGCATTCATCCACCTAAAATTGTTCTGTGTTTCATATTGAAAAGTTTGTATCAAATTCGTATTAAAGAGGTCAATAAATATAGCATGTATCAATAAATGTATGTGTTAAATTTTATTTAAGCTTGAAACACAGAAATAATAAGCCTGAAAACAGGTTACTCCAGCTTTAAGAACTAGGCATACGGATACCAACAAGCAGTCCAGATTTTTTATAAAAGTATGAGTCCACTCATTCACTGAACTGCTTCACATTCTTTGTAGGTTATCAGTACTGCAGCATCTGGATATGGCAAAGCAAATATTCAGCAGGTCACTCTCTGAAATGCACAGCCTTGCCAAAATCACCGTAAAAACCTGAAAAACCTAAGAAAACTCCAAAGTAGACAGGATTGTTATGGATGCTTTATCTGCCTTTCAAATCTTACTGTGGAAGCAAGGGAGTAAGCACAATGTCTTAAGTAAAACGGCAAGTACAGAGCAGTCACACCATCCCACCCTAACAAGTAGGCTGCAGGAAGTTTGCACAGGAGTTATCCAGATTTCTTCTGATGCAAGTCCCTGCCAAGAGCATTTCATTCTCTTGGACATGAATTCATAAAGCCCACCCTGTGGAAGGTTAACACTCTTATACACTGCAAATATGGTTCTTTAAAGACACTAGTCATCCAAGGATTTGTGTTTACTTTCCTGCTCACTTCTCTTCCACGACCATATCTAGGGACATAACACCTCTAGGGAAGTTCCAGAACATGAGAGAAGAGAACCCAGACGCTCCAACTCTTGCCCACTCAGCAGAGACATTATTCTGAACCCTCTCGCCCATAAGCAATTGACACTGCAAAAGAAGCTTGATGGAGGCAGGAAGGAACTCTTGTACACTGGAATTTGGCCAGGGCTGGCACTGGGCCAACTGAAACACCCATCTGTTCCTAAAACTTTCACTTTCTGGAGGCTGAACTGAAAATAGTATCTAAACCTTACTACTAGTGAGAGAGAATGGGGAGTTCCTTTCTAACTCAAGTGGAAATGCCATGCTTTGCACAGGAGCTGCATCAGCCTCCTTTGCGAATGAAAATACAGGATGATCACAGGAACATTAAAGGACAATACTATTTTTAATCAGAGAAAATGTATATATCCTTATGTTTTTGGCATTTTAGACCACTTCAGCTACCAAGTTGTTAAGTATTTCAGGAATACTTGACACAAGCAGCATATCTATTAGCATATTTTGATCTTGAGAGTACATTTTCACTGACTTCAAATACAGCACTCATTTATAAGCTGGAGTTCATTATTTAGAATGACATTTATCATGAACTTCAATGTATTTCAAAATGCTTATTTTCAAAATGCCATGTGTGTGTACATATACATGCAAAATTGAAATTAAATGTAACTTGAACTCAGCCTTAAAAATCAAACCTTTGTAGGAAAGGTTTCTGTGATCTGTCCAAGTCTTTTTTATAAAAGGAAAAAAGGTCTCCCCATTGCTGCAGTTCAGATATGGATTAAAACACACATCCTGAGGGGGGTTTTATTAAAAAAAATGAAAACACTGACATTTTATAATGGAGCAGGAAGCCAATTATAATGCAAGACTTTCCAAGTCTGTACAAAACCATGTAACTGTTATTCATATCAAGAATCCTGACCCTACCTATGTCAAATTTAAGTCTCTTAACCATGCACCACACACTGAGAAATCATAGATTTTTCCAAAGGAAAAGAAAATTCCCATTGGTTGGGTTGATGTCACTTTTCTTTTTATTGAAGTCAAAATTCACTTTGAGTATTACTCCTACAAAACAAATGTGTATTACAGAAAATTCCACTTCATTTGGACGCAGCATGAAGTGCTGTTAGACAGGATTTACCTTGCCCTTTGAGGAAGTGAGCATTAATTGTTGCGACTTAACTCTTCAGTAAACGAATTGGGAAGGTCTGCAGTACAGTTCTGCTTTGCACATTAGAATACCATCATAAAAAGCTTTGTGAAATACCACCCCATCACCCACAAAGATGGCCAAACTCACCTAAGGTGCAAAGAGTAACTTGGAAACATCTGAAAAAATGTCAAGCTTTTAGTAGTAAGGAGATAACATCTCCTATGATGTTTTATGAACAGACAACAAAATATCTTCTCAAATTCAGAGACCCTTTTAGCCCTTATAGAAAAACAATGGAAATTGCTAGATAAATGCTAAAGTCAAAGTATAATGAGGAAAATGGACAGAAAGGCACATAAACTTTGGGAATGTACAAAAATTAACTGCTATCAGAAATTTCTTCTGATACTTCCACTGTTAAACTCAAGCCAAGGCTACCCAAAATATGTACCCTTATGTAAACTCAAACCTTTCTTCTTATTCTGTCCAAGCAACTGCATTGCTAGGGATGAATCCTGGAAAACCAAGCTGTTTGAACTCACCACTGAGACGTCTAAAGAACTGCCTACAGATGGTACCACAGTATGCTCCTGCTGCCTGTACAACAGCTGCCTTATTATTTCCACGTTTCTTTGCAACTACAAGGAAATAACTTCAGGAGTTTCACTCTCAGATGCTATGCCAGGATAACGTTATGATCTGTTCCATTTGTAGGTGTTTTCACAGCTGAAAGCACACCAAGAGTGACCAACAGCAAACCTCATGACAATTACTATTATCTTTACATTCCCAGGAAAAAACATTTCTCTACTTCTTTTGGAAGACAAACAGCCTTTTATTCTCAGTGAGTGGGCTCCTACTTGATGGGACACAACCCCTCCAGCCACCACTGCAGTCCTGATGCACACAATCACACACCTCATCCAAATTAGATGTAACTAAATTCTACATCTTGGATCATAATCAAACAAGGCTCGCTTCCCCTCTGCACAGGGACAAGACACTTGGATGTTGAGCCACACAGGCAACAGTTTAAAATGGGATACAATTGGTTGCAGATGACAAGAGATAAAACAAAGAGGAATCTAAGGCGATTTAGAAAGATTATGGAAAAACATCCAACGTTTACCTTTTTACATTATAATGAGCTTGCATCACTGCAGCACAAGGCCTGTGAGGGAATTCTGAATCTTTTGAAGTTTCTGAGTAAACTTGAGTTTCTGAGGTTTGAGTTCTATATGCAGAAATTTTACCCAAATCATGAAGTAGTCTGGGAAACTAAAAAGCCATAGGCAGAGATGGTTCTGACAGAGCCACTCCAGTCACTGGCAGTCATCAAAACTCCCCTTTCAGCTATCATCAGTATTTTGCTCATTTTGCCAAGCTTTCTGGCCACAAGCAGCAGTAGTACCACCAACTACAAGCACATTGATCTGTTCTTCAGATTTCCTCCCACAAACTCTTACAAAATCCTTGCCCCAAGCTCAAGAGACTTCCACTTCTCCTTCCCATGCTGCCAGCACCAGCACTTCCACAACATCCCCAGCAGCTCAAGGGACAGGCAGCCAGGCTGTACCCAAAAATGCCTGTCTAAGTGCAGACCTTCCACCTCCGTGAGCTCACATTCCTGAGTGAAGGTTTTCAGAGCAGTCTGGAAAACTACTCACTTGGAGATTTGCAAACAAAGAGTTAGAAAAAGGGTTAAAGCCAACATTGCTCAGCATTGCTCTAAAAAATATGCAATTGATTCAGCTTTCCCATGACTTTGGGACAAACCCCTTAAAATGCCACCCTTGACAATTATCGAAATAAATAAATGCAGGTATTTTAAAAAGGCAGAGGTAAGGACCTCAAACATGAAAATTGAATTTTGTGCAGCCGTGCTGAACTGTGGATAAGTTGCATGAATTCCTTGAGCTCCAGCTGTCCATGGGACCCACAGGCCACCCTGCCAAAACCCCAGGGCAGACAGGAAGCCAAGGGCCAGGGCAGGGGAACATGCAGGTGCCTGGAGAACCTCTCAGCACTTTCATGCAGGAGGCATTCCCAAGGCATGCACCTAGGAAACATTCCCAGACCCCACCAAAATACAGTGACCCAAACCCAACCAGTGACTGATACATAGCAGAGCTGGCCAAAAAAATACAGTACCAAAGTTATCAGCTGCAGGTTTCTGGATTTCACTGCAGAAAGCCTGGCACATGGATCACAGCAGGATGACCTCTCCCACACAAAACTCAGTTCATAGCAAAATTTTTCTACAAGACAAATCTTAAGTTAATCCCTCTGGATCTATTTATTTTCAGTGGGTCTTGGTTCCAGAAAAAAAGAAAAAAAAAAAAAAGGAAAAAAGGGGGGGAAAAAGAATAAAGCTTTTCTTATATATTTTTGTCTGACATTTGTATTACCAGATTTTTTCACTCTGGCAGGTGCAATACAGATGAATGCTTACACACTCAGTTTCGCAACACCTTCATGCTTGTTTCTGTTAGCCTTTCCCCCCTAATCTTTAATTGATTAAAAAAAACTTTAAGATCCAAATCTCACAATATGCAAAATTAATTAATACCTAAATTAATAACTCCAATTACCTTGTAAAAGCTTTCATAGCAGTACACAAAGAGATTATTGTTCAGAATTAAATTTTAGCAACATGGACTTAAAGATTCAGCAAATTATTCAGCAAAAACTACTTTTTTTAAAACTTACAGAAATTAAATTCTGTGCATTTAAAAAGGAGACCAAAAGTGTTTTAAATTATGTCTTTTCCAAAGCCCCAGAGGGAGCAACTGATGCAGCTTGTTTTCCAAGTCTTGATAGCAGAGAGAAGATTGGTGCAGTTTAAAATTAATTGACATGTTATTAGGAGCATTGCACTCAATTGAAATGGGCATAATTCACTGACAAAGAGGTAAGTCAGGAGTGAAATTCTGTAAAAGGATTTTCTAAGCACCGGGTCGGTGGCAATTTGTGTGGAACAGCTGAGACTGGTTCACTCTGGAAAGAAAAGAGTGACTAATGGCACAGCCAATTTCTCAGCTATCAGAGATGCTGCATGATCCATCACACGTCAGTGCCAAGTCATTTCTGCCCAACTTTTCTCTCCTGTCCTCCAATAAAGATAATGATGGCATAACTTGCACTGGCAAGAGACTGTCAAATTGCTTTGGGCTTCTAAGACATGAATCATTCTCCACACAGGGTATCTGCTGCACTGCACCAGGGAACTCACAGCCTTGTACAGCTGAGGGGAGCAACCCAATGGCTGAGATTTGCAATAGGTACACAAATCTGTTTAATTTCTCAGTTCTTGGCACAGCTTTCAACAAACATTTATGGCTCAAAATCGCAAATTCATAAGGAATTATTTAAACACTGGGCAGAGAAAAGACTGCTGATTTATTTGACTCTGAAGAGATGGGTAAAATAGAGACTGATCTCTGACCAGTGTTTCATGCTCATTTTTGGTCTCCAGAAGCACTAACGATCACTGTAGAAAACATGTACTGTTTCTGCAAAGCAAGAAGGAAAGGTCCAATCCAATCTTAGCGCTTTGATAAGGCTATGAGCTATTTGTGATCCAGGTTTCATTTGACACAGAAATCACAGAATTTTGTGAATTCTGTGTCAATGGAAACCTGGATCACAAATAGCTATGCTCATATCTATTTGTGACTGACACAAAGTACATGAGCTAGGACTTATCTTTAAGCCTGTAAAAAGTCCTTCAGCAATCAAATGGGGCAATTCACAAACTGAGCATCACTCGTGTTTGGGTGATAACCTGAAAACGACAATAAATCTGCCTTTGCCTTAGGAAAATGTGCTTGTCTTCACAGAGCCTGTTGTGCTGCATACTCAGTATTTACAATCTGCTCTAATAATTACTATATTAAGCAATTATTTTGCATTGCTCCATCATTCAGGAAAAAGGAGCTCAGTGGAGATGCACTGGGAAAGAATGGATCACTGGGAACAAACAACCACATACCCATTCCACTCGTGGCTGTTGCCCAAATACCTTCTCCAGCTCTCAGCACAGTAACACAGTGTCTTGTCCAACAGAAGTTCACAAGGTACTTGAAATGCAAAGTTATTCAGAGTTTCTCATTTCTTTATTCTTAATGCAACAATTAACATGCTTATTTTAATACACCTCCATTATTAGGACAAAACACAGCAGGCAAAGTATTTAAGAATATTGGCTGCAAGACTTTTATGACTCTTTTACAGGACTTTCTGGAGTTAATCTAGAAAAACAAAAAGACATCTGTACACATTACTATATATCAGAATAAAAAATTATTTGTAAAGGCTTGTCACGTGCAGCTTTACTAAATATCTCTTCATTTTTAGCACTCCTTCACTTCAGTATTGAAAATTAAGCCTATGCACCAGGACAGTGAATGAACTAGTGAGCTATCGTTTTTCCTTTCAATTGCTTTATTTTCTTTCTTGTTCTTCAACACTGGGAAGTTTTATATTTAGGCAGAAGTCTCTAGGCAGATTATTGCTTAATGTAAATGAAAGCTAAATACCAAAACCCAAGCTTGTGTTGCATGCCAATTCATGTCTTAAAGGCAGCAGCCTCTCTTCCTTCTCCTAACCCCTCTGCCTTACAATTTGCACAATTTCTTCACTAAATGAAATAGGAGTTCTGTTGAGCAAATAGTTTATCATGCAATTAAATCCCACAATATGTTCACAGACGGGGCCAAAGTGCAGCAGCTTTAAAAAAAAACCCACAGAAGACTTTTAATAAATCTATATTTTTGTAAGCACATACTCTTTGAACGACTGAGCTAGAAATTATTTTCTTCACATTAAAACAGCCCCATGAAAATTCACTAGGAAAGCTCATGGGTTGAAAACCCCCAAGTTTCTTCACTGCTTTGTTAGTTTGAAGCCTAACTGAGAACAAGCAAAAGCATTAGTACTCAACAAATACATACTCTTTCCCCTATTTTCCTTGACTAAACCATTTAAACTCCTCAGAGTGCAGGAACTGCTTAAGCTTTTAATTCCCTCGATACTTTTACACAGGAATCTGTTGGCTTAGTAGAGTTACAACAACCACTTTGTTAGGCATGAGAAGCCAGATAACAAGGAAAGTCCTATTCCCCACGCTCCCCTTCACTCCAGTCCCACCTAACAATTACTGCTCTACCTCCTCGGCTGCTGACCAACCAAACTGCTGCTACAGAAAATGCTGTCAGCTTGGGATGTCTCAAATCTTATTTTACAGTAGGAAATTAAATTTCAGGTGTTCTTATTACTGACAGCTTACTGAAAGCAAGTTTAAATGGAGCAGAAAAATATTTTAATAAAAGAGAAAACACATTATTGCTACATTTCTTCACTTGTAATTTTTCAGCTGTGGCTTAGTTTTATTTTGCTGTTGAAACTGTGTCATCAGTCAAAAAGCAGGAGTGGTTTTTCCGTTCATGAATACTTAAAACAGATCTAGATCACATTTCATCATTGGGTTTGGGGGGTAGGCTGATAGAAGGAAAGAAGAGCTGATACAGGACATTAGGGGGTGTAATGGTTTTGATCCATGGCTTCCTCAGGCCCACCTGGCTAAAACCATAACAGGGGGTTTGGGGGAGAGCAAGGGGGAGCCCTTACAAGTTGCTGGGACTTGCATAGGGGTGGGGGAAAATGCCTCTGCTCCCCTGGTGACTCATCCACCAACCAGCCGAAAAGCACCTCCACCGGTGACCTGCTCCACACCACAGTTGTGGACTCATTGCTCACAAATGTGAATTCCTCAGCCATACTAACATTTTAAGTTGTTCTAAAGCATATGCACAGAGAATTTTCAACCTTTAGAAACAATTGTTTCAAGTGGAAAAAAAGATCAATGCTTTCACCCACAAGCACTTTTTCCTCTGAAAACTAATCAGTGTGTATGTATTTTGTAATACTATCTAGACCCGTAGATTTTAAGAAAAATAATACATCAAGGTAAAATTATTTTTAAAATAATCTGTGCTATGATATTAGTTCTGAACTAAAACAAATTGCCTACTCTAATTAATAACAAGAAATCAAAGGCACTATTATACAATTAAAAAACCGTAAACTTCCCAATTCTTCGAAATATTTCTGGTGAGTATAAATTCCAAACATATTTGAGGGAAAAACAAACACACAAAAAAAGCCTTTTCTAAGTATGTATGACAGATACACTGCATCAACTCACTACAATTTCAAATCCGTGTTTGGGATTGATTGTCACATATAATTCTGAATCTGAGCACTGTATGTACCTTACTAGCACAAAGGAGGTATTTAACACTGACAGATAAAATAAAGCTTTGAGTAACTTTATGCCTGTAGATTCGGGTGATTTTGAGGTATATACAAAACCAGGATGATTTTAATTCTGACAAGTAACAACAAACTGTGCTACCTTTTTCTCTCAAATAAACAGTGAGAAATACACAAACCTACTGATAATTTGTACCTTCCTATGCAAACAATCATAAAAAAAAAATTGTGACAATTGCAAATGTTCCATTAAGCAAATGTTCCATGCAAAATGCCACATAAATGATACAGTTTGGGAACAGCAAGTAAAAAAAATATTTTTCAGAAATATGAGACTGATTTCTTAAAATAGCCATGCCCTTTCAGGAATCTTTTTGCTTACCTGCCTGTTTCATCCTTCCAGATTCACAAATATAGAAAACCTTTTGTTCACACTGATCAAGTCATGTAAAAATTATCCAATTAAATTACAGCTTATAATAGAATTTATTTGTATTCTGTACCTTTTTTTTTAAATGCCACAATATTTGGGCACTGCCACGGTGAGGGAAGAACGAGACCACTCAATATGAGGATCAACAGACTCCAGTTTATTGCCTTCAGTGTTACACAATTATACTATTTTTAATTAGCTTATACATATTGCAAAAGCTAAGCTCATGATTGGTTATTTACTTGAAT
>JAWWEV010000001.1:103003444-103021686 GCA_035583235.1 Hafferia zeledoni | reverse complement strand
GTTAGTAACTTATACTAACTGAGTCCTATACTTTGGCAATTCTGCTTCTGTTAAGTCTTTCATGCTTATATGTCCTTGCTGCACAAGCCAATCCTCCACAGGGCACCATACCTAGGCTTTTATTGTTTTAAATCCCTCAGCACTGCTTTCATAATAAGGATTTCCACAACACCAAAAATTTTTGGCGCCATACTTCAATGTCAAAAGGAATTAACTCAAACTGAAAGAATACAAAACCTTTTGTCCTTTTAAATAAGAAATTTTAATGAGCTATACAATTGTACTTATTGCACATCAAGAGTACAAATTTAAATCAGATTGCATAAGAGGACCAGATTTTTTTCCCAGCTTGCTAAAAGAGCTGGAGACACCTCCACAGAGTATTAACCTTAAAAAAAGTCTTGACACTCCCCACAGGAAACTGATTTTCCTCAAAAACTTTGGGAAATATTCAACTTCAATTCATGTGCAAGATATTTGCAGTCCATTTAAGTCCAAACCTACAACACAGTCCCCAAGTGAGAGTGCAGCATATAAAAAACCAACACATAGAACAAGCTCACATCAAATGCAACTTTGAGAGCAGAAGCCTCAGAAGAGCAAAATGGAAAGTAACAAAACGAACAATGCAAGAATCTAATATTTTTCCTAAGTCTCCTTATTAAGCATTCTGAACTGAAATTGTTGATCTTCTCTAAGTCTTGACAGATATATAATATGGCAACCATCCAACTCATTCTGCGCCCCTGAGCTTCATATATGGCTTGTTTTTAAAGGAAGTAGTAAGAAACATTCCCTACTCAACAAGGCATTTACTGCGAATTCATTTCTTTACAGAGGAACTACTTTTCTCGGGTTTGTGTGGATTTTAACTTTAGGGTTTTGGTGTTGGTTTTTTTGTTTGTTTTTTGTTTGGTTGGTTGGTTTGGTTTGGTTTTTTTCAGTTTGATGCCCATTTTGCCAGCCAACGGCCCTTTGAACACTGGCCTCCAATATGAGGCTTTTCTTTCCTGGTCCACATCCAAGGTTGATTTCAGGGGCAAAGAGCATATGTGACCACACAAGGAAGCTACTAGTGGTAGGAACCATGTTTTTAAAAGTAGAAGAGAAAACAGACGCAGGCAAACACCAGCCAATACAATCCATCATTTCAGTGCATCTGTAGGAACTCTAACTTCAAGCCTGCTGCTTTGTTGTAAACTATGATGCTCTTATGAACCCAAAATCTTCATGAATTCTTTAGGGATTCGCCTGCTAGGACAAGGAGATGGTTTGGGGGCAGGCAATAACCCCAGACACAATTCACTGATGGGCAATCAAGATCCTGCAGTTGGTTGATGCATTTTGACTGTCTAGAGGGTTGTGATCAGAGGCACTATCCAAGCACACAGCAGACCCATGAATGGATGGCACAGCCTTGTCCATAGGCAGGACCTGCCCTGGCACTGCAGCTCTCCAAGGGCCTTGGAAAACATGCCATCGTGCCTCAGGCACAAGGGAGTCCCCACTCAGAGCCCAAAGGAAGGCCACAGCGACATCCCCACTTCTCTGAAGAATCATTCCCATATGGCCTTTATTCTTAAGTCCATTGTGACCATTTGCACTGTTTTCAATCTTACTAGCAAGCGCTACCTCAACAGTCTCAACACAAAACTTTCTCTACTGGCATTTTCCCAAGACTTGCTGTGGAAATGTTCAAACATGTAAATGTCAGTTTGCAGCACTAAACTAGAAGGAGGCAAAGTAACAGTTGGCTTGAAAAGGGAGAAAAATAATCTGTTCCTTATAGCCTCCGTACACAGCCTATAAACAACATCAGGTTTAAAAACATCCTTCTTAAACCTAAAGATAAGGCAGCAGTAAAGTATATTACCTATGAAAGGCAGAGACTTTGCACCAGGTATTAACAAATTGCTCAATACACAGAAATGCCAATTTGTTGTGGACAGGGGGGGTATGTAGGGATGGCCCAAGGTCTTTACTCAGCCTCCTTAAAAGATGTGGCTGATGCGATCACATCCCACTGAGTATTTTCGCCAATACTTTTCATAGCCCATTAGCTTTGGTGTCTATTTGGGTTGAAAGAAGCACAGATGTGTCGAAGAAAAGCATTTCCCAGACCATGATTTTTACTGGTCTTATCAGTCCTGCTGACACAGCTCAGCCCCTTCTCTGTGCTGACACAGCCATCAGGTGACACGGGTTGTTTCTGAACCAGTTAATGTTTCTGCTACCAGTGGCCCATGAAAAGTGCTACACTGTGCTCACACTGCCACTTGGCCTTTTTCCTATGAACAGGCAGTCTACAAGGCCAGGATCAAGGGATGGCAACTCAAGTCCTAAGTACTGCAAGACAAGACCATGTCCCCTGGTGTCCCTACCTCAATAGCCATTTTATGAAAAAACTACAGAAATACCTCATTTTCAGTGATAATATCTATAGAAAGTTCAGACACACTTTTATTGATTATCCTTTTAGCCCTGTCACACCTTGTAAAGTAAAAATTACAATAAAAATCCCATCTTACTGGGCAGCCTCTCTTACTAATGATCAAACCTTCTTCCTTCTGTACGTTGAAGAGATGCATGATCACTCCAGATTCACTGGTGTTCCTCCCTAGCAGTTTCTTGCTCTGAAAGCAGCAGTCAGTAACAAAGCAAAGAGCAGAGAAACCTTCAGACCCAGCTGAGCAGAGCTACAGGGATGAAGATGTGCACTGCCCATTGCTCACATCCTGCCTCTCAAAGGAAGCTCAGCCCTGGCATTTTCAGAACACGCACAAAGCTCTCTCCAGACTGGGTAAGCTGCTTAAACACAAGCATACAGGATCTCACATCCTCTGAAATTATCTTGCATTCCAAATACTCTTTCAAACAAACCACGTCACAAACATTTTGTGTAGTTTAAGACCTAAAACACATTTATAATGTCAAAAGGTACATGGTCAAAGAAAGTTTGGCTCATAATTAGATAATGTTACATAAATTTTTCCAAGATTTAGTATCAGCAAAAACGCTTCTGCCATGAAATGAATGATGGAGTTTGTTATTTTTAAATTCCATTGGACATAGCTGTGCAGGTTTTGTACAAGAAAGCATTTTCCTATAACATTTATACCTAAACATTTCTATAATGAAAGTTTAAAAATAAGACAAATGTTCCTTCCAAGTTCAGAAAAACAGACAGCAGAGACATCATAAGAAATTAAGAAAAGTCTATTACTCATTTGCACTCAAAATAAAAACCACAGGATTTCTTTTAAAGATGAATAAACAAAACCTGTAAATGCTTTCAGAAAGTTACACAATCCTGTTAATTAAGAATGAAAATGAGATATATCCATCACAAGAGAAATGTTTCGTATTAAGACATAACCCTGCTGCAAAGGAGACTCAAGCAGGCAGGAGAATCTCCTCCACTCCAGCACAACTAGGGCAGTTCCCTCACCACAGGCAGTGAAACTTCCTGCAGGGAAACCACTGCTAAAGGATCTAGACTTGTCAGACATGGCTGAAGAAATTAATGTTCTCACACAAACTAATGAGGAATGAGCAAATGGCAATGAATCTGGGTGTTTAATTTAGAGGCAGCCATCAACTGCAGCATGCTGAGCTGGCCCACTGTGAGTGAGAGGCTCACCTGCTTGTTGTGCCATGGATAATCTACCTGTTCATCTGAATCACCAGTAAAAGGTGAGACATCACTTAGGACCACAGGGAACCTGGGCCTAAGAGCAATTTAAAAAAAAGGAGGAAAAAAGGAATGGATATATTCTCTCCAGCTCCCAGGCAGATGGCAGTCACAAAGGTTGGAAATGCAGAGAGAAAGAACTGGTACAAAACAAAAGGAGCAAAAATAGTGCTGGGGCACATCACCTTCAGCTTCACAGGGAGTTGGAGGGAATACATAGGACAGAGAGGCAGACAGCTCCCACAGCCCTGCAGTGATCAACAGGGGGCTGCAGGCACAGGTCACCCTGCAAAGCACTTTGTGGGCACTCCCTGCTCATGAACAAAATTCCTGGCAAGACCTTAGGTGACTACATTAAACCTCTCAATGGCAGTGGCCTATTTACTATCCAAATACGTGAGAATTCATCTCTACTGCATCAATGTTGAAACACTTGCATTTTTCTTAATGCTAGAGAACCGAGGAAATCAAGGAGGTGACAGAATTCAGCTCTAGTTTCATGGAAATTTTCTCACAGTAATATACTTTTGCAAGACATACAATTGAAAAAAAAGCCCTAAGTAAAGCTGACAAAAAGAGCAAGAACACATCCTTTCCGTTTTTCTTCCCACTATTTATTTATTTCCTGGCAGATGCAGAGAAGTGCTGAACCAGCAGCTCTCTTGGCTGGTGGAAGTCGCCAGCTGGAGACAAGGGGAACAAAGAGCAGTGCAGGTGGAGCTGTGTGGGAAGAGGCAGAGGGAGCAAAGAGGGGCATGAAAATAGTGACACAAAGCAGATACAGAGACACTCTCCTTTCCCTTTTGCTCTTCTCCACTCACTATCACAGTAATTTTTAAAATTATTTCCTACAGTCATGTCTTATCTCATGCCCCCACCACTATTTAGAAGGACAGAATCATTTAGGTTGGAAAAGACCCTTGAGATCATTGAGTCCAGCTGTTAACCAGCACTGCTCCAGGGATGGTAACTTGACCATTTCCCTGGGCAGCCTACATCAGTACTAAGAAGTTGTCTATGAGCAGCAGAACAGAAAAACTGCAACTTTCCATAGATCGTCTTGAGCTGACATGGGCTGAGTTCATTTTGGGACCTTTCTCTCAGCAGGAAAATGAATAGGGTTTTCTTTTATCAATTGACTTAAGTCTTTCATATAACTCTAGGAACTCTTCAAAGAAGTCTCTCAACTTTCTTGAAATTTCATTGAATAGTTAACAAATTCAGAAGCTGTTACCGGGCTGAATTAATAGCATCGTTGCACAAACCTCACCTCTTTCAAAAACCAAACCAAAGAAACACCAGTGCATGACATGGGAAATTGGCAAATTTTAGATTACATTAAGAAAGATCAAGTGGTATAAGGAGTAATAAAGGTGATTATCTCACTTTTTTTTTTGTCATTTTTGAGCTGAAACGACACAGCTATGCAGGAATCAGTAAGACCTTTCAAGAATGCAAGTTTGTGGTTAGCCATATGATAACAAAACCACCACTAGCTGGTAAGTCAGTAAGCTGGCAGAGGGTCAAGCGTTGAACTGAACAAAAAGCAGAGTGACATGTTAAGCAAGCTCCTAATGCAGAACCAGATGACAGATGTCTTCACTGTAGTATAAATTACACATTCAGAAACTCAAAGGTGTCTTCAGCCATTTGACCATTTAATGGTTAATGGGACTGATGGGTGTTCACATAAAGACATAAATAGCCTTCATATTCTAACTGTCATCTTGGTAATAAATGAGCTATTGCTGTTACAGAGGCCTAAACTTGATGTTCCTATTTCAAATTAGTACTTCTGTTTGCAGCAGTTCTAAACGGACCACAAGAAAAGGGCAACTCAACAGAGAGTGAAACTATCATAACAAGTTATTAAATCATTGACAGAGAAAATTCAAACAGAACAGAAACATGAGCAGCAAAGAAAAAGAAACGTTTTATATTACATGGGACCGAAAAGACATTTTAGGTTAAAATTTTTAAGTGTTAAGTTTGGGAAGTGGTTCACCATGACAATGTGTATTAGCTTGTGATTCAAGCACACCTTACCTTGGAAATCCAGTACACTCCTTCATTATGAAACTATAGCCCTGGTAATCTGACAGCAATTTTGAAATGGTTTCAAAATGGCTTAATGTTCTTTTACAAATGAAAATTTCCATACAATGTTTCTTGCAAGACATGTTGTCCTGCAACAGTCACCAGGAAGCAAAGCAAAATTTCAGAGCTGGCACAAATAATTTCACTGCTCTAAAGAAAGTTCCTCTCTGTAGAATCACATACCACCCATGCCACTGAACTAGACAGTGCTGTGGAAACTGTAGAGATGCTGTTCTGGGCCAATGACAATTAGACCTTAGGACTGTCCTGCCACTATCTACTTAGGGCTCTGTATGTTACCAGAATTCTCCATATGGAAGGGAATTGGGAACATAGAAAGCCAGATAACACCATTCATCCACTTCTTTAAATGTATTACACATCTACAGGCCTTGACGCATCACTCCTCTTTCTTTTCATTAAAATGCCAAACACTCATGGTTTGAAACTTACCTTGCCATGAGTGATAGAGTTACTAGAAGGACAATACAGCTATTACCATGCTAAAGTATTAATTTGATTGTTACTAATATTTGCATTTACATATTGCCAAATAATTTAGTCTATACATTTTAAACTATGTATTGAGGGGAAAAAAAAGAGAAAGAAATATTCACAAACCTATCCTCTACTTTTGCCCCTTTGGATGTTTCCCTTACTCAGAGGTATTCACTTTAAGTCTGTCCTTCAGTACCTGAATAGAAGACCTTCATTCCATTTCCAGAGTGACCTATTTTGTTGCAGGGATTAAATTCAGTAGTTACACGAAAACACAGTGCCCTGCCCGACAACCTAAAGCTTTACCTCTTGCACACTTCCCCTGCAATCAACTATAAGCATAGTACGTAATGCAGTCTAAAAACAGCTAATGAGTATTTCCTACGGAAAAATATTCCTTTGGAGAATATCCTCCTCAAGGACAGTCCTGATTTAGACTAGATCAAATAAAAGATGTAATTACTATAACACAGCTGTGGGAGGAGGAGGGAGCCAAAAGAGAGAGAAGGAAAATAAGGGACTGATAACTTGATGCAAATAACACTAAATTATTTTCCTGCTGACATCAGCACCACCCAGTGCTGCTCTTTCGTGTCCTGAAACATTTGCTCTGGCCAGAGAACCCGGGACTTGCCACGCTGTGAGGTAGCAGGTGCTGTAACATCGTCACCCCCGGGTTTCCCATCCCAGTTCCTTCCTGTCACAACACTCAAAACATGTTTTGACAGGCATGACTTCACAGCTGTATTATTTTAGAGGTATACTCTATCCCCAGAATAATAATCTAGTGCTGCTTTTAAAAAGAAGTCCATGGTTAAAGCGAGGGTAACAGCAGGATACAAGTGCAATAAAACCTCCAAGCATGCTATTTGTCACAGTGGTCCAGTTCCATCATGTATCAAGTGTATTAAAAAAGAGGAGGCTCTCTTCACTTCTTGCCACGGTAACACTTCATAAGAAACAGCCTAAAAACTGGGTAAGATTTTGGCTGTGAAACTTGCTTTGTTTTCAGAAGGTTTTGGGGGTTGTTTATTTGTTTTGGGTTTGGTCTTCCCCTTGCTATTGACAGGCTTTCCATGGGACTACCCAAGGACTCTGTAGGAAGCTTCAGATCTCAGCGTAATTTTAAACCTTACGTTACCCCTTTTTAAAGGTTACCATGTTCAGCATCTTCCACCTTCCAACTGCAGCAGACATTCATATTTATAACCTGCTCATCCCATGATATCTAAAGCAACTAACAAAAAACAGAAGCAAGCATCTTCCTGGACCCTGCCTTCTATTACTCAACAACAGAGAGCAGCTGTTAACAACGTAATTGGAATTTATTTATTTTTGCCTTCTGACCTCCTCCCAAAGCAGACATCCCCCAAGACACACATTGGCCACCTGGATGACTCTTCCAAGCTTCTTCTCTAATATCTTTCACATCCACTGATTCTAATGAGATTCACTGCTGCCCTGCTGCTTCTTACCTCCCAACCTTCTCAGCCTTAGTTAAGGTTTCCATCTAAACATTCTTCAAAGGAAAACTAGTTTTAGCCTATCTGTTCTTTATGCTTCCTATCAGAACCAGAAAGGATCTCATGTAAGTACCAGAAGCACAAAAAGCTGCTGTGAGGCACGAAGACCACAGATACCAATCCCAGAAAGGAACCCACGCAGTAACCCAGAAGTCAGCACACAATGACCAGCAAAACCATACTATTACTTTGGAATAAGCTTCTACTCAGTTTGTCTCACTTACTGTTTTTAAGAAGGGAAGTACCGTGGTTTTGATCCAAAGAAAAATTTTTTTACTGTTAATACTGAATTCAGACTTTACAGAACAGAAGACAGACAGCCTGAACATATGAAGCATGTCCACACCGCTAAATAGGAGAACACTTCTAGCAGCTACAAATTATCTAAGTCTTCCACAACTTCCAATGACAACAGAAAAAAACACTCTTCAGACATTTAAGCATTTGCTTCCCACTTCTCAGAAAGAGAATCAATTAGGGTCAATTCTGCATGGAAGATCTGACAGCTTGTGTCTCCTTCATTCTGAAAGCAGTAGCAGAAAGCACTTCAAGTTGCTAAAAAAACACAGGAGTTAGTATGAAGAAGTGACAAACACCACATGGAAAACCTGACAAATCCTCTCCAGCTAGATGGCAGCCACCAGATCTAGTCATCTTGAACTAGACTGACTGAAAATATTGCAACATTCTGAATCTCTGCCTGGAAAAAAAAAATAAATAAACATTGTGATTCCAATGAGCCTTTCAAATTTCTGCCAGGAAATGAAATGGTTTTTTCCAGGTCACCTTAATAGAAGGGTACCATAGAGTCCCACAGAAGCTGTTGTTTTGATCCTTCACACCCTTGTGGCTCCACAGCAGATGACATTCCTGAGGCACCACAGCCTCCCCTCTGAAAAAGGAGCCTGGCCACCATCACTGCTATCTGTGATGGCAGAATTAGTCTAAGGTAAGGAAAGAAACATTAGGTGATGCACATGAACAATCTCTTTTCCAAAAGTTACATGTTTAGGGTGTCACGGTACTTCAACACCCAGGCAGTTCAAAACAAAGTGTTTTGATTTAACTCAATAAATTGCAAGTTTTTAAACATTTCCAAGCAACTTCTCTTGCAAAAATTTCTCATCATTAACTTTGCCCTAGAAGACCGGAAGAAATTCTGGTATTTCCCATAAAAATGCAGTTCTGGATTTTGTCCCACCTTCAGACAAAATAGGACTTAACTAATAGAGAAGAAAACAGAAATGCATATGATGCATTTTTGCCACAAACAAATCTCTTGCAGACTTGTCTCCCATTCTATCAAAGTAATATTTTCTAAAATTAGCTTATTTCTTTCGTAGT
Organism: Hafferia zeledoni; assembly: GCA_035583235.1. Lineage (NCBI taxonomy): Eukaryota > Metazoa > Chordata > Aves > Passeriformes > Thamnophilidae > Hafferia > Hafferia zeledoni. The sequence continues at coordinate 103,012,533 of JAWWEV010000001.1, read as the reverse complement.
TACTGTAATGTGATTTTTTAGACTGCTCACCCCCAAAAAACTTGATGCTTCCTGTATCTCTCCTTTTTCATCACTTTTGGCATGTTTCCTGCATTCATTTCCCTAGTGGTTACAACTACAGCAGGTCTTTTTAAAGGCAATGCAGCAAACACATAAAACACTATCTTCTACAGTTGTGCTATTATCTTAATCAATAACACACATGAAAATCCTTCTTCAGTTGGGAACTACAGACTACTTTTGTAAGACAAGGCATAGCCTTGTAGCTAATTCCATTGCACAGTCTTTGTAGAAGACACTTCCTGCCCTCACTTGATCTTATATCCCATTTATCTCTACTTGTAATCAACATATCCCTTGGAAAAGCAGGTTAAATTTTTTCTCTTCCATATCACTGAACAAAACACTAAGATTATCACTGTTTCACCCAACGTGCTTGCACCTTATGTGCAGAAACGCATCGTTCAGTCAGTGAGAACCTACTTGTTTGGGTCCAAACAAAGCATCTGTCCTCAATTCAGCTGAAGAGCACAGGACTTCAGAGCAGCAACATTGGAGTCAAAGACAACACCATCTCCAGTGCCCATGTACGGAACACCAGCATTTTACAGCATATTTTATCTAAAGACTTGTATTTGCATTTCTATTTCTACACAGTAAAGGAAAAGCAGCCTTTGGCTATTAAAACAAAGATGTTCTGAACAACGGCAGCAATTATTCAGAGGGAGAGCAAAAAATGTTTTTTAAATAAATACAGAATCCCATTATCAAGTTTTGGACTCCTTCCCCTTTTATTTTTATCTTAGGAATTTGGAACCTCACAGTTCTTCACCTTTTACTGCTCCACTACAGTTACCATTCATAACAAAACAATTCTGACTCTGTTTGTCAGCCCACAGCAGTCATCCTGTGTTGCAAATGATTAGACACGTTGTTTTATTCTGGAATACCCTCATCTCTGCTTTCATAGGACATCACTCTGTAAATTATGCCAGAAGTAAATAATGCATGAAATGTAAAATGCTGCCTATTCCAAAACTGATCTAATGTTTCTCGGTGCAGAAAGAGACTTTAAGAAAAAGAAAGGATTAAAAAAAAGGTCAATGATTTTGAAAGGCTCATGCCAAGAAAACACTTGAAATTTATATCATAAAGTAATGCTACAGACATTTGCTATTGAAAGTAGAATTCAGCTTCATGACTCATACTGTAATGAGCAAGCAGACACCATGGGCCATGTACAGACACTTTGAATTCAAGCTCAGCCAAGTGTTTCCCATTAGGCGACTAAATTTTCAGTACCACTAAGCCAGTGGGAATTACGGGTCCCAAAGTCAGCATTTCAATATGTCCCTGCTCAAGTCCTGCACATTGAGCCTGTAGGACTACACAGATGCAGGGGTAAGATACTAGAACCAACATCTGCAGCTTTTTTGGATGGAGAAAGGCTGCTCAGGGCAGAAAAAATCCCAGAGACATAAAAAACAAAGCAAAAGAAGAAAACACTGAAGATGTGCTCTGGTGGTCAAGCTATCTAAAGTTTCTCAAGACCCCTCTCTGTTTTTTTTTTAAGGTATTTGCTAATCATGCTGCTGCATGTGGGGCACTCCTGTAGCTCTGCTCAGTGATCTGTGCTTATTATGAAGGCCTGAATGGCTCAAACAGGTACAAGAGATGATTTAACAGGCAGCCAGTGTGTAACCCCGTGAGGTTAAGCAGCCTTGTCCCAAACAGGAAGTCCCCATGGCACACCACAGGTGTGCTCTGCACAGCTGACACCACTTGTCAGACGCAGCATCTTCAAAACCCCTCTCCAAGTGTACCGCCCAGTCTGAAATAACTGGTACCATGAAGTATCCTAACTTTAATGTGTGCAAGGCAGATTCTTGGGAAACATAAGTTATTTAATTAAGTTAAAGAGATAAGAACTTAACTTCATATTTTTCTGGATAAAGATCTGTCTCATTAGTTGGTCATCATTAAAACAACATTCTCTTTTTAAATAAATATGGTAACATTTTTGTTTTTACCCCCAAGTAATAATTTAAAACACATTTAAGCTACCAGATCACTTGATATACATTTTAATACTTATTTTATCACAAATTTATTATACATCTTAGTTCCTATAAAATACTAAATTTACTCCATTAATAAGTGGCACACCTACTTGTGTAGGCATATGTGATATATGCAAAGTTAAATTAAGCTGAAAACTGGAATCCATTTAAAAATACACAGCCAGTGTTCCACTGCTTTGATAAATAAACTAAGCATAATTTGCAGTTAGTGATGTAGCCAATTATTTCTGGTCACCGTGTCCTACCAGATCACAGAACTAACAGATCTCATCCCACCACATCTTTCCATCTCATCATCATATCTAAATGGCAGGAATAAAAACAAAATAAAAGAACAATAATCATAAACAAAGAAAAAGCTGTTCCTGGTAGAGTTCCCAATTTTATGCAGTGGTCACCCAATAATGCTGCTAAATACACTGAAAAAGAAAATATTCCCTCTGTTCAGGAAGAGGGGATTACTATTTGCCCACAGTTTATTTTCTACTCCAGCAACCTTTTCCAGTTAATTATCCACTAACTCAGCTGTTCAACTGTTTCAGTCTCTTCAAAAGTTGGACTAGCACATACAGCTCATTAATGTTTTATTTTACCATACTGTTGGTATGTTTAGGTGTTAATACATCAAAGAATCTTGCTTTACAAGTGTTATATCAGATGTATTCCTCAAATCATAGTATTTTAAATTTCAATAAGTTATTTATCCTGATTCCTTGTCACAGATTCATGAAAGACGGAACAAGCATTTCTACCTCAGCTAAGTTTTTTAGCTCAGCTAAATGCATGTGTTCAGAGTTTATATCATCCCTCTTTTGTGGTGGGGGTGTTCATGCCAGATTCAGCCACTGACGTGAATTTTGGATTCAGCATCTCCTTTGCAAAACAGACTGTGGCAACATCATCGATTTGTGTATAAACATCACCATACTGACAGCATATTGTTGTAGACACAGGCAAGGGCAGAAGGGGTTATATCAACTGTTTGGTGAACCCCACTGCACTTACGTAAGTACCATGATAAAACCACTTACTTAAAATATAAAATCTTTTTTCATCATCCCTGCTTCATAATACAGCAACCTCTCACGAAGAAAGCTACTCTTCTTTATCCCAATGCATCTTTTTTCTCCATCCCTCCTGCAGAGTTATTTTAAATCACTGGCACAGCAAAGCACTATTTACTTGGAAAACGAAATAATTAATTGACACTTGGCTGTTATGAGGGTTAATTACTGAATGTTGCAGGCCCTGATCAGGCTAATTCTGACCATCCCACTGGATGACTGTGAGAAGCAGGTCTAAGATTCTCTGGGTTTACAGTGTGATTTGAAACACACTTGGGAAGGAATGGCTTCTACAAATCACCTACTGTGCATTTCAGTGCTGAGGCACTCAAAACTACTAACCTTGTAAATAGTGATGATGAAGTGATAGCTTAAATGACAAAAAATAGTTTCAAGATGTACTACGACCTCAATTTTATTTTTTTATGGAACACATCACCAAGATTGCTTCAGGTGAACCTTTACCTTCTACTTTGTTATAATTTAGAATTTTTTAATAATAATACCACCATGGTTTTTACATCTGGATTTTTCATATTCCTAACTTGCATAAACACAAGTTTGCTTGTGACTCTAGAAAGGCACTGACAGTTTAGGAGATTGTGGCCAGAAATATTGATTCTGAAACATCAGTTTTCTTTTCCTCTTCTTGCTGCATTACTTACATAAAGTTGTACCCCACTTTTGTTTCTTCCTGACTCAAAGACATCAGTAGGATGCAACTTCTAACACCATTTTTTGATGGACCTGCTGTTCAGTCAGCTAAATCACACAGCCAGCACTAGCATAATGCCACATTCTGTCAACAGCTACAGCAGAGTGAATTTTATCTTCTGTATAGCACTGGTAAGTCCAGACTTTCCTCACTCAAACAGCTCATATTGTAACTGCCACAGTTTTTGTTCCTTTCTGCCTGTTCAAGGCAGAAAGTTAATCCCATCCCAGCTATCATGTAGGTAGTAATTTATCCTTATGGAATTTTAAAAAATAAATTGGAGAAAGTAGATCCTAACTGACATTTTTCCAAAGAAATATCAACTTAACAGTTTGGGCGTTTTTTAATCTATTCACATTTCTGCTTTTTGAACACGAAAACATACAGTTAAACGTTACAGTTGTAACTATAGAGACAAGGCATAATAAACACAAAGTAACTCACGAAGCTTGTGGAAGAAAGGCACGATCATTGGTCTGTGTTCCCTATTCACACAGTGCTGGAAGGAGAGTCCCAGCTAAAAAAATGCAGTGCCTGTACAGCTCCAGTATCACACAATTAGTACTTGTCATCCTTGGAGCTCAAAATAACACAGTGTGTTCATTTGCAGAGGAAAGAATGTGTTTTATTAAGAAAACTGGATCTCTGTGCTGATAGTGCCACATCTACAAATAAGATTAAGGTTTATAAATCTGAGAGTTAAAGATACCATGAGACAATCAAGTGAGAATAAAGCAAGTAAGTTAGAAACTAATGGAAAGGAATAAGTATTTCAGTGTAAATCTTGTGTCCAGTTCTGCTCCTTAACTTCTCAGGACAAAATATTCAGAGACCACAGGAATATCAACAAATGGTAAAATTAGCACAAGGTACCTGTCCTTTGCTGATCAGTGAGCATTGACTCTATAAAGTACTACTTTACCTGAAATCCTTGCATATGTATCAGCCCATTGGTACTTGGAACCCATAACAACTGCACTTTGGGGTTCCAGACTCAGGAGCAAAGGCTGGCAGACAGCTCCAAAACAAGGTCATACATCAACTGCCCAAAATGAGACAAAGCAAACCAACCACTGTCAGCACCTGCGGCACAGGGGATAGTGTGGAGTACTGGCATTCTAATGCACTCAGGGAACTTAACCAAAGAGATTCTTTCAAGGAATTGGCCAGAAACCCCAGAGGGATTTGCCCACATGGGTACACAAACCTCTTCTGATCTACCGATGGCCATCATTGTCTCCTGCCCAGAGCTGCCCTCACTCATTCCTTCCCCTCAACTCCTCCCATACCCCTGCCTGCCTCTTCCCACTGTAAGAAGGGTTACCAATATTGAACTATGTAACAAAGTATGCTGTTGGGTCACCTTCACTTCAGCAATATTTTCGTGTCCCCAACAAGTCCAAAACACTCTTTTTTTTTTTTGAGATTTACTTTTGCACAAATTCAGTTCTTGAAGCATAGGGAACACCATCTTCAACTTGGCCAATGTGGATATGTGTACATATATATTTATCTCCAGCTGATGCTGTGGAGTTTCTTCTGACAGTCTACATAACTGCACAGTGAATGCCTAGCCTGCTCCTTCCTGCTTTAACATACATGTTGTAAAAAAATTAAAAAAAAAAAAAAATCCCAGCAGAGATCATCTGGGGAGAAATTACAGAGATTCCAAAAAAACTCATGCCATCCTGTAACTGTCATGCCCTTCTCTGTCCTGTGAAGAGCTGACATTTTTAATTTTAGTGTTCATTTCACCATTTTTTTCCAGAATTAACTCTTGCCGAGTTCACTGTTCAATCCCAGCTGTAAGAAAAGTGAAAGAGGCACAACCTCTGCTGTACCCTATTGCCCAGCAGAATAGCTGGCTTTAGTGAGCCTGGGTGTAATGAATTTGCGTTCAATCACCTCATTCTTAGCAAGACCCAGGACTCTTGGGTAGACACCATCTGCTCCTACTGACCCTGCTGTTCCTGGATTTTTTTCCATTTATCCCAGCATTTCCTCTTCTGGCACATGCTGTCATGTTCCCTACCTGCTCTCTGTTATCTCGCCTCTTTCATCTACATAACTTCTTGGATTAAGCCAACTAACCTGTAAACCAAACCAAACCCTTGCCTGTTTGCTGTCTGGGAGCACATGCCACTGCTTTTCCACAGGAACTGACATACTCAACAGCAGGACTCCAGCCAGGATGCACCCACAAGACTTTTGTCTAGACAACAAACCCTGCCATTGCAGTTAAGGAATCTGGAAGGAGATTTCCCATGATGCCTGTGAGCATCTTCCTAATCAGTAGGAAATCTCCATCAAAGACGGTAATAAGGAAAGGCTCCTTCTTTCTCAAAGATTCATCACACTTGTTACACAGGCACAACTGAAGACAACAGCACAGGTTTGAGAGTGCCATGGCACTAAATGTTACTTCTGGAAGCATCTAGATCAGTAAAACCACTCCTCAATTAATGCCTTGAGAATAAAATGCTGTAAATTGCTAATTGCTTACAAAACCGTCCATAGCTGCCTCTTGTTATAAGCCACGCAAGGGCCAGGGAAGGGTGTTAAGTACCTTCTGGACTGTGCAGGCTCTGCTTAGCAAAAATCCAGAACTGGTTTCCAACCCAAATCTCCCCATTTCTGACATGAATAAACCCAGCATGACCATTTTTCATCAGTCAGTAGGGATGCCTGTATATGAAGCACTAATAGTGACAGATGGTGATTTTAGAAAGCATTAAAAAAATTTAGAAAAAACTTTCATAGTTGACAATTATTTCAAAGAAAACACATTATCTTAACTCAAATGAGCTGCCTCTGCCTAAAAGAAGCGTCCCCTGTAGTAGCTGAAAATTTATACCATGAAACTCTGTGCCTTGCTCCCGTAACTGTTACAATAATAGGATTTTTTGAAGAGAAAATACTAAATTGCATCTTTAGAGGGCAATAAGAAAAGGTATCAGAAAAATATCTCAAACAATGTTGTGGGATTTTCCCTATCAAAATATCCACATTTCTATTTTTTTTTTAACTCAGTACATTTTTTTCTTAAGTCTCAGCAAACAAAGAATACCTGGCTAGAGTGGGTTTTGAGGACAGGCACTCCAGACACAGAACGTCACTGTGATTAGTGCCGTATAAACAAGAGGGGGAGGGATGGAAAGAGGAAGAGAAACAGATCCAGATCCCACAGGCCTTATTATCTGAATATTCCTGACACCAATTACAGACTTCTTTCCTCATAGCATAAATATAACTGGAAATTATTTAAACCAGTGAAAAAACCTCAGAATATTAAAAAGACAAGGACTAAACAAAAACCAAAACCAAACCAAACATAAAAAAACCCCAAAAAACAAACAAACCAAAAATCCACCACTCCACCATTTCCAGGCTTAAGTCACACATTATAATCAAAATTACCCTGAAAATAATATGATCATAAATGCCACTTAAATGATAGGGTAAGAAACCTCATAGTGAAAATCAGAGGGTTTTTTCTGTACTTCTTGGGAAAAAGAAGCAACACGACCTTAACAAGTTTCCTAAATATGCCTTCTTATTTGAAATCCTCTTTGCAAAAGACCCACTCTTGGTGCTCCATCTCTGTGAAATCTCTACTTTCACCACTCAATTCACCTGGAAGACCAAGGTCACAGCGTGGCTCAGTGTAAGGTAATATAAAGTACATTGCTCCGTACTGTTTTTGTTTTACTGATCTGGTAAAGAGCAGAAGCAAGAAGAAAAATATCCTTGAAATACACATTTTTTTTTCAGAATTCCCTGAGTTGTACGAATTTACGCAAACCATTAAGAGATGGCCTGACAGCCTCAGGGTAGCAGAACAGGAGTTCAGTACCCTCGGCCATGCCCAGGCACAACTATACATCAACTCCGTTTCAATGCAACTTTTTCTGTTTGATAAGTAAAAGCTACTGAAGAACAGAATTCCCCTAAATAAATTAAATAAATAAATAAACAGGACTATCCTACCTCTGTTCAGTATATTGTCAGAATTATTATGCAACTACAGTGCGCTGGTCAAATTACTAATCCGCAGGTGGAGAAGACCGCAAGTCCGGTTCTTCCCTGTCCCTGGAAAATGGCTGGCACAAGCCCTCTCCCACCCCGGACAAGCTTCTCCTCAAAACCAGGCGGGTTCTGCCTCCAGCCACTGTTGGGGACCACTTCTGGGGCTCTGCTGCCAGACCCTCGCACTTCACACCCTGAGGTACCCGAGAAATGCCGCAGAACACCTCAACGTCATTTTACCAACAGATTTTTATTTTCTCTGTAGAAAAAAACCCATCTCGGTGCTAATCCAGGAGTTTAACACATGGCGCGTCCTTACAGTTCTGCGCACACCGCTGCTCTTGTGACTTTCGGGGCCCTTTGGAGGCAGGCGGGGCATCACCACGCTGGGCAGGAGAGCGCCCCGAGCTGTGTCCCGGGCGGCCCGGGGCGCGCACCGGGGCAGGAGCTGCCCGAGCACCCACACCCGCACGGGGGAACCCACGGCGGGGCTGCCCTAACACCCACACCCGCATGGGGGAACCCACGGCGGGGCTGCCCAAACACCCACACCCGCACGGGGGAACCCACGGCGGGGCTGCCCAAACACCCACACGGGGAACCCACGGCCGCCGCGCACCGGCACTGTCAGCAGCCTGTCTGCAGGGAGGGAGCGGGCACGGCGCAGACACAGCACCGCCGCCGCGGGCCGGGACCGGGACCTGCCCCTGCTCTGGCCCGACCCCGGCCCGGCCCCGCGGGCAGCGCAGAGGCACCGGCCCGCCCGCAGCCCCCAACTCCACGGCGGAGGCAGCGCCAGCCCCGCAGAGCTGCGGGAGCGGGTCCCGTCCGGCACCCCCGCAAACCACCCGCACCCCGCAGCTCCGGGGGGAGCCGGACACCCCCGGACCCACCTGGTGCAGAGTGTCCGGGGGCAGCTGGGAGGCCCGGAACAGCTCGCCCACGCTGCTGCCCCCGGCGGCCGCCTCGGGGGGCGGGCAGCACCGCGAGAAGAGCTCGGAGTAGCGCTGCTGCTCGGTCTCGCTCAGGGGCAGGAGCAGCCCCCCAGTGCCGGTGGCAGCTGCAGCGCCGGACGCCCCCGCCGGCCCCTGCTCCATGGCGGGGCGGCGCAGGCAGAGCCGGGCAGCGGTGCCGGGGCGCGCAGCGGGGCACGGGAGGTGTGGCGGGGCCGGGGGCGGTGCCGCTGCGGCGGGGAAGGTGCAG
>JAWWEV010000001.1:102967503-103003227 GCA_035583235.1 Hafferia zeledoni | reverse complement strand
CCCGCCTCCGCCCGCCCCGCGGCCCCGCCCGCCCCGCAAACCCCGCCCGCGCTTCCCGCTCTTGCCACGCTGCGGGACCCGAGTCCCGGGCTCAGGAGCGCGGGGGTTCCTGTCTTCCCGGAATGTAGAATCACAGAACCGCTTCTGTTGGAAAAGACTTTAAAGAGCATCTGCTTCCAACCCCCTTGCCGTGGGCAGGGACACCTCCCACTAGACCAAATTGTTCAGTGTCCCATCCAGTCCAGGGATGGAGGATCCCTCATCGGTAGTGTTTGCAAAGTACCACTTTGGGCGCTGCGGTGAGGGAATGCCACGATGTGGTACCCTAAAGTGAACCCCAATGGATCGGCCGTGACAGCGTGGCAGAGAAGCATCTCACCCTGTTCTCTTACAGTCTCTGCTTCAACACGAAGGGCAAAGAGCCCCTTGTTCCTGAAGATTCCTCGTTAGCAGTGACGCTGTAAATGTTTCCTTTACAGGCCAAGCAACACCTCGAAAGTCAGGCAGGTCACGACTGAGGTGGGAGGGATGGGTATGTCTAAGCCAGGGGGTTGGTTGTGTGTCTCACCCTGTTTTTCAGAGCCTTTCTTTCAAGCACTTCTCTGGGGAATTTCAAGGAATAAGCTAATTGACCTGGAGGTGATCCTTGCAAATATGTATGAGCCACAAGAAGAGTCAACAAGTTTCCTTCACAGCAGCTTTGATGCTAAGATGTGGCCTGGCCCAGGAGAAATCGAACGACCTGCTGTCCCTTTCAGGTCTGTACCATCAGCAGTGTTGTTACCCATGTTCCTGGACACAAAAACATTTGGGAGGTCAATGTGGTTTACTTTTTATATGCTTTTTACTATTAATCCTGGAAAAACGTTAAATCCATATGTAATAATTTTTCATTACATTTTTACTAGAAAATAGGAGGTTAGGGTTCCTTTCATTATAACTGCCAGCAGTTTAATTTATGGTCTGTAAAGCCAAAATAGAATTATTAGCTTATCACCTCTGTCCTTGGTGACCAAACCTGTTACCTGTTTTTTAAATCTTTTTAAACTACTTTATCTTCTCCACATCATGTATCTGTGTCTCCTTCTCACCTTCACAAAACCTGCAATCCTTTAATTCATCTAGTTGGAAATTAAGACCTGTGCCTGCCTTCTCAATGTGTGGAATGCTGAATGGATTGCTAGATGCAGTTATTAGCAGGTGAATAATTCATGCTCTTGTTAAAGGACAGAATGTTATGGAGGAATCTTTGTTCCTTTAGGGACAGTAGATTGTCATGGTATTTTCTCATTTTAAAACATATTGTTTCAAAGGAGGGCAAGACTATTTCAGCAACTGAATCTTGTAGCCCAACTTAAATACCCGTAGCAGCTCAGAAAAATTATGGGAGTCCTCTTGAGAAGGCTCTGCAGAGCAGAAAGTAAATGACCTCTCGACTGCAAGGTTTGTCACTTGGAGAGTCACAAGATGTCACTGGCCTTTTTCTCTATCTTTGGTCGGGTACAAGGTACTGCTCAGAGGAAATGGTACCAGCCATGTGGAGAGGATGTAGGGCTGTACCTAACTATTGCCATATTGAACTGTATGACTCTTATGGCAGTAGATTAAATCTTCAAACGGGCTTATGGAAGAACAGCTGTCTTCCAGCTGAACGTGAACAGGAGAGACACCATTTGACATCTCCAGCAGATACATTTGACTTTTGTTGATGTATCAGCCTTGGTTCTTCAAAGTTTTTCTAAGGTGGACCATGGCAGGAAGATTTTGGAAACACACACTGTTCCAGAACACAATAGTCTCTCTCACCAGCCACACCTCTTACTGCAAACACACACAGTTGCTTTTTTTTTCCTTTGGACAATTTTCTCTTCTTCCTTGACCTTTAAAACTTGCATTCCTCTCTCTATACAGCCCACTCTCATCAGAAATGACACAGTGGCTGTGTTCACAATCTGTCTACCCCAGTGCTGTAATGTCTACCATATGTTGTCTACAAGATATGACAGAAGTGAACCCCTACAAGCTGATGGAGGAGGCCGGGAAATCCATGCCTCTTATTTCTACAAAATAAGTGTGAGCTTATAGGTTTAATGTGTGTGAGCTGACCACCCCATGGGCATGAGCACACCTTTGGGACAGTACAAGAGGTGCTCCCTCTGAATTGCAGGCATCCTTCAGCACTCAGCAGTGCCAACCAAACCAATGTACTTTGCCGCACCCAATGCTTAGGGGGAGCTTTAATCCACCCCATGTGCCAGACCCTTTTTCTGTACAGTCCAGTGTGCCTTATGCAATGGCACTGACAGCCCTTGCGTGCTTCTTCTGAGGGCGCATTAGTTCAGACTAAGAGGCACTTCATGATAACAAAAGTTATACAAGTATCATAGGAAGAAACATTCAACCTTCCTGTTTACATGGAAATTGTGATGCCATTACAGGTTACAAAGCTTCCCTACAACGAAGAAATATTACATATCAGCAAATGAAAACAATTCAAGTATTTATTGTTTGCTGGAAAAAAATAGTAATGTAAACTGAATTAAAATCTGACTTATCAAACTATGGTTTAGATCTGTGTGTGGTCCTCCTTCTCTCCCCGCTCAACTAGCAACTCAGAACTCAGCCAGCAGCAGTCCTGCAAACAATTGTGTGATCATGGGTGGGAGGGAGACCAAAGCTGTAGTAAAACCAAACCAAAACAGAAACAAAATAGTACTTCCAAAGGTTTGCTAGCGGGAATAGTAGTAATATGTATGATAGGTATATTTTTATTCAGGATACAAATTGGTATAAATTGTCATGTGTAATATAATACATAATCTCCAGTAAAAAGTTCCTTCCAATATTTTAATATTTAGGAGATCCTGGGAATGCTGGACAGCCAAAGACTAGTCACTCAAATGCATGTGTTATTTCACTAGTCTTGGGGTTTAGATAATATCAGACTTGTCCTAGCCCAAAAGACATGAGGTCTGGCTGGCAGCTGCTTCCCATTGACAGTGGAAATACTGCACATATCGCCAAGTAAAGCTTTGGAAACACATGAAAATGGTTGGCTGGAAAATTGTGATTTAGCTTTTCCCAAATCAGCTCAAGTGAATCTCACCCATTGTTCCTCATAACAATTCTTTTTATTTACTTTTCTTTGCATAATCAAAGAAGACTTTGATGACAAGCAACTGGTGGGGCAGGTTTCCTGTCCATGGTATCAGGCATGCTTAGAATATAATTGTCAAGCTTGTCATTTTGTGTATAGATTCAGCATGCAAAGACTTTTATTATTGTTTGCATTGTTGCTTGCATGAAGATATTCCATATCCAAGAAAAACAGGAGAAATGCTTAATGAACTGTAAAATTTGATTCCCTGTTCTCCAGCTTGTTAGCACCCTTAATGCATGAAAAACACTAAAAAATAGTTACTGTTTTCTAGCTTTGACCAATTAATTGTTTTCAAAAATTAGATGGCATCTAATTTAAATTTAATGAAACTGCTTTCCCTGTGCACATTGTGGAAGATGCAGTTCCTGATAGTTTTTTTCTGTAAGCAACTGAGTATGTAATAGAGAATTAGAGTTGGTGTCATAATATATTTGACAAATATGCATACATTAAGTAGTTATGAGGGGAGGGAAGGAGGACCACACACAGATCTAAACCATATTTTTGTAAGTCAAATTTATATCCAGTTCACATAACTGACATTATTTTTTCTAGCAAACAATAAATACTTGAATTGTTTTGATTTACTGATATGTACACTTTCTGAGTTCCAGGGAAGTTTTGTAACTTAAAATGACATCACAACTAGTTGTGTTTAGAAAGGCCTTTTTAAAAAGTCCTTTTATAATGATTTGTGCATGTAGTGTGAGCTTTAGTGGCATAAGGCAAAACCCATGCACACATCTTTGAAAGAGCAAGGACAAAAACAGTGTGCTGCTTTTTCGGTAACTTTCCAGGAAAGTACAGCCTCATTTCCATTGATTTCCATCACAGTCTTTGGAAGTTTATTTCTTTTAAAATAACGGCTTCACAGGAAATTGGAAAAAAAATTAGGTGCACGTCTATTATTTTTTTAGTTTTAGTTTTGAAATATTATCCACTTACTTTTGTATTCAGCAGATGCAAAAGGTCACTTAACAAACGAAGCAACGAAGCATTAGAAAATGTTGTTCTTCTATCATTTGTCCTTTCACTTAGGAATTTCACAAAGCCTTCAGCCACTATCCAAACACCCAGTTTCAACCAGAATGCACCAAACCTTACTGTAGTGAAGAGTGATGGTTCCTAAAGGTCATCTCATCAGACACTTGAACACCTGAACCAAGAAATGCTGCCAGGGAGAGATCTACATGTTCCTGGAAGTCACACACAGAAAAACGAAAAATTAATTAATTAATTAATTAATTAATTGAATAAAAGAGAGACCTAATATTGTCTTCTCCCACAGACACAAGTTAAAACATAGAACTTGCAATATATCTTGAAAGTTAACTCTATTCTCATGGACAAGGAGGGAAATGCATGTTAGGCAGGAGGAGCTATTACAAGAGCACAGATTAAGATATAAGAAAATTTCATAGTGCTTTATGAGGCAGCTGATGCACCATCAGTTTTCTTTTAAAAAACTATTACTGGTAACCACACTCTTAAGTGAAAAACCATCACAGAAAGGCACAGAGACATTAATCATTACAATGAGCCATTAATGCAAAGCAGAATGTGTTTTCCATTTGAAGAAATAACAATAAAGTAAAAAATCACTGTACATTTACTCATCTGGGTGTCCTGCAGCTCATTTGCCTCTCAAAAATTTTGCCTTCAGACTTGGGAACAAATTCTAGTAAGTGTTCAGTTATGATATAACCTATTGATCAAAAAGGGCTTTCAGTGCTGCTCCTCCAGTCTCAAGCTTCCTATGCAGTTTTGACCTAAATAGGTTCCCTTTCAGGCAAACAGTGTGCCCTTATGCCATTTGTGTAGTTACATTTTAACATAGCAAATGGTCCACCTTGTTCTCTAGTTAATTCCAGAACTCAATATAAAGCACAAACAAGTCAGCTGCAATTCACTCTGGCTTCTGCTATTAGTACAGACAGTGGAGATACATGCATAATAAATTTTACCTACAACTCATTTTCCCAGACCAAAACCAGATACAACAATGCAACTGCAGCTGTAGAAGGGATCATGGCAGGCATGTTCAGCAGGAGTGTGCACAGGGCCATAAGGCTTGTAACCTGCACATGACAGAGCTTTTCATTCAGCATCAGCCCGAGAAGGGCTGTACTGTCACTGCGTGGCTCTATATGCGACAGGCACTGTAACAGCATCCAGGCCTGCAATGCAATAGCAACCTCCAGCTCCCCAAGACAGAGGAAGACACAGCTGGTTCATATTCCCCAGCAGCCAGAGCTGCATCTCCCTCTCCATGCCACAGCCTCACTATCTCTTCACAACCTCTTTCCCAAGGTCGGGTTTGTTGCAGCTGGGCAGCTGTGCCTGGATGAAGTGCTCAGGCAGGAGGGACAGGCTGGTGGAACAGCTCAGGGATGTACCAGCCACAGCCTGGCAGCTCAGCCACTGTGACACCATCATATGAGAACCTCCTTTCCCTTCTCCCACCCCTCCAAGCTCACAACAGATACTTGGGATATCATTTTCAAAGATAAGAAACCTGAGACACCAGAGTGGTGTTAGTTTGGATCAGGCATTGTTTCTCAGCAGCACAGGAGAAGGTCTTCTCGTTTTCTGGTAAAGGCCTCCTATAGGAGGAACAGCCTCAGACCATCAGAGCCCCTGAGGCCACAAACAGGAGGTGCACAGGAAAAATAACACAGACCATAGCTAGCCCCAACATCACCAGCCTGTTCATGCACAGCAGTCAGGTATCACAGAGGTAATTCATTGCCTCTCTCTCATGTAGAATGCAGAGTTGCAGAGTTGAACACAAGAGGTCCCACACAGATTACACAGTAAAGACAGAACACAAGATGGTTTACGGCATGGTCCCAGGAACTGCTTCCCCTTGGAGTCTCTTGCAGCAGCTGTTCTACCCAAACTACTCTTCAAGCGTTGTTTCCTGCTTGTAGACTTCAGAAGGGAATAGGGCTGGCTGACCTCTTCTCACACAGTACTGCCAGCTTACTTCCTCACTCTGTGGCCTTTCCTGGTGCCACAGCAGCTTCACCAAAAGTATTCTTCATTTACAGTAGTGTGAAAAGAAAATGGCTTCCATGCTTTGGAACTCAATATGCTTAGAGGCTGTTATAGATTTGCTGTTGAGGTATCTGAAGCCAGAATTTAAAATAAGAATAGGATCAGGCCTACAATAAAGTCCATGCATATACTCTTTTTATGTTATTGAACCAACATCAAGTCAATTATTATAAAAAATCTTACATTTTCAGTTACATGCATTCTTATTGCCAGTATTGACTGGCAGACTAAATATTGTTAGAGTACTATTTGCTTTGTCATTTATATACATTCACCATTTTTTCTCCCAGTGTAAGAATTCCAGGCAGTTGACAGCTGACATATTATTATTCAGTACAGAGATAAGATATTCAATCTCATCATGGTGGACAAGAAGGGTGCATGTAAGGAAGATAAATTAGTCCTGTGACTGGGGAGTGTATTTTAGTGAGACTCAGAAAAATCCGGTACTGCTTCTACCTTTGCTACATTTGCTGTGAAACCCTGAAGACATTCTTTGGCAGTAGTACAAAGAAAATATTTTCTAACCATACAGCAGTCTTGTGAGATACAGGCCAGAGGTTGATGGACATTCAGATGTTCTGAAAGGGTGAAGAGGAGCAAATAAACTCATGGTAGAACTAGCAATCTGGAGACTATTCCTGACTGACTTTGGGGCAATGTCAGGTGTGATGACAGTGACTGATAGGAAATAAGTTGGTGAAATGAGGGTTTGATTAAATGGCTCAGAAGTTATCTCATTTATCAGGGCAGACAACCAGGCTCCACAATACAGTCAAGTTCAGAGATCCCATGAGAAGCCTGACCTACTGGCTTGCAAATCAGGATGGTAAAGCTGCCCCTGCCTCAGCTGGTGAGCTCAGCTGAAGACTAAGGGCTAAGGTACCCTTCTGGAGTTGAAACCATTTTCTGTGAATAGCACTGAGCTGTTGTGACATACCAGCTCTTTGGTGGTAGAGGATTTCCAGTATTGCTCAGCAGAGTGTCACATAGACATGTATCAGGAGTAGTTTCCCATGGGGAAGGATAGGAACACAACATCTACAAGAGGTTTAGATGTAAGACCAGTCAGTGGCACAGTAAAAAAGAGGGATCAGGTTTTAGAAGCATCTTTCTAATAACAGAAGTAAAGAGCATCTCCCAAGATGGCCCAGCCTTTTTTCATCTCCCTTCTTTGAGTGATCCTACCCTGAATCCCTGCCCTGGCCGTGGATGACGTCTGACCTTTCTTGTCAGCCTTCTCTCATCCTCCTTGTCAATGACTTATCATTGTGTTCCTTATCTTCTCTTGCTGGACCTACCCCCACAAGGTACCTCTTCTCCCCTCTCTTTCCAAGTGCTGGAGGACCCTCCTCACTTCACAGGGGATACAGCCCTTTAGATTAGAAAATCCTGCTTTTGTACTTGAGTAAATAATTTGAAATCTATGGCTGGTATCACCTTTGAATAATCAGCTCTAAATTGCAGCAAATTTGTAACATTGGAGATCAGCTGGGGCAGGAAAGAAAGGAGAAGAAAATAAAAGGAGAAAAGAAGAAAGAAAAAGAAAGAAGAAAAGAAAAAAGATAAAAGAAAATAAAAGAAAAGAAGAAGGAGAAAAATAAAGGTTTGGGAAGGAAAGGGAACAAGACATCTATGCATCAGGTGCAGGCAGAGTTTAAGCTCTCTGCACTTGTGCAACCTGCCTCCTGTCTGAGCATAGCACTGAAGAGCTCGGTTCTGCATGCACAGATCTGCCTGGACATATCTTCTGTCTCCCCTTGTCATGCAGCACTGCAGGACAAAGCAATAGATGTAGCCTTTCCTGTTTACTACTCTGGGTGTGGTACATTGACTGCTCCTGGCCCTAGTATTAGAAAAGCAATTGGAACTGGGCCACAGGATGTGTAGCTACTCTCTGTGCTTGGTCAGTTAGATGTTTACAAATATTTCCCACAATAACATTCCAATTCTGCTCATAACCAATATTTCAGTCCCCCCTGTCTAGGTGCAGGAACACTGTAGTGAATATATATCCTCTTTCTTAGCAAGCAGACAAAAATTTTTGAACAGTTGTATTTTTGAACACTGTTGTACTTTGCACTTAGTTTAAATAATAAACATTTGGCAAGTCTTGCCTTCTCTAAAACTTTTTAAGGGAGGAACATTTCCAATGTGTTGGTTATAATTTAATGAGCATACTTAACTTGCAATATAATTGATTTGAAGGAGTAAGAATTGCTCAGATGTCCAGGTTTGGGGGTTTTTAATTTTTTTTGGTTGCTAATTTATTTTTATTTTGGTATTTCAAGGTAAACAAGACAAACTTTTAAGAAATGTATGTCACAGAATAACTGAATATGCTGAATTGGAAGGGACCCACAAGGATCAGCAAGTTCAACCCTTATCCTAATACAGTTACAGAAGAGTTTACTCATTTATAGAAAAGCTTATGCTGTCAATGTTATATTTATTAACTTGCCATATTGGAACAAATCAATATGAAAAAGTTCATAAAGTATGAAATCTACAGTGAAAACCAGAGTATGGGAGTGGGGGGGTGGGGGTGGAATTTCACTATGATTTTTAGCATAACCAAGTCTTACTTGTGCTAACTCTTGGTACTTAAATACAGTCATGTAATTCTGTACCCTGAGGGTACTTTGTACTGACCTACCTTTAAAATCCGTGAAAGAATACTGGATTTACACGGTGCTCCACACACATCTGCAAAGTTAAGCATTTGCAGGTTAATGGTCTAAAAATTTACTGTAAGATAGATAGCTCTGTAAAGGTTTGTAATAAATGAGTGTGCCAGATGAGGTCTGATCTCAAATGTTTAATATGATTTTCTATTTCAGTAAACTGTCATTGAGGCTTTCATGGAAGAGCACATCCCGAGCAGGCATCTAAATGAAAAGTCATTGTCTAAAATTCAAACAACTTTTCCAGTTATAAGAAATGCCATGGAAAGAAAATGAAATAAAAATAAAGAATAGATAAGCAAGATGGCTGACTATGACTTTTGCAAGGTCCTTCAGTATTTAAAAAATGTGCAGGAATTAAAGAAATACATAGGCAATAATCAGCTTTCAGGCAAGTACATTTCATCTAAGATATCCACATTATAAACTTTTCAGCAAGAAGAGCAAAGATGCTGGTGTTGCAGAGTAATATCAGAGATGCTTGAAATTAACAATACAAACTCAGTCTTTCTGGGACACTCAGTGAACAGATGTTCAGGGAGTCTGCTGCTTGGAGTAGTTACAAATCAAAATTGTATGTGAAATGTTATAGCTGCTGATGTCTGCAAGAAGGACACATTCTCCTTTGTGGATTTTTTCAATGTCAACTCTAGTAATCCTTAATTCTATAGATTCAGGAAAATCCTAATATCTTATCCTGAGAAAACTCAGCAAAGATATGCAAATGGAAAGTAATTTAGTTATCAGCATTCCTAATGTTAAAAAAATAGAAAACAAAACCAAACTACCAACCAGACAAAACCTCTGAAATACCCCAAGAATTTTGAGAAGCAGCATTTCTGAAGTGTGGCTTTCCCACACTTTCTCTTTTCTGGATACTTGGGTGCTCACAGACTGTCCCCAGTGGGAGCACTAATTTTGGTCTGTCTCTATCTTCACAACACTGGTAGAAAGCCTTAGTCAAAAAAGTTCTCTTCTTAAGGCTGGAAGGCATTGGTATGAGCTTTTTCTTGGTGCAGTCACTCAAGCCAGTGCAAGGCAACCTCATAACATTGAAACATTTTTTTCCTCCTTCTATCCAGACTTTTTTTCCTGCTTTGTGCAGTCCAATGGTTACTGATGGAAAAGAATCAGTCTGTTGATCCCTCTTTCCTTTGCTGAAGTTCTGTCCTGGGCAGATGTGTATTGCCCAAACTAAAATAGCACTTCCTTGTAGCTTCTCTGGATCATCTAAAATTCAGCATTGTATATTACAGGGAGAGAAAGCATTAGACAGCTGCCATAGCAGTTATTAGTCAAACCCTGTGTTATCAGTGTCCCAGTTCAGCAGCTGGGACCAGTTTATCACTGTGCGGGTGTGACCAAAGCTGTGTATTCTACACCCTCCATGTCATTGCTCATGAACTGTTAACAATGGACCATTTGCAGCAGCTGCCCAGGGCACACCTGACCCCTCAGGCTGGGAGCTGGGTGTTGAAGAAGCCTGTGAGATCAGAGCTGTGATAACTGCCCTCCAGGAAGTCGTTAGCACCTCCACACCCAGCCTGAGGGGTCATGTCTGCTAATGGGCCATCAATGATTCCAAAAGTATCCCATGACTCACAGAGTCAGATCACCCATTGTGGAACTCCCTGCCCTGGGAGAGGTACTGGGTGTTCCCACCCGAACCTGAGGGTATATAATCTTGGGGTTTACGGACTTCTGGTACCACTTGTTGGACCCAGAGGAAAATCAGAACCTTGACAAGACTGCAACCACCATTCTTGACCAGACTGTGACCGTCATCTGCACTGACAGGTTTTTCCCCCCCTTCCTTTTACTTTGGACTCAGGGGAACCACAGGGGGAAGGGGAGGGGAAGGGAGGGGGAAGACTCAGCACAGAGACTAACGAACACCATTCTGTTTGTGCCCTGGGGTGCTGGGTTATACTTCTGGGGTTTGTGGGTTAAAATCAATGTCTCTTTGTATCATTGCATTTATTGTAATATTTTTATTAAATTGTAACTCTGACTTACAGTCTCTTTTGTGTTGGGTTCACTTTTCCTGCTGGTTTGCTTTTAAACCAGCACATAGTTAAATTAAAACTGAGGAAAATCTTAATGCTTAGGAGGAAGAAAGTAGCATCCAGCTGGCAAGGCAGCTATATTAAACCAGATACCAATCTCAGCAGAATCAGAATTAATTTGAAGTAATTGAAATCTACTTCTGCACTGAAGAGACTAATTTCTTTATGATTATATATTTTCTTATCTTTATGTTTGAGCCTTTAAGATTATGATCACGTTTTTAAATGTGACTTTGGTTTGATAACTGAAAATTATAAATGAGGATAGATGCCGTTGTATCTTCTAGATAAAACATCTTACACAAAAATAAATACTGAGATTAAGAAATAGTGCCCCAAAATTAGGAAATGTCATGAGCAAGAAGCCTACACAGTGTTATTCCTGTCCTGTTACAGAGACTGAAAAGTGAAAGGTAAAAATAAATTCTTTATATGAGAAAACACTTAACACTAAGAAGAGGTGAAAGTATAAATCACAGTAACTCATCTTTTAAACCAGAACTCTCCCCACAAGGTCGCAGGATGCAGTTGGTGAAAAAAGCCCCAAAGCTTGCAGTGTACCTGCTCTCACAAACCTCTAGAGTGCTGCAGTAGGTTCAACAACCAGCTTATATACAGTGTGGGACAACCCCTAAGGATATGGTGTTTTTTTAACCATATTCTTAAATACAGCTGACTTCTGCTACCACAATACTAAAATATCATCAAGAAAAAAAAACTTTTCTTTTGCAACACTTTCACACATCTGTGCAAATTTAAATAACTATGTAGCCGGTGGGGTAAGGATAAGGCCCCGTGGTTGCTGCAGTGAATTCTACTGTGTAATTGATTCAGTGTCTGCAGATCTCGGCTCCGAAATTAGATGAAATGCAGACTGTTTTTTTTATGTATAGCTGTGCTGACTATATTGGTTTCCTTGTGAGTAAAGATATGTACCAACATACTGTACTAATGACAGGGCTGGTCTGTAACAAAATTCCTCCCAGTAAAGAACAGTCCTATGTTAAAAAAAGGAGAATACAGAGGGTAAAAAAGCTCAGCTGCTTCATTTTTTAAAATACTGCTCAAGACAGTAATTGCAGAAAATGAGGCACCTAAAAATATCTGAATATTGATTTCCTCACATGCTGATATTATCAGTTATGCTTGTTTCTCTCCAGTGTATCTGTTTGCCCTGTTCTGTTGGTCTTTTACTTCTGCTGCTTGACAGCAGAAGCTGAGGGTGTTACTGCCTCCCAGTTATTAGTTGGTAAACAGATGCTTTTCAAAGCAACAGCTGCACTTCCACAAAAAACTTTAATTTTCTTTTAAAATTGTACAACAAGATGAAGCAGCTGGAATGCTTTGAAGACAAAGGAGCTTATGAAAAATTCACTAGACACCTTTATACTGAAGTATGTGTGTCTTCATTAAATTAAATTGCCTTCTGTCAAGGGTAGTGAGAGGGTTTTGAGAGGAAGGCAAAGTCGTTCCCGGTTGAGACCCCAGAGAATGATGGTTGGTGGCAAGGCAGAAATTAATGTTGGTATCATTTTGCAACTTTTTGTTTATCATTACCCTTTACATAATTTCAATATAGAAATCACTTGAGTTCAGTATTCTGGAAAGTAATGCAAAGTGAGAAAAATTCAGCAGGTAGGTAGATTACAAATGGTTATGGCCAATGAAAAACAACAGATTATGCCTGTATACATATATGGCTAAAATCACATAATGCAACATACAAGGTATTTTATCCATTTTTTAGTATGAGGTGGTGCTGGATGCTCTCCTGAGTGCTCCTGAGGAGTGCCTGGGGTTCCTCCCAGAGCTGGTCTAGTGCCCTGGGGTGGTCCAGCTCCTTATCTATGTGTTTCTGACTCTTGCTGGAGCGGGATTTCATTAGATCCAGCCAGATCCTTGGCATTCCTGCCCCCACCCCAACACACACACACACAAGGCAAAGCATAAACTGCAGGCACTTAAAAGTCCTTGTGCTGTCTCACTGGCAGCATCATGAGAGATGCCACTTTGGTTAATTGCTGCGGAGCAGGAGTGCCAATTTGGCTCTGGCTAGCACAGGATGAAGATAGAAGTGCAGAGTCTTTCTCTGGAGGTAGAAAGGGCTGTGGGGATCTGAAGTGAGATCAGAGCCTGCAGCTCTCCTGCAAAATACCCGCCTGCTCAAACACAGTAACATGTCTCAGCTTTCAAGCAAGCTCATATAGCACATAAATATTACTGCTGGCAGGTGTAAGAGAACAGGCAAATATCTTAGTCAGGTAGTAAACGTTGCATTTAATAAATTGCACAGACAGAAAAGCTGGGACAGGGGCTACGGCAAAGAAGGTCCTGAATTACCAACAGAAGAGACACAGATCTTCAGTCAGGGTCTGCCAAGAGGGAGATATGTGAAGGAAGTCACATCAAGGTGTTTTAAAAGAAATGGAAAAGTTTTGGGGACCAGTTTGAGAAGTAACAGTGAACTACCTCCTTCCAACCAGGAAACCTGCAAACAAGTCCAGAGTAAAACAGGGTGAAAATCTGCAGGCTAGTTCTTCAGAGGAGCTCGATGTTTGCACAACGATTACTACAGAAATAGGAATGCTTTGTTAATGTATTACTCACCAGCAAAGTTGAATACACTAATGCAGAAAAAGGCACTCTTCTTCCACACAACATTTGAGAATAATCCTGTTAGTAGGTCCCCTAGGGAGAGGATGTTAAATCCACCTTACCAAATAGTTTCTGATTTCCAATCACCCCTGATGAACATGTAGAGAGCTTGACCACTAAAAGTACTGTGTAAAATAGAGTATGTGTCCATACTGCAATCAGTTTGTGACTGCAGCTTGCAGGGACAGTCCGGAGTGAATTTCTGCATAGATGATTTGGAGAAAGATCTTCCAGCATCTCAGTGTGGCCAGTTACGAATGTTTACCTGGATTCTTAAATGGACCTTGCAGCCTACAGTGACCTACACGTATCACCTTCTGTAGTGTCTCTAAACAGTCTCAAGGTTGCTTCAGTGTATCTACTTAGGTTATACTTACGTCTTTGCTTTTAGGGTGGAGATGCCCTGAGCTCTGTGACCTGACCACGCTCCCACAATTGGCGAGGGAAAGGTGAATACTGTGACTATAGCACTGCTAAAAGTCTCCCAGTAAGACTTTTTTCACATTTCCACCCTCAATGGTTTGTACTCGTGAATATTACAAATAGCTGCAGCCTTCTAGACAAAGCTACTGTATTAAAAAGAGAAATCTACTCTGTCCCAGCTAGGTATAAGAAGCAGAGCTGTTAACATCTGGGAAGCTTTAGGCCACCTTTAATGAGAGGCCTTCTATTTGCAGACACTTTTTGATGACAGTGCATCACTGCTGTTTTGAGTCAGCCTGAGATTGGTGCAGTGGGAAGAATTTTGTTCACAGTGATTCAGCTGCAGTGCTGTTAGCAGCTTTAGCATGGACAGTGCTGCCAGCAGAAACCTCAGGAGCAAGGATAACTGGCATGATACTGAGAGCAATACAAAGCTGTTGACAAATACAGCTCTTAGTACCACTGACTGCGCTAAGCATGGATGGAACACCTCCTGCAGCTTGCTGGGTACAAGCATGAGTGCAGAGTCATTCCTTGGGTTTTCAGATTGTCTGGCTGAAGAAAAGAACACTCTGGGAGGTTGCTGTCTGATGCTGTCTGGCTATGTTCCCATGCTAAAAATACAGGGGAAGAGAACTGCTAGTCTTTTAAGTTTTTCTCAGTTTTCTGTGGCTTTTATGCCGTGCATGTGTAGTGCTGAATGGGAAATAGAGCACCTCGGTTTTTCTCTGACCATCAAAATTTCTTTGGTCTGGTGCATTTTTGTTGGTGAATGTTTTTGCTTCTAGCTACATTTCTGTGAAGGTGTTTCATGGCCCTAGCATGCCACAATTTATTTAATCCTAGGGAAGACTTTACACATTTTTTTTTCTCTTTCACTGAGAACAACCAACTTCATGGGACAAAAAACCCAACAAAACAAACCTGTTAAATTTTTGAATCAATAAACTTCTAGCTTAGCATTCTCCATGCAGACTTTCTAACTTCACATTTTGAAAGCTGCGTTTCAAGGCAAAAATCAAATATTTAATCCTTTTCAATATGGTAGAAAAGTCAAACTTTTCCCTAAACTATCTCCTGAGTGACTAATGGCCATACTTCTGGAACAGATGTAAGTGAGCAGCATATCTATTCTGAACACTCTTATCAGCACTTTCAAGGGGTTTTGTAAAGAGGACAAAAACCTATGGTACAGTAATTACTGTGATGGCAGATTAGAATTCCAAGAGTTATGTGCTTTTTCATCTCAGAAACAGTCGCAGTGATTTAAGAGGCTGCCAATCCTTACTCTCCTCACTGCCCAGATGCAGTTATGTTTTCCAAACCTCTTACAAGTAATGTCTATGTGATTCTAAGCCAATACCATATGAAATCTGGAAGCTCAGCATCAACTGCCTCTCACAGTAATTTGGGTTCCATTCCTTAAATACTGGATTTCAAAAGAAACTGGCTGAAGGACCATTTTGCTTTACTAATTCCACAGGGAAGGACATGGAAAATGCAGTTATGTTTACCTCTGGCAGAAGGAAAACAACAAAGATTTGTTGTCAATAACAATTTATATTGTCACAGCTATTTCTTTACTGAATGTGTATCTAAGATCTACAATTTTTACTACAATTTTGCAAAACAAGTGCATAAATGCAGAGTTAAACTCTGCAGCTGATCATCAAGTTAGTTACTGCACAAACATTTTTTAAGTGCTGTATAATTTTAGTGAATACTAACTGCTTGCAAGCCACTTAAATAAACATAATCAAATAAACCAAACCTTTGTAAGAGTAATAAAAGAAAAACTACTCCCTTTGGCTCCACAGTTCTTCATTACTTGGCTAGATATATTTGTTGAGAACAGAGCTCCATGAGACTGATTCAAGCCAGGATAACAAATTCCATATTCCAGATGACAAAACATTTTCCATCAAGTTGCCTTTCAGAGGTAGTTCTCTTTCATATTGACAATTCCTGTCTTGTGACTAAAATTTGTTCAATTCAAACTGAGTACTCTATTTTCAGAGAAAATAAGTGTCAGTTCGAAATGGTCGATAAGCCGTAATAACTAAGAAAGTGTCAAACCCCAGTGTGCTTAATGTTAGGAGAAAATAATGAAGTATAGATTTTAAAAGATCATTATCAAAACTTTTTCATGTGCACTGAAAATGGAGAACTTGGAGAAAGCAATGAAAGGTTTAATTTTATTTTTCAGCTGACGTAAGATAGCACATCTGCACCCCTGATCATATGCAGCAAGAAGAAACAGCTTGGAATATGTATTTGAAAGGCTTCCAGTAGTCATTATTAAAGTATTTTTGTACCTTGAGTGACCTGCTGAAAGAACTCAGTTTGAATTGTTGTTTTTTGGGGGCACTTGGCTTTTTTTTCACTTGTGTCAATAAAAAATATTACTTCTTCATATAAGCTTTGTATCTTTATACAAGCTGAGAGACATTCACCCACCTTGTCCTTTGGGGTATCGTGAGGAACACTGGTTAGGAAGCAGGATTAGTAGCCTCCGGGTCAAAGGCAAACATCCAGGCATGTGAGTAGACCTTCTGTTGACTTCATTGCAGGGTGATAATTAGTTACACTCGAATGATGGCCCTTGAGGTAATGCACTTGAGAGCAAGTCTGGCACACAGCACAGTTTTCTGGGGCCAAAGCCCTGGATCCTCAGTCTGGTATGCTCAAATGGACTGCGAGTTTCTTTACAGCTAATGTCAGGAAAACTTTTTCTGGCATTACAGTGTATAACGCCATGTAACAGAAACACTGGAATTGGTCTGGATGGAAACGTGCACACAAAAGCACCAGTAGAAACAATGGAGCAAAGCAGCAAAGCTGTAGCACAGTGGAAGAGCCCCTCCTCTTCCTGTTATCTCAGCATTGAGTCAGACCATAGTCATAAAGATACATGAAATGAAGAAACAAACAGAAGAGGCAGCAGTCTTCTTGAAGTCTTGTGGAGGATAAAATAAACAAGGATGTGAGGCAAAAATATTGACCCATAATAACTATTGATGCCTAGACAGTATGAAAACCTGTCCAAACCAAATTTATCATCACCAGTGAAGAGGAACCCAGGAGATGTAGTGAGGACCTGAAAGTTATTTGCAGTTGCCATCCATATGACATACAGGTGATCCTGGAAAAATTGTTCAGGCATGCACATGTCCTAGTGCTTGCAAGTATGTGGGCATGAAAGCGTGAATGGGTAGAATCAACCTACTAAGGAGATTGTAAATTAAATTAAAATCATGTTCTACCTGCCTAAGGTACTGTACTGTCTTTTGTTGTACTAACAAACTACAAGGACTGTGTATCTCCTGCAGTGTAATATTTTGCCATAGAGTGGTCCTGTGGTGTAAAGGAGAGCACTCTGGACTCTGAATCCCAAGATCCTGAGTTTGAGTCTCAGTGGGGACCGTCCCCTGGCAGTAAATGCCTCCCTGCCATCCCATCCTGTCAGATCTCGGATGCTCAGCAGGGTCAGCCCCGGTTAGTACTGGGTGCTGTGACAGTCCTGAGGACTTCACTGTCACTGTCCAAGCTCACTTGGCTCACTCACTTAGGACTTAAATGGTGGGGCCAGTTCTGTGCACGCTGTGCCTCACCTAAAAAATCCACTGTGCAGACTGGAAGGGCACAGCCACGTGGGGAGAGCCCTGCCCAAATCTGCATTCACAAAGTCTGGCCATACATACATATACAATATTTTTCCATGGACTTACTTAACAACTTTGCTGTTGTCTTGAGGTGGATGGTTCAGAAATTTGGATTCTGTTCCCACAACACTTCATTCATCTATTTCATATCTGGGTAATTAGAGGTGGGCAAATAGAGGTTTTCCAATATAAATAGCAAGTCAAATTTAGTTAATGGATTTGAAAGTAAAATCTGATGAGTTTGGGTGGAAATGTATGGCATGATTGCTTATGCAGAATAAGAGTTGGCTCTGGTAACTCTGTTAATCCCTTGCAAATCAATATCCTGAATTGGTGTGGTCAGTTCAGATGATACTATTATACAGCTGTGTATAGCAAAATGGCACAGAAATTATCTCACAGTACACCCTTCAGCAAACAAACTAAGCCAGGACATCACAAGGAACAGCATCGTTTAGCTATGAGATGTGGTTTTTCCACATTCCTTTGCTTGTTCTTTCCATATCTGCTTCTTTCTGGGGAGAAAAGGACAATTTTGGTGGAAAGCAATGCACATGCACACACAAATGCAGTTGTTTTCTATTTTTAAAAAATATCTGGACATATAGCCATTTTCCCATTTCCACAAAACTCCACAGTATTAAACCAAACATTAGTTGCTATGCAGTATATTCACTAACTTTTGTAAGGAGGTTTCTTTTCTCTTAGCTCAGCAGCAACGACTTTTAACATAAATTCTTTCTGCTAATAAGAATTTCTAAAGTGATCAAACATGATCCAGCCAGCAGACTGGTCAAAGACCCCTTGGAAGTTTGTGCCTTATGCAGAAAGATCACCTGCTAGCCATTATCAAGGTCCTGCTGCATTCTAAACACAAAAAATTGAGAATCCTGAATAGTGTTGCACCTTCGTGTCCAGCACCAACTCCCAAACCAGCTCACTGCCCAGCACTTGCAAGATTTCAATATCAGCAGCTGATTGCTCACTCTCCTCTGAGACAGTGTGTACTGTGGCACTTCTTCAGGCCTCCTGCAAGCTGCTGTTATACCAGAAATAGGAGGGACCAGCTGATGTCTGAAAAAAAACAGGCATCATGGCATATTGTTACATGCTGCCCTACTCCACTCAGAACAGGTCTTTACAAAGACTTAATTTTGTATTGTTATGTGAACAACACACAAAAGCTATTATCAGTTAATTAGAAAAATATTACCTAAATATAATGTATTTTGAGGATTCTGTTATATTAAAATAGCTTTATTGTCCTCATAGCACATTTTTAAGTCCTTCTAAGAATGAATTACAAGTGTTGTGTGACTCTTGTAACATGGGATTTAGTATTCTTTTATCACTTCTTAAGAGGAGGGTTCTATGCTTTCATTTGTGGCATTACTTTTTTTCCTACTAAACGCCCATGTTGCTACTATTTGTATTGTATTACAAAAGCTTTGTTGAATAAATGTGCTTGGGATTTGCGGTGAAAAGTGGCGAAATTTATTGCCCCTAATTCTTGTGGCTGTTCAGTCCCAATGAAACTGAGATTCTTTTGTGACCACACCCTCTGACCACCCCCTCCTACATTTATAAGCCTTAAGACACAGCACTAAAGAGAGGCTGTGGGTAGCTGTATCAGTCCAAGGAAAAGTCTGAGGGAAGAACTAGATTTCACCTCTCTGGAGCCCTCCTTTTCCTTGTGGTTTACTGTAAGAGTGTGCTACATTACCCTTTAACAACCTGTGGTAATTCTTCCCTTCCCTTTCCCTGAGTGTGTGGAGACATGGGAATATTTCTACGTTTCAGTCCACCAGCCCAACTCTTTGTTTTTCACATGTTACCAGAATATTTCTCTTCTGAACTCTTCTGTGGGATCTGAGAGCGTGCTAGGCCTTAATAAAACACATACAAGATCAACAGCATACTACCCCTAGATACTTCCATTGTGGAGCCAAGTAAGTGCTGAGGAGAGACTGATGAATGACTCCATGGCCACATATAGGAAAGAAGGAAAAGTGTTTCCAAATGTTCTGTTAAAACCCGTAACATATTTTTTTAAACTCTCACATTTCAAATCAAAATCCCCTGAGACAGAATTTCTGACCTTCACTATCTTTAACTGTGTGTTTCCATATGTGCTACTGCCAAAATGCTGAGTAGACATTTGAGATCTACCTTCAATACATAATTTCAGCTTAAAAGATGCTTACTATGGATCCAGAAACTTCACCCTGGAGTAGCTGCAATTTCACTGCAAATACTAAGCAAAGCATATAATGCTACCTGAGCAAATGCCACTGAGGCATTACAGATAATCAGATATCAACATGCTTAAGAAATAGAAGCAAAGAGCACTTAAAAGTCTATCAAAAAGCTGTATTCCTTTCAAAAAATATACCAAAGAAACAAGGTAATTTATGTCTACCACTAGCAAGTAGTACCATGCAATAGCAGCAGATCTCTAGAGTAAAACAATTGCTTTTGAGGACCTTGACTCCATGCTAAATATATTGGAGGCAGGGGAAGGGAGAGAGTGTTAATTATTTTAGATTATCTTTTGTATGGTTCTGTACATTTGTCTCCCCTCACTGGCAGATGGAACGTATTTCTGATTTAGTTTCACTCGAGAAGGATCCAATTCATCTGCTCTGTGACCAGTCTGCAGTGTAAACCAATGTGCTATAAGTGGGGACAATCAGGTTTGCTTCAAAAGTTCACTCCTGGTACAAACTAAAATGTTAATGATAGCCCCAGAAGACTTACAACCAGTGTTCTAAAGCAACTCTTTTAGGAGGTAACCAATTTTTAAAAAAAAAAAAAAAAAAAAGAAAGCCTTATCTCATCCCTTTTTTCCCCCCTTACTTGCTTGCTTCACCTGGGCACAGGTATCCCATAAGCATTCATAAAGCCACTTTCTGTCTCTTTCAAATTCAAATTTCAATTCTCTTTCTATATTTTCTCTGCTGCCAGGGAGGTTGCAACCATGAGAATTGCTTATTTTGCTCACCAATAACTGTCATCTTGCACAGTCCCATCTTCCTGTATCCAACTGTCTTACTCTCAAAATTTAAGAGTAAGACAGATCTTCAGTTCAATAACTGGCATCTTCCTGAGGTGTCTGCAGAGTGCTGACAGACTGAGGTGCTGACCTGTGACTGGTATGCAGGTGTAACAGGAACACATAACTACTAAGAGCCATTCTGACATCCAATGTCTGCGTCTGCATCACTCCTCCAAAAAAGGAACGGGGTTATTCACGCCCTCCTTAACCTCCCATGTGCAAAGGGTTTTAAAGTAAGAGAGAGCCAAAAATTACTTCTCACATGGTATCATGGAGTCTGTACTTGTTTCTCTAAGCTTCAGCAAAAAAACAGGTCCTTTTGTAGAAACACGGTAGAGGTGTTATATTAAAAGTCATCACTGCTCTACTGTTCCCCCACTGTACAGCAGAGAATCAAAGACCAACACAAAACAGTAAAGCCAAATGTTAGCATTCTGGGCATTTGGCTAGAAACCTGAGCAGTCATCAGTTCTGATTCCCTAAATTACTTTGGCCAAGTTGCTTAGGCCCTGTTTACATTAGATTTCCAGCTGTATGGAGAAATACTTCAAAATATGAAAGCTTAGATTTTTCTAAAGCCCCTAGTGTTAGGGATTTCCTGAGTTGATGCATGCTTAATCTCAGATACCTTTTAAAGAGGTTCTCTGCAGTATCTCAAATCACAAGGTGCTTTTAAAATTCAGGTTTTATTTAATTTGATCCAGTTGTACTGCCTCTCAGCAAAGGAGCAATTTTGTTAAAACCTTTTTCCTTTAAGAAAGTTCTTTGAAAAATATTTTAAATGCATGTCAAATAAGGTTTTAAGAGTGTCCCAAGACACTGGGAGTTCCTGTACTCATATTGAGCTCAGTTGTCTCCCCCTGAAGTCCTAATTATATATCCCACTTATAGCAGTAACTAAGTAAAAATTTTCAAGTTTTCCTTCCATGCCAGTAAGTGAAAGCACATGAATGGAGTTTTCACCTTCTTTCTTGGGGTTCTTCATCTGCAGGAGACAGACAAGTGGCAGAGACACGACACTACTAGCTGGCTGTTCAGGGAACTGACCACTTCAGACACAGCAGTGAAACAGCACTAGAGTGCAAACATGACATTGACTTGCATGGTCTGTGGTGCTGCCTCACAACTGGTGCAAACTAATCTGAAACTGGAACCTGAATGGAACCTGAATGGAGCTGGAAACACTGCACTCACCCATGGCCATGTGCTCTCCTTGGTACACGTTTAAGACCAGGAAGACACGCAATGAGTATGCTGAGCGTGATCATCTATGGCTGAAAAACAACTCTGCTAAAAAAAAAATAAACCGCCTAGACTGGGGGCCTGATTCAGCTCCCCACTGACTTTGTGGATGTTAGCACTGGGCAAGGCAGGGGCAGAAGAATGGTGAGCAAGAGGGGAGACCAGGTCTACTCCTTTTAACTTTATTACAGCCTTTGGCTTAAAGTGTTCATAAAAAACATACTCTGAAACATTGCAAAATGGCTTTGACAGCATTGAACTGGCCCCCAAGGGATATAAGACACTGCTAATTGCAAGATATGTTTAAGTACATACTGACTTGGCAGAGAAGTGCCACTATTTCTTTTTCTTTCATTTCTGAACACATGGCTATGCCACTTTATCTGCTGACATTGCTAGGAGTAACCAGCAGAAAGAGCATCAAAGTTTATTTGCTGGATACTGTAAAATGCTTGAGTACCCACCAGTTTTAACACCAACTGCAGAAATGTAAACAGGCACCTACCTGATCTTGGCAGATCTTCTACCTGCCTGCTCCTTCTTTGCTTACAAGATGTCCGTAACAGGCTGGGAATCCACAGTTCATCTGGCCCTTGCCCCTGCCTCCCAAAGTAAAAAGCTGCACAGATGTCTGATGCAACACTTGTCCAATAATACACACTCTGTGCAGGAATGTGGTTCTCAGTATTTAAAACCTTTGGAAAGAAGTCAACACATAAAAGCCAAGATCTCTAGAGCTTCCTAAGACTGCACATGAGGGTGTTCTGCCATAATGACTGAGTAAATCAAACAGCACAAACAAAAATCTTCATTACAACAGTAACTGATCAGTGAGCTGAAACAACTTGGCATAGTTCCTGTCTCCGTGGATTCACCTCTGAGATGTCCAGAACCTTGAAGATAATGCTGTTATTAATTGCTTCAATTCTCAAAAGAGTAGAAGTGAAAAACACAGAAGGAAGACATATGGTGACCTCAGAGAAGTCTCTGAAAGAGAAGGCTAAGGAGCTCAGGTGGGGAGAGACATTCCTGGAGATTAGAAGGCAAGAGCAGAGATAATTTTCCTTCATTGAATGCTTGCAGAGGCTTTTAGGCCCTAGAGCGGAAGTTGAAAAGGAAATGGATTATAATAAACAACTCCCTTTCACCTTCTTTGGCACAGAAGGCTTAGGCTTTCCTGTGCTTCACGATGCTTCAGCACATCATTGAGAGCAGCGGTTTGTCTGTACTCCTTTCCATATAACTGAAAACAGCATCTTCTTGATTAGTCTCCTCTGATTACTGTGACCCAGACACGGTCTTGGAACTACCCAATTCCTGCTCCCTAAGTTCCTCCAAGATCACAAGGAGGAAGGCAACAAGTGATGAGGAAGTCCCTTGAGTCAAATCCTGGAAGCTTCGGAAGTCAGATGACTCCTTCCATTTGATTGACAATCTCTCTGCTGGCACTCATTTAAGTGTTTGTACTTCTAGGAAAATAGGTTGTTTGTTGTACAAATTTGCACATCTGCTACTTCTATCAAAGAGCCAAAGTATTTTCTGCTGAGCAAATTATTCTCTGCCATTTCTTTTAATATCCCTACAGGTCTGCAAACTCCACATATGGGCAACAACCTGTCCAGGCCGGAGGCTGCAGAACTACAGCAGACTATACAATGACAACACGTATTGCAAATACATAGTGCTCAAACCAGCACATATTGCAACACTGTTTCATAAGATGAGCTGTTAAAAACTACTCACATATTCCCCTGCTCTTCTGTAATTCAACCAGTTCCTCTACTCGGTGCAAAACTAGTAAAAGTGTCCCAAGACAGTTGCATAAATGTTGATATTTAATTCTCAAATAATTTATAGGCCATTCTTTGTGGAATTATTAAAAAAAAAATCCAAAACAACATAGAAAATGCTAAACAAATGCCATGCAGCACAGAAATAGCCCAGCAAGCCCTGTTGTTGAAGGACTGTTGCCCTGTCCATGCACTCAACAAAAAAAGTGTTCAGCAGGGTTGGATTCATTAATCTTAGCTTAGTGCAGCTTTAACATTACTTCAGGATGGGAAGGAGGGGCTGGTTATACAGAACAAGCTTAGTTTGTACCTTACAGCATAAACATTCAGCATCAAAGGTAAAACACTGTATATTCCAGAACACCAAAGGAAAGCACAAGACTGCCAGAGGATTTCTTCTCATTTGCAGAATGAAGTTCAGTGCAATCTGCAGTGGTTAGCTGAAAGTGTGACAAATGGTGCTGGTTATCCAAAACTTGCAGCTCATGAGTTCCTGCTACAGCATTCTAACGGTGGGAACAGTCCCACCTAGAAAGTGCAAGAGGAGTATTTGCCTACAATGCTGGATAAAATCCCAGGGAGTCATGCCTTTCCCTAAGTACTGATGTTCCTGCAAATGTACTTTATTCTTTGCAAAGCAAAGCTGTCATTTGCACGTGGCCAAGCTGCATACAGATGTTGCACATCGGGATAAAATGCAGCCAGAGGCTATTTAGAAGTGAGCCATCAGAGATGTGCTGTCATTAGACAAATCCCAAACTGCACGTCACAAAGAACAAGTCCAAGATGCTGCTACAGCTTGAGATTTTTTGTGACAGCACAGTATTGGTGAGGTGTGATTGGTACTGGGGACTTCATGATTGCTGGGTAAATACAAAGAAATATTGGGAAATATTGGGAAATATTGGATGAGCAGCGGGGAAAGTAAACACAGTCACATTTCCAGGAGTTCTGAGTGGAGGTTTGCATCAATTAAACCGAGTTGTGCTTTCCTTACCTACATTTGATGAAAATGATGCTTTATTTCAAACAGGGTACTGAGACTATGCAATTATAGCAGTTATATTAGAGAATAATAAATGTTGAGGCTGCTACTTTACTTTTCCAATGGGCAATTTTGAGTTTTTGTGAAAACTAGATTTCCTTTATATACTTTTCTGATTGAGACAGTCACTCTCAGTAATATCTACACCTATTGCTGCGTTGTGCTACGAACCTCTATCAGCTCTGCATAATGAGCAAGAGACACAACAGCAAGCCAGCTGATTCTTTGCAGAGTAATAAATCACCATACATATCTCCAGGCTGAAATTAAAAAGTGCATATAATTCTTCATAACTATATCTGGCAATTTGAAGGACTATGCAGCACATACAATTGAGGAAGCAGGAGATGGTGGTTTTTTACTGATATGAAAATGCAATATTTCATGCTTAGGTTTGAAAGAAGTATAGCTTAATAAAAATAAAGCTTATGATTCAAGTCACTCTTTCACTTCAAAACTAATTTGTGGTACATTTTACACATACTGCAAGTGACGAACAACAGGACTGGATAATTGCTTTCCTTACAAAGTGTGGGAATCAAAGGATATGTTTTAGATGTGTGGTCACAGATGAGACCACGCTGATGAATTGCAAATAACCAACATAAGAATCAGTGATGAGCTGCCTTTGATAGATGTAGTATTATAAATTACCTTTTCCATGGCAATCTCAACAGAAGAAGAGCACTTAATATCAGGAGTTTTGGTGCACAGACTTAAATGGAAAGAAAATGTGGTTGTGTGCAAGTGTAATTGTTAACAAGGAGAAGAGAATTGTGCTGCTGGTCACTTATCAACTATTTTGACAGCTGAGCATGACAGGTTTTGTTCACCAAAGCCAGTACTAGTTCTCGAAGCCTATTACAATCCAACTTGATTTCTGGATCCTAAATAGTCTGCAAAAATTTGTGGAAGTTTGGGGAGTAGTTTTTTACTTACAGTTCAGCCAAGCCCTACATGACATCATTGAAGGACAATTTTGTCCATAATTTTGCAAAACTAATTCACATTTTCCCCATCATAAGCCAGGTAAGCTGTGGCCACAAATAGTATTTACAGCAAAAGCACAAAGAGCATCCCATGCAAATGCTCATACATGCTTCATCTTTCAAGGGAACTGTGTAATCACCCTTCAGTGAGAGCTGACAGAGGTCACCTGAAGCCAGGAAGTGTGACAGAGATTTTCTTTATGCAGTATCTGAGGTTTAAGTGATCAATGCTCTGTAGCAACACACAGGCTCTGAAAGGTTCAGTCCTCACTCTCACATGTTTTAGGAAGGCCTCAGCACTTTGTAGGAGCAGACACATACTTGGCAGCAAATTCCCAAGCAACTTGTAAGCATTGCCAAAGGGAAGCTGGTGCCACATCTGGCATGACCAAGGCCCTGTATCTGCATTAACACACTCACTCATGTATTCCTATGGAGATGATTATTGTACAGCTTCCAAATAATTTAACAGGATTCTCATTTTAAGTAAGTCAGTCAGTCAGTCATGCATAGGTTTATTTCCAGTTTGTGCAGGTTAAAGATAAGATTAATATACAGTTATTTAACTTCACCGAGAGGTTTCTGTTTTTAATATACTGGCCAGAAAAGCAATGTTCATTGAGGAAAGCTTCCCTTTGGAGGACCTGGCTGCCTTCCTCAGCCTTCTTCCACAATTCCCATGCTACAGCCTTTGGCTGCTATTCCCAGCCTCGGATTCTCCTACACACAAACATTTTCCATAACTAGATTCCTTGTTTGAAAAACTGGAGACCAGACCCTAGAAGGCTCATCCCATGAAGAGTGTTCTCACAGAGGGGAAATTAAAATTTAATGCCAGCTAGTATTTGTTTGTTTCCCTCTCTCTCCTGCCACTTTCTGTAGCTGAGCACAGTAAGCTCCACTACAGAGCTGAATTCCTCCCCCTCTGGGACTGCAAGCATATGAGCCTCAGTGATACAGGATTCATCTCCATCAAATTAATACTGAAGCAAGAATTCATCTTAAGACTCTAAGTCACAACATGGCAAGAAAACACATACAATTTGGAGACAAAAAGTTCCTTAGAATCTTTAGGGGCATTTGGGAGAATCTAACCTGATTCCTAACTGCCTCTATTTCCATTATTATGCTGGAAAGTGTAATTAGCTGCCAGAAAGATCTACCCTGGTTAAGGCAAACACTGTTCGCTTAAGCTGAATTGAAAGCAGTTAATCATAGAACCAGAGAATGATAGAATGGTTTGGGTTGGAAGGTTCCTTAAGGATCATCCAGTTCCAACCCCCCTGCCAGGGGCAGGGACACCTCCCACAAGACCAGGTTGCTCAGAGCCCCATCCAACCTGACCTTGAACACCAGGTCTTTTGTCTAGTGATGGATAAAAGGAGAGATCAGCAGGGCTGGGCAAGGAATGGTGGTAAGGCTGTATGTTTGATTTGTATGAGGGTAAGACTGTATGAGTTGTACAGGGTAAGGCTGTATGTTTGATTTACACAAGGTAAGGCTGTATGTTTGATTTGTACGTGGGTATGGTTGTATGTTTGATTTGTATGGGGTAAGGCTGTATGTTTGATTTGTACAGGGTAAGGTTGTATGTTTGATTTACACAAGGTAAGGCTGTGTGTTTGATTTGTATGGGGTAAGGCTGTATGTTTGATTTGTACAGGGTAAGGCTGTGTGTTTGATTTGTATGTGGGTATGGTTGTATGTTTGATTTGTATGGGGTAAGGCTGTATGTTTGATTTGTACGTGGCTGCTCAAACAAAGCCGTGTCACTCACCAGAGGATGAGACACCACCACTGATGCTATTAGAGAGCAATAGAATTTAAAACTCAAGTAACACTGACTGATATTGCATAACTGGTGGTTCAGTATTTCAGCTCAGTGCCTCCCATGCTGCAACTGCAACTAAAAAATAGTTCAAACCACCATTTCTTCCAGAAAATTAAGCAACACTCAGCACCGCTGCTGAACAGCAGCACCTGCTGAGCTGTGGCCTCTGTAACCATTTCTACTGACAGAGTTATTTACCTGGCTGTGACCAAGGGGCTGGAACGAGCTGATCTTTAGAGTCCCTTCCAACCCAAACCATGCTATGATACACTGATTCCATAATTTCTAGTTGCGATGTGGGATTAATATCTAAGTTTTTAACATGATTTAGGGCCTATTACCTCAGACAGTTAACACAAGTGGCCTGGGCCGCGCTGCTTTACCTACAGCCCCACCTCGCGGCCACAGCGCGGCAAGGCCGGACAGCCCTCTCCGCCTTCTTCTCCTTCCCCTTCTCCTCCTCCTCGGCCGCTCCGCTCCGCCCCAGCCCGGCCCCAGCACAGCCCCACCTGGGCCCGGGGCCTCTCGGGGCGGGGCAGGGGCGGCCCCGGCACCTCCCTCCGTCCCGCCCGCATTTCCAGCGGCTCCTCCCGCGCTGTTCCTTTCCTGCCTCCTGCGCTCTTTGCTTCCCGCCGTCCCCTCCGCTCCCCTGGCGGCGTCGGGTCTTGCTCGACATGGCGAGCACGGACGGTAGGAGAGCCGCTCGCTGTCCCCGGCCGGGCGGGGGTGAGGGTGTGTGTGCCCGGGGATGGCGGGGCTGGGGCGCTCCGGTCCCTCCCTGGGGAGCGGGAGCGGGGGTGGAGCGGCCGCGCTTTCCGTCCGTCCGTCCCTCCCTCCGGCCGCCCCCGGGGGCCCTGCGGGACCCCCCGCTCCTGCCCCGGCATGGCCCTGGCCGTGGCGGTGCCCCCTTCTCCCTCCTCCATGCCGCGGTTCGTCCCTTCCCTTCCCGCAGTGCTGGAGGACACGGTGGAGGAGCGCGTCATCAGCGAGGAGTACAAGATCTGGAAGAAAAACACCCCTTTCTTGTACGACCTGGTGATGACACACGCGCTGGAGTGGCCGAGCCTCACGGTGCAGTGGCTGCCTGATGCGACCAGGTGAGAGAGGGGCCGGGGCCAGGCAGGTGTCGGGAAGGAGCCGGGCAGGGGCAGGGGTCGGGCAAGGGCAGCGCTCGGCGGGAGCTGAGTCTGCAGCGCCCCGTTCCACTGCGCCTTTCCTGTTAACCATCTCTGCTCAGCGACCTGGGGGTAAACACCACGCCGGACGAGAATAATTCGGGTTAGGCTACTCTTCGTGAGCGTCTAGCACTTTATTTTGCTTACTGCTTTAAACACCCCTTGGGTATGCAGAGGCATTGAGGAAAAAAGTCTCAAGTTGATGCTTCATAGAACCCTAGGTTAGCCTAGCAGGAGGTGTTGTGAGGTGTGAACAGAGAAATCTTTCTCAGTTTATTGCTAAATAAGAGATCTAGCACTCATCAATAGTTAATTCTGATCAGATAAATCTATCTAATAAATTAGCTTGTTCTTGGAAGACTGTTTTTCCTCATGTGCTCTACAGATTACTGTTCTGCCCAAGCTACAGTATCTGTCTCTGGTGCTTTGTTTTTTTTTTAAGTCTAGACGACAAGTCTGTTGTTCTAAAAGTGGTTTTTCATGTCCTGGTTCGTTGCTGATTTCTCTCATCTTAAGTTTCCCATTCTTCCACTTTCCCCTGAAAATTGTGGGCTCAGTGGTTAATTTCTTAAAGAATCGTGAACATGGGGATAGAATCTGTTCATGTGCCAGCTTCTACAGGACTTAATTTGTTGCAGTAACTACCTGGGGCTCCACTGAGGTAGTGGG
This sequence comes from Hafferia zeledoni, assembly GCA_035583235.1. Classification (NCBI taxonomy): domain Eukaryota; kingdom Metazoa; phylum Chordata; class Aves; order Passeriformes; family Thamnophilidae; genus Hafferia; species Hafferia zeledoni. The sequence goes on along the minus strand of JAWWEV010000001.1, from coordinate 102,973,724 downwards.
CAAGGACCAAGTCCTGTATGTTGCTGTAGACTGGATGGGGCTAGGTTCTGAGGTATCTTACATGTAAACTTCTTGCTCTTAGCAGAGGATGGTCTCTTTCTTCTTTAAAATTCCACCTTACATATGTGATGTGTGACTTAATTTGATACACCAGAATGTTTGGAGGCAGTGTTTTGATGTGAGCTAACTATTCATGGCATGGAGAAAATGAAGTGGGGATTTGAGGGTGTGGAGCCCTTATGAGGAACACTTTTGCTTGCCTCATATTTTGTAAATTGACTTAATATTCAGTTTAAAACCTGATATTCCCAATTATCCAGTGTCAAAATATGTAAGCCATTTAAGGCAAGGACTGCCTCTTTTTACAGCACCTGACATGATGGGAGACCTGTTCCTAATGCAAGTGCACATGCATTGCTTGTTTCTTGTTTTGTTTTGTATTTTTTCCCCCTCTTTACATGGAAGTGGTGTAGTAATACTTATAGTGGTTTATGATTGCCCAAATGTTTCTTGATTGTTTGGATTCAGGCAATATAATTAGTTTGCTGCTTTCAAGATGGCAGAAGTTGCTTGGTTTTGACTGCTCAAAAAATTTTTCCTTTCAGAGATAAATGGTACTGTCCATGTGGCCTTTCACTTTTAACTAAATGTTGCATTTAACCACCAGAAGAGAAGTTTGATTCTGGTTAACTCGGATTTGTACAGTATTAAAAAATTAGTATCTGAAATAAAATAACTGGTAAAAGCTTCTGAGAGAAGTAACTAAAATAGTTTGTCACTTGTCCCCTCTATTTGTGTTTTATGGAAAGTAGACCTGATTGTTTTCTAAATCAATACTGTGAGACTGCTAGGGAAGTTAGATAGAAGTAGGTATTGGTGTCACCTTCAACTGTGCAAACTGTAACTGTCCCTTTCAAGGCACAGAGGCAATGTTTATTGTTTTTTCACTATAGCCTTGCTGTTTGTATCTTTGGCTTGCTCATGTCAGAGTAATTTGCTGTATTGCACAAGTCTTTGCAACAAAGGTAAGGATTTCTTACACAAGAGTCTCTTTTCTAGCTCCTGAAGAGATTTGGATCTTCAGGGTTATTGATGCTGTGGTTATGAAGCTTCTGGAACGGAGCATGTGATTTTATTCCTTGCATTTATTATTCTAAACAGGCCAGAAGGAAAGGATTATGCTGTCCACTGGCTGGTTTTGGGAACACACACGTCCGATGAACAGAACCACCTGGTTGTTGCCAGAGTCCAGATTCCCAACGACGATCGGTTTGATGCCTCACAGTATGACAGTGAGAAAGGAGGTGGGAATGCAGCATTCCTAGATTCTGTTTTAGCAGTATGATTACTAGTTGTTCTCATAATGATGTTCTAATTTTCTGTTAAATACTAAAGTGGACAAATCCTTACCAGTCCACACTAATCATTGTGACTGAAAAGAGGAAACTTTTTGTTTCAGAAGAACTTATGTGACATTGTGATACACAGTCTCTACTAGCATTTCTTACCAGCTCTGTCCGTTGTGAAAATTGCTACATATCTACCTTAAATGGAGACTAAAGCTCTGAAAGAGGATTTCAAATATCAGAAGTGTTTGTGCTGTTGTGTTGCATGCCAAGAGTCTTTCCTGGTCTTTCTTGCATTGATAAGATGCTTACCACTGTTTCTTGAAGTGGGGAAGATTCTGTGAAATGCTGCTTCAGCAGTCTAAAACAATTGATGTGGTAAACTGCCATTTTTCTGACAAATGTAGAGTTTGGTGGCTTTGGATCTGTGACTGGCAAAATTGAAATGGAGATTAAAATTAACCATGAAGGTGAAGTGAACCGTGCTCGTTACATGCCACAGAATTCCTGCATCATCGCAACAAAAACGCCGTCTGCTGATGTGCTGGTATTTGATTACACTAAACATCCTTCAAAACCAGGTGGGTCAGGCTCCTCAAAGTGAATCAAAATGCCTTTTGTTATCAAGGGGTCAACTGTTGTGTAACTGTGATTGGGAGAAGAGTTGATGGGCTCTGGAATCCAAATGAGAAGGCCTGGTTATGCTCCATATCATGAGAGCATCATGATAGAAGCAGCACTCTCTGAAGAGCTTCAAGTATAAAATATAATTATTGCAACAGAAACAAAGTTCTTGGGTGGTAATGATGCTCTTTGGGATGGATGTGCAAGGTGATGCTAAATGGAAGGCATTTTTAACTCTTTCAGACCCAAATGGAGAGTGTAATCCTGACCTTAGATTAAGAGGACACCAGAAGGAAGGCTATGGCTTATCATGGAACTCAAATTTGAGTGGGCATCTTCTCAGTGCATCAGATGATCATGTAAAAACCACATCTTTTCCCTTACTTAAAAAACCCAAAATCCTCTTAATTTATGCTATAATAGATAATTAGAGAAAGTCTGGTGCAGCTGTGTATTTTTATGTGGGAAAGCTCTCACCCATTCTGTAATTCTGTTTCTAAAGGCTGTCAGTTGGCTTTAGGCTGTAATCAGCAGGTTCCTTTTAAGGTTCTTAATAAAGTAAGAACAGTGTTTTTATACTTGTCTGCTGGAAGAAGCCCTTTAAACTTGGTTGGGTGGAGACCATAAATTAGTAAGACTCAAAGATCAGTTGAACTAATTGCTTATAAATTTCTTCATGGACTTTTAAAGTGTAAATTGCTTTTGTGATTTTGTAAGTAATCCTTGGACCTCAAATTTACAGAAAAATGATTGATGACTTAGCTCTCTTCCCACTTACAGCATATTAAGTTTTCAAAAACACAGAACTGCTTCAGTTTATCTGCTTATGTGTAGAGTGTGATTATTTGTTTGAAAGATGATAGAGTTTGCATTTCATAGAATGTAACTTATTTACAGACAGTGTGTTTATGGGATATAAGTGCTGGACCAAAAGAAGGCAAGATTGTTGATGCAAAAGCAATTTTTACTGGGCACTCTGCAGTAGTAGAAGACGTGGCGTGGCATCTGCTCCATGAATCTCTCTTTGGATCCGTGGCGGATGATCAGAAGCTGATGATGTAAGTCGGGGTTAGGTGATTTCTGGATAGTGACTGCTGTTTGCTGCCAGTGGACCTAGTCCAGAGCACTGGGATAAAAAAAAAATAGAATTTTGGAATGATTTCATGTAGCTCTTTTAGGCAATTAACTGCAATAATGGTGCAGAATCACTTAAATCTTCTTGCCATTTATGTGTTCACATCATTTGAAAAGAAGCTGTAACTGATACATATGTCAGCTTCCTGGTGGGACCTGCTCATGTATAACAGACACAAAGTACTGAAGGTTTGGGAATGAAAACTGTAGCTGCAGAGTCAGGTTTAGTAATAGTGTAGTCTACTTAAACTAAGATGTAGTGAAGGAGTACCTACTGTAAAAACTTACATGTCTTTGCTCTCCCTCTTTCCTCCTTGTCCCTAACCCTCCCCCAAATGCTTCAATGCAACAGTTGGGACACAAGATCTAATGCCACGTCCAAGCCAAGTCATTCAGTAGATGCTCATACAGCTGAGGTCAACTGTCTGTCCTTCAATCCTTACAGCGAGTTCATTCTGGCAACTGGTTCTGCTGACAAGGTTTTTATTTGTGTCTACTTCAAATTCTTATGTATTCTAGATGAAAGCCATTGTAATAAAAACTATTTCTTGTTTTTTCTGTGTCCCAGACAGTGGCTCTGTGGGATCTTCGAAACTTAAAGTTGAAACTCCATTCTTTTGAGTCTCATAAAGATGAGATTTTTCAGGTGTGTAAACTTCTCACAACTTGTGGGAAAAAAACCAAGAAGAGTACTGACTTGGAAAGAACATGTAGTTCTTGTAACACAAATAGATCTGTTGAACCCAAATTCCCTCTTTTATGTTAAGCAATTACAGACAGTACCACCTAGTCTTTTTCTGCTTTTCCCCACCTGACTTTGAGGCAAGTAATCAACAACATACTGCTAAAAAAAATACTGGGCATTTGCAAGTACCTTTGGTCCAGGTAGAAGGTTTCTCTAAAACGATGTGCTGTAGAGAGGACTTGGGTTCAGAACTAATTTTGTGAACTCTGCCTATTTAGTTAGGTGCATGTAACAGTGATTTTTTTTTTTTTTTTTTTAGACATTTCATAAAATATGGTAAATCTGTAACACTGAAATAACATCTGTTCAGTTTGAGAAATCTTAAGATTTGAAAGCAGTCTGTTTGAGCTCTTGGATATCCTTTGTGCTGGAAGAAACTGATGTACAGAGTATAGTTGAAAATTAGTGGCCAGGGTGCTGGTTATTCAGGTTATGCTTTAGAAATCAGTAGTTACTTCTCTTGTTTTCTTCCAATAGGTTCACTGGTCTCCTCATAATGAAACAATTCTTGCTTCAAGTGGTACTGATCGTCGGCTTCATGTATGGGATCTAAGGTGAAGAACAGTTTCTTTCTGTTAATATATATGTACAGATGGTTAATAAAAAGGGCTGCAGGCCTACATTATTTGGCAGATTTGGTTTGTGCTGTTCTTTAGCCATGCTTGCTTGCTTATCTCAGGCTCAGTTTTTTGTGTAGAAATAGAAACAGCACAGTACATCTAATGTTACTTCTCCATCAGGATTTTTGCTCATAGAATTGTTTTCTGGTGTCTTTAGTAGTAAGTGATTTCTGCCGCCATGTGCTTCACAAGTTAAGATTCCGTTTCAGTAATGACAGTGCCAAAGAGTTGTTGTTTTATACCTGAGGCTTATAGTTATTTCACAGTGAGAAAACCAAGAGCAAAATCAAGTACCAGAAACAAAGGCCAGAAACTGTTCAGTTAAGCTCATGTAGAATGGGACTTTCATTATTAATAAAAAGTATGAACTACTTTCTTACAGTAAAATTGGAGAAGAGCAGTCTGCAGAGGATGCAGAAGATGGGCCTCCTGAGCTGCTGGTATGCTCTCCTTTGGATTTTCAGTGTGCTGATATGCTGTGTGGCAGTGTGATGCCTTGCCACTGTGCTGCTACAACTGCAGCAGTTCATAAATCTTTTCACTTCCCCCATTGCTCAAACTTTCTGTAGGTTTCCTCTGTTCCATTCTGAAGGTTTCCCCATTTCCTGTGTAACTCTGGAAGTGCTCTTAGAGGTAATCAGTGCGGATTTCACAGCCCAGCCCTGTGTGAAGAGGCACCATTTTGAGGATGTCAGTTGGTTGCTATAATAATACAAACTGTTGTCTCAAATGCTTTCTCAAAAACTGCATCTATGTCCATAAGCCTTGAATGGGAAGTGGTTTCACACACACCTTCCTTAGTCTGTGTTGTGAACCTCTAGTAGCAAGTTTTTCTGTGTTAGTCATTAGCATGATGAATTTAACTTCAGAATCTTGGGGTTTAACAGTTTTCTCTGTAGTTGAAATGGCTTACTGAAGCTTGTGGGTTTTTTTAACAGTTTATTCATGGAGGACACACTGCCAAAATTTCAGACTTCAGTTGGAATTCTAATGAGCCTTGGGTAATCTGTTCTGTATCAGAGGACAACATAATGCAGATATGGCAAATGGTGAGTGTCACAACAGCTCTTGAGTTGCTCTGAAGCTTGTTGCATAAATGAAACTGAAAAGGCTTCTTCTTAGGCAGCTTATGCCTTCAAGGACTGAAAGTAGTCTGTCCCCTGTACTTGTTACTCTCTAATCAAAGAGTGTAAGACCTTGAAAAGAAAACCAAGACTAAACCAACTTGAGTAAATGCAACTGCTAGTTAATTCTTGAATTCATGTCTTAGGTACTATTTAAGAATAAATGTGGCAGTTGTGAACTTATATCCAGTATTAGTCAAGACTTACTGTTTTCCTCTTTCCCATGTGTTGGCTGTGAAGAAAGATGCCTTTTAACTCATCCATTAGTTCATATTTACGTTACAGATTGATCAGATATCTTACAAATGTGGAATAAACTAAGTTGGAAATAAATTAAGTTAAAAAACTGTGATGGACTTAAATGTATGTCACAAATCAGGCTTCTGTTTTTTTAATACCTGTTCTTGTTCTGTGTGTTCAGACTGAGGCTGAAATAATGCCAGATAAACTGTTCATAGTAAAGATAGAGGTTCAATGGCTAATGCTTATGCTGGTGAAATAAAACAGCGCAGGAAGGCAACTGCCAAAATGTAGCCACTGTGTGCACATTTCTGAATTTGGCTGCCCTTCAAGAAAAGACAGGCAGAAGGGCCCTCCAAGGAGGGGATGATCGCTGTGCCACCTTGGT
>JAWWEV010000001.1:102936917-102967403 GCA_035583235.1 Hafferia zeledoni | reverse complement strand
AGCTGGCATACCCTTGGTTATCTGGGTCCTTTGAGCTGTTGTATACTGTACAGCAATTAGCTTTAGAATGACTTAATGACTTAATACCAATGTCTGTATTTTTAAACAAACTTAGTGGGTTCCTGTAAATAAAACAGTCAAATCCTCACTCTTCATGTGGAGAAAGTGTACAAACCCCCACCTTTTGTATTAATATGTAAAAAGAGCTTTTCACTTTTACACACCACTTTTGGATTGGCTTTGCATAAATAAAATGTATTGTGAAAAAGTTTGGTGTGTTTAATGTGCGTTGGTGCAAGGTGAATGCCTTCTTCCCTGAATATAATTTAATTGCTGCATGGTGATAAAAGTATGTATTTTTTAGTTTATAACTTAGCCTACAGTTAAAGGTCTGGAAGATGAGAGTTGTCTTGATGCAAAAAAAGTTGGAGTGTGTAACTTCTTCACAGAGAGAATGGGTATAGGAAGAGATTTTGGAAATCCATGGAGACTGGCAAGTAGAGTATAAATCTTGAGTAGAATCAAATAACTTCTTCGGGTTTGGGTAGTTAATGGTTTGGGTTTTGTTGGTTTTTGTTTGTTTTGGTGGGTTGTGTGTGTGTGTTGGGTTTTTGGGAGTGGTGGTGGAAAGCAGTGCCCTGTAACATTTTCCTGGGTGCCCCAGTGCCCTCTCAGTGAATTGGTGTCACCTCTGTTTGGTTAGAACCTTCCTGGAGCTTTGTTTTGTGTGAAAATTGAGGCAATTGGGCAGGTGTCTAAAATACATAAATATCTGAACAAATACAAACCTACAGTTTGCTTCTAAACCTCAGGCTCACTGAAAAGCTGGAGAGTTTGGGCTGTGTAGAAGTAAAAAATCTCCGTATTTCTCATGTATCTACTATGAAGTTACAGATTACCTTGGGAGCTGTCAGTCACAAATGTAAGTCAGTGTCTAACTGGAGTTTAAATTAAAGCTCTTAGTTACCTAAGAAAGGCCTTAATTAAATGAATTGGTGGCTGTCCTGATCTTTCTGCTCAAGCTGAAAAAATGACTTGGGTGACCCATACTGAAAATGCGTTTTGTTTTTCATTGAAAATGTTACTCCTTGATGCATATTTTGCTCTCCTCTCTACGGCAATTGCAACAAATTAGTAGGCTACTGGGCTCAACCTGCATATCTGAAGCTTCCTGTGCAGGGTCTGGCTGGGATGGAGTGCATGTCCATCCCAGAAGTGTATATGGTGCTGGGTGCTGCTTGGATTTAGAGCTGGAACGGTGTTGATAATGCACCTGTGTCTTGGCTCTTGCTGGGCAGTGGTTGCACATCATGTGGACTGGGGTTTGGCATGAGGTGGGGAGGAGACACGGAGCAGGGACAGCTGACCCAAACTGGCCAAAGGGATATTCCTCACTTTAGATCACGGGCAGCAATACAACTGGGGTAGAGGAAAACAAAGGGGGCTGTTTGTGGTGGCTGTTGCTTGGATGCTGGCAGGGCCTCGGTCTGTCTCTGGGAGGTGGCCAGTGGTTTCACTTCCCCCTTTGAAACTCTTCCATCTGTACCCATGAGATTTAGACCCTATTCTCTTCCCCACCCTGCTGGGGAAATGCAAGTGACAGCAACTGATAAGCATTAAAGACACTGAATTCAGAGGTGGTTTTTGGCTGGGCACTGCATGGTTTTGACAGTCATTCTGACACGTGCAGCTTTTGAGAAGTAGGAAATGAGGATGTCAAGGGCCTGACTTACTGAAAAAACAAAAGTGCTTCCCAGAGAGCACAGTGGTGGTTCCTGCTGGTACAGATAGTCTGTTACATGACCCTTCCTGCTGCTGGTGCTCTTCAGTGCTCACTTCAAGGAGACCTACTGGCTGCTTGGCACCAGCATATATGGCACAGCTCTTCCCTGGAATTGGTAGCTTTGTGTGTCAGTTATGGTTGGGGTTGTTCACTGAAGTCTTTTTACTGCCTCACTAACTGAATAGGAGTAGGAAGGTGGAGTGTACTAATTACACTGCTCTTCTTTGCTTTTCTTAGGCTACTTATTTTTAATTCCCTGCCTGCTGTTACCAGGGGCCCCCCTGCTTCGTAGGCACTGACTCACCATGCATAGATTTGTTTCTCTCCACACCTTTTTCAAGAATGGTTCCTATTAAAAGTGATTCAGGTAGGTGCAAAAGAATATTCCCCTGGAAGGCTGATACTGTTGAAATTCTGCAGGTGGGTGGCAGCTGGACAGGATGTGCTGAGCGGCATGAAAGGTCCAACCTGCCAAAGAACAGCCTGGTCACTACTTGATTAAAACCAGGGTGTGGTCCAGCTGGTGTTCTTGGGTGTAAAAACACTAAAATGCCATGCACAGGAAGTGGAAATGAATGCATTCTCTAAATACAGGTTGGGTTTGGTTTGCCAACCCTCCCTGCCAGAGGCAGACGCCTTCCACTAGAGCAGGTTGCCCCAAACCCTGTCCAACCTTGAACATGTCCAGTAATGGGCATGCACAGTTCCTTTGGGCAACCTGTTCCAGTGCCTCCCCAACCTCACAATAAAGAATTTCTTCCTAATACCTAAGCCTGTATTTGTAGGGTTTAAAGTCATTACCCCTCATCCAATCACTCCCTGTGCTTGTGAAGAGTCTCTCTGATACTGACACTGTGAGAAGGTTGTGGATGTTCTTGGTTGTCTCCACTCAAACACCAAGAGGTCAGATGTGGAGCTGTCACTCACTGGTGGTACCTTGCATGTCCCACAAAGCCCTGCTGCTTCCCCCTAGAGCACAGAGGACACAGCCAGCTGGGGCCTAGGGATGCTGCCAAAAGGCAGCAGGAACAAAATGAGAGCATAATTTCTTTAACTGTACTTACAGTTCAAAGTGCTGCAGTAAATACAACTTCTGCACTGCTTTATTCTCCCTGAGTCTGAATTGTTTCTGTAACTGTTTGTACACAGAGCTTCCTTCAGTAGCAGCAACTTCATAGCAGCCTTTTTTAGGCAGCTCTAGCACAGCTTGGTCTCACAGCCAGTATTTAATTAGGAGAGCCTACATCTTGTTGGCTTAAAGCTTGTTACTGAGTGAGAATGTGTGGCTGGGACCAATATGTTTTTTCGTTTGCATTTTTTTAATGCTTTTTTAATTGTCTGAGCAGCATGTTTGTGAAACATGGGAAAGGCTATTTGGCTAAGTGCCTCAAGATTTTGATTGTAAAAACGGGTGCCCCCACAGGAAGTAGGTAACTGCTTATGCATTGCTGTTTTTTAATAGTAAATATAATGGGAGGTGAAGTATAAAAAAGTAATAAAACAGTCAACTTGAACAACAGCTCCAGCAATATATTTATTTATTGGATTAGACAACAGTTACTTCAGGTGTGCTTACACAGTACTCACGGAGCAGACGTAGTGCAATACGTTGGTACATGCTGGGGAGAGGAAACACCATCAGGCTTTCCAGCCCCGGCCTTTCTTTTCAAGAGGATTGTGTACGAGAGCTTTGAGACCTACCTGTTTTGTATTGGCTCTTTCCAGAAGAACAGTTATAACAAAAACCACAGAAGGTAATTTAAAGTGAAAAAAATGCCAGTTGAGAGTGACTTCCTCACTTGTTCTCAACACCTGTGTATTTGATGCAATGTTTCAGCATAATGGGTACTTTTGCTCTTGAAGGTTTTCAGCCTGCACCAAGGCAATCGAAATTCTTTCATCTTTTTACTGAAATAAAAGATGAATGACAGTGAAAGTATAATCAGTGAAAGTATAAACCTGCTATTTTATTTCAATAGATCTGTTTTTCCAGAAGTTGAATGATAAAAATCTTCAGCCATGCCCTCTCATCAGACCACTTCTGGAAGCACTCAGCAGCACTTCTGGAAAGCAGCACTCTTGCACTGTGGCAGAGAGATCTTTTACTGCTAATTAGGCCAAGGGCCATTACTAGTGTGTGTCACAAAGTTTTGTTCCCACTCATCTCTAAGAACATTCCTGCATTTTGCTTCAGTGTGACAACACCCAGTTTGACCTGTTGCTTTCTGGCCACTGGTAAGTCCAGTGTGATGAGTCTTCATAGTTCTCACACCATCAGCTTCTGTCCTGTGGCTTTCAAACCCAGAGCTTCCCCCAGTTTAGGCATATGCAAACACACATAACTATTCAACTATACTGTTCAACTGTTCTTCCTCTTTTGGATCTTTCCTTTAAAACACTAACCATGCACAAAAAAGAGAAGAGTCAGTAACCACCTGCCAGGGAACAGCAGATGTGCAATCAAAGCCAGCAAAAGCTTTCATGAGCAGGATTTATAAAGCAGACAACATGACAAGATCAAATGGTTTTATATGAAAATAAGTGTGTGTGGGGAAACCAACCAAAGAACTCCAGCAAATTACAAGAGTTAAACACCAGTATTGTATCTTGGACTTGGCAGAACTGAGGTAGTTATTTTGACTCTTAACATCTGGATATAGATTTGGTGGAAGTGGCAGTGAACTACATCAGTATGGAGTATGTGTCACATGGCTGTTAGATTAGGTTTAAAAATTAATGACTTAAATTCATCTCCTCAGCTTGAACAAATCTCATAAGATAGAGTATTAAAAATTAGAGGGTATTTAAATAGAGGTTCTAAGAGGTTATTTTCTTGAAGTAGAGCTGTAGGAGCAGTGTTCTTGGCATAGTCTGGAATTACACAAAGGCCTGCTTGAACTGTTGCAGTCCATCAGACAGGCACAGCCCAGGCCCCTGTTTGAACAAGAAATCCAAAACAACGTGAGACCTCAAAGCTAAAATATAACAAACAGTTTTAAAGGAAATTAAAAGGTCTTCACAGGCAGCACAACATTCTTAAATTACTTAGAAGTTCAGGCCAGATGGGTGCCAGAGTCAGCAAGCACAGTTAGATGGGACCGAGTTAGGCTGTTAGAAGGAAATACAACCTTCCTTCTAAGAAGAAATGTCTAAACAAGAGCAAAAAGGTGAATTATCAAAATTTAAATGTAAAATATAAAATAAAACCCAACCAAAACAAACCCAGAATGGAACAAGAAGTACCTGTGAAGAATAACTTGCTAAAGGTCTAGAAGCAAGTATCTCTGAGTACATCAAACACACCCGCCTGGTGCCCTGGCAGCTGGGCTGGAGGGCTCAGAGTGCAGCTGGTGAAAGAGGTTCTCCCCTCAGACCTACTCTACACAAGAGAAGTACAGCTCAAATGTGTGTGTGCACATGCATTAACAAAAGAGCCTTAGCACCTGATTAAAAAAGGAAAAAGCCAGAATCCCCAGCTATTAACTGCAACCAAAAGCTTGCAAATCTGACCAGTTTTCATAAGGAACTTGGGAAGACTAGGGAAGATCCAAGGAAGTAGTAACAGATTTGACTCCTGTATCAGCATGGAAGGAGAGAAATAGAGGTTCTTACACAGGAGCAGAGGCAGTGCCCTTTGACGAGACAAGTCTCAGATATGAGGGAATACTCTGAAGTACAAGGAGAGCATCTAAAACCAGGCAGTGTACTTGGATTTCCAAAATACCTGGCACGGCTCTACAAAAGGCTCAGGGCCAGGACCTTGCTCACCTTTTATGCAACAGGTATCTTTAAACAAGTGAGCACATTCTTTTCAACTAAAATTAATTCTATCTTCAGTGTCACAGAGACACCACAGTATGTTTTTGTAGGGCAATTCTAAATGCTACCTAGAAAAAACCAGACACAAAGGAAAACTGAACTCAAAACCAGTTCCAAAACAAAACGAGTTTAGGGAAGTTGCCAAGTGCTAGGGAATACGCCAGGAATGACAGACAGAACACCTTCTAGTATTAGGAAACTGGGAGAAAGTGTAAATTAGTAACAAATGATCCCACAGAATGGGGAGCACTTGATGAACTTACTGGAAAACCTCATTTGTAACATAAACCCCCGTATTTTTCACACTGCACCCCATGGAACTACGATGCATAAATTCTGGGAGACAGGACACAAGCAGAATTCAAAGCAGGCAGGCGCAGGTTCAGCCAGAGCTCCTGCCCTCCCTGCTCTGACTGACTCTCACCTTAGGACACTCCTAAGGTGAGGTGATCACAGAGTGCAGGACTCACTTACCCCTCAGCCTGTGCCGTGCCAGGAACTACTGCCAGGAATGTGCAAGTCACCAACACAACCCTGGAACAGCCCCTTCACAGGGCAGCTCACTGGAACAATACGCTTGAACTCAAATTTCACCTCTTTTAATTTTCACTCTTGATTTTTCAAATAAATACAGCTTCAGTAGATTCAGTTAGAAGACATGAATATGATGTTAAAGAAAAACTCAGAGTCCAATATATTAAGCATACTTATTTACTTAATCTATACAGAATCGAGTAGATAAAATTTCAGATTCACATTAGTGAAAAATCTCTACAAAATGTTTTTGAAAAGCAAAACAAAGACTGCCTGTTCATTTATCATTTTTCCTCATGAAAGCAGACATGGGTTGTAAAAATAAAGCAGTGTGTTTAGCACAAACTAGATTTCTGCATCACTTTTTCACAGTTATTTCCATCTACAGTCCAAAGAGGTAGATTTTCTGCAACACCTGAGAATTGAACTGTAACGTAACCAGGTGTAACGAAAGGAAGGATGAAACATTAGAGATACAGCCCTAACTTAATCGTGTATGTATACATGTATTTGGGTCTTGAATCGCATACAATTTAGCTTTTCACAGCTTAATTGTGGTGAAACTGTCAATCAGGCCCCCGAGTTTTGACAATTAAACACACTCCATCTCAGGCTACATCAGTTTACATCCCAAGTTAAACAGTTTGTAGTAGTGGGACAAAGGCAGTAATACAAGTTTACTTAAAAACCCTACTGGAGCCCATTTGGCTGCAGCCTGGCAGTGCAATAGCCTGCAGTGTGGCAGATCAGTGACAGTGCTGAGCTTAACCCTTACATTAATTTGTTTGGTTTTTTGTTTGTTTGTTTGTTTTACAACAGTTTTTAAGCAATGCATGAAATTCTGTTGACTGGTTTCAGGAAGCAAAGTACAGCTTGCCTTGACCAGATAAGTTGCTATGATATGGGTATGCTGAGGGTAGGAAAGAAAAGATATCCCCGTTTTAAAACCCTTTCCCTTGGGGTGCTCTGCTCCATTTACATGTTTAGTCAGTAATAGATATATTTGTATTGCTGTTCTATACATCTGTTATTTCTCAAAAAAGCCTTTATTCTTGCAGCAGGGTCCAAAAATTCACTCTTGCCTCCATATAGAACATGCACTGTAGAAAGAATTGTTCAGGATACAAATGTCCAAATAATAAATTGTAAAAACAGAAAACTGCATGTCCTACCTTGCCAAGGGTATGATGCATCAGATGCAAAGTTTTTCACCTTTCCTCAAGAAAATTACTTCATGCTTAGTGTTAGCTGAAAACCAGTTCTTGGAACAACTACTTTTTCAAGCTTGATTCTATAAAGCAAGTAATTTGAACAGCAAGTCTGAAATACTTCTTTCCAGTTATTTTTTTATGCCATGGTTAAGCATAATCAACATTTCAAAGCTCTGAGTCTAACCTGACTGACTGCACATTGCTATCTTCTTTTCATTCCTGCATTGTGCTTGGATCACAAACACCAAACCCACACAAATCCAGGAGAAAGATGGCCAGCTTCCCATTTGCTCCATTTCAGAAATGTCAGTTTTGCACAGTTCCTCTTAGTGGTATGAGCTAAAACACATTTATTAGGCCTTACATAACCTTACTCTCTCTCAAAGACAGCTATGTTCTTTCAACATCCATTACTACATGAAAAGGATTGGGAGCTCAGTGCAGCCTGAACATTCAAGTAATTTAGCCACTGAACTGTCAAGGGCAATGGGAGTGGGAAGCTTGTTGAGATGTGCTTGATTCAGAAATTCCCTCCCAAGTAAGTGCAAAGAACTTTAAGTACCAGAAAAGGCTACACATGTTCGTATTTCTTAAAATGACAGCAACCAAAACTAGAGAGTAAATGCATGGGAACTAAAGTTAAGGACAGCTTGGAGTTATATCACACGTTGCCTTGCCAAAAGTAAGTGTTGGTCCTAGTTTCTTTCAGGAAAAGAAGTCATAATGGGGATCTCAAATTTTCTAGGAAAATATGATATGGTTTAAGGTTAACAAGAAAGCTTTGCTTGTGGTATGTTAGTGTAAGAATGTGAAGTACCATCTTTACCAGAAAACCTGACTGGGAAGGCACTCTGACAACTGGTACAGCTTTGGGGTTGAATATGCAGAAGTTCCATACCGTACTTCAGGAAAAGTATGTGAATCTTCGTATTTAACTATTCTCAGTATATGCTTACTCAAATACATCACAATCCAGCTAACAGAGAAAGCCTATTTGCCAGACTTATGTCTTCTACACCTCCAGCAGTTTCTGTTTTCCATCCCTTTCAGATAATCCAGGTATTTGCTTAGACAGTACTGGATTTCCCAAGTCAGGATAACTATGTGCAGCTGAGAGGGAAGAATATAACCAACACCTGTGCAACAGGCTCCACAACTGCAAAACCCCAGCTGGTAACATTGCTGTACATTTTCTCACACATTTATACTCAACATGTTCACAGGCAGGGCAAACAGTCCAAACTAACCTTTATGACACAACCCTGAGACGTCTGCAAAAAGCTGTACACCCTGTTTCACCAGCTGCAAATTATTGTATTTCAAAGCTGTTTTTTTCATACCACAAAGGACATAAAACCTTTACACGCATCTTTTACTATATTCTGGACCTTTACTTTTTCATTCATATATATGGAAACGTACTAGGGGGGGGAAGCTGACATTTTTTACTGGCCATGAGACACCCTTATGTAGATAAAGTTACTGAAAAATTGGTAATCTTCAGTAGACTGAGCATGAACAAAACCAGAGTGCTGTTCTTCAAAACAAAGATGTGACCTGCTGTCACCGTTTTCCCCGAACGATGTTCTATCTGTACACAGTCTTCCAGGACAGTGATTTGTGTTGTGGGGAGGAAATGCACATGCATCCTTTTATGGAAAAATACTTTTTTTTAAAAAATGAGGCAGATGTGCAACACAGTTGTGGAAAATTTATAGTTTAAGCTATTTAAAGCTGCTATGCAGCTTCCTGTACCACATAAGTCCAGTAGTTCTAAGAAAATACAGATATGGTAGAAAAAGTAAGAAAATTTTCACCACAAAACCAAATAGTTACCACCAACAGAGAAAGTTATACACAAAATATATCTCTCAATACAGTGTTTCACTTCATTTTAGTCTACAGATTCAGTGCCAGGAACAGGACTTGTTGAGACAGTCTTTTCGGAGCTATTTGCCGCACATGATTCTGCATCGGGTTGGATTCCTTGTTCTGTGTCAATGGGACTTCCCAGCTCCTCATGGGAATTGAGTGTGCAGGACTGCAACACCTGCACAGCTAGATCCACATCTGCTTCTCTAAGAGAAACCTGCTCCTTCAGCACTTCCACTTTCTCATTCAGCTCGTTCCTTTCCGTCTGAAGGGCCCTGCACAGCTTCTCCAAACGTTCCAGTTTTATTTGAAAGCCTTTGTATTCTTTATCTCTTACAGTTTTCTGAAGGACAAAAGAAATAAAAACTGGGGTTTTTTTCCTGAATTAATGAAAAGAATCACCACTACTTAATCCTGAATATATTAAGCCTTAATTAATCCAGTTGGCCAAATTCCATCTGAACTAGAGCTAATTTCCTCAGAATACTTCACCTAACCACACTTCAGATGGTTTATCTGAACTGCAGTGACAACGGACACTTAAAAACCAGCAATGAGGACTACATGGGTACTTAATGCTAACTGTAACTGAGGGCTGGGCATCAATCAGGACCCTGATATGAAATGCCATAAAGCAGCCAATTACAACCCAGATAATGGCAATTACAGGGAGGAGAAGGGCATAAAAGTATGAAATACACAATCCAGCAGCAGAATCCAGGTCAGAAGGATACTCCTGGCTCTAACTAACTCCCTGTAAGAACAGAAAGATAAGTGGTGTTTTAGCAGAAGTTACATGATCCAGCACAGTTTGGCAAGGTGACACCTCACAAACCTGAACTAGGCCTTAGACACTGCAGGCACAACTGGACAGCACTGCTCTTGCCAGACTGCAAGTAAGTAATGGCACTTCATGACCTCAAAAGCAGCAGCAATACAAGAAAGCAACTGATCCCTTACACATGGGTTAATTCCTCATGTCAGTCTTGTGTATTTAAAATACACTTCTATTGCAGCACTGGTTGATCTTTGCTGAGCATATTAAAATTCAGTCAATCCACTCAGCTTGTATGATTTCATAAACCTTATCCCACCAATTAAACAGTAAGCAAAGATGAGGCTGAATTTTTTTGTGCCATTGGTTTAGTACATAACAGCCTTCCATTTCCCAAGCCTGAGGAGAACAATATCTTACACAACAGTAAACACAAGACAGACAATCCAAAAAGAGGCTGTGTATTATTTCCAGTTCTCTAAAACTGAAAAACTATGAAGTACTCTAGGATTCAGACTCAAGCTAAGCCATACTGCTGCTGAAAAGATAATTACCTCTTCAGCCATTTGCAGAAGAGCTTTGTTGTTGTTTTCCCATTTGGTGCGCCACACAATGGTTTCCTTTTCCAGTTTCTTAATCTTCTTTGTCATCTACAAAAGATAAATTAAAACATTTAATTTTGTGGCTTGTATTGCAACGTAGGTGGTTTTACATGAGTAATTAGACTTCTTAGCCTTATTTTCTGAGTCCAGTTTGAACAAGTTATTTTGGAAAAGTGTTTCTGCACAAAATCAACCCCGCAAATACAGATTCTGCATTCAAAGAAAACAAGATTGAGTCTTACATGAAACAGACTAGCAACTTTCAAGTACAAATAACAAAAAGCTCCAGGAAAAGAAGTTTTAAAACATTAAGCAGAGACAAAGAGAATGAGAAATTAGAATTTATATATTATGCAAGTATGTAAAAAACCAGAAAAAATTACATTTCTCTTCCATAATATGACAAATTCTTATGCCCTATCTTATGATTCAAATTAAATACTCCATATATTTTCAGAAAAATACTCCATATATTTTCAGAAGGCAAACACAAAATCTAAAATGCCATCCACTAACAGCATGCATCTCTACATGAATTTTCTATAATATTTCTCTATTACTTCTATATTTATGTATTACTTTTTATAGGTAATCCTATAAATACCTTCTCCATTTCTTGCCTGAAAGTTGTAAAGAGCTCATTACTTTTTGCCATGGTGGTCTGGAATTCTTCAAACTTATCCATATAAAGCGAAAGCTGTTGGAAAAGAGGCAGGAACGTTAATCAGAGCAGTGGTATACAAACACAAAAATATTAAGGTACAAGGCAAAATTAAACTGGAAGTAGTAAAACATGAACTTTTTTTTTTTTTTAGCTATCCTACTATTTCCATTTGAGGAACATGCAGGACTTTTTAAAAACCATGCTATTCAAATGATAAGTGAAATAGAGTTCTGTGTTTACCGAAGAGCAAGACACTCTGACGTAAAAAAAAAATATATTTAATAAAATGTCGGAAGACATCACAGTTCATCATTACCTCATTTTCACTTCCCCACTAGAAAAAAAACCCCTATCTGTGAACATCCACATCTACAGGAAATTGAGCACATGGTTAGTGAAATTAAAACTTAGGAAATACCTACCTTTCCACCTTAACCAGCCAAAGCTAATAACCAAGACTGGCACAAAATAAACATGATTGATTCCAGAAATCAAAATATGCATTCATAACCAATGTAATCTGCCCACTGAGCAAAAATCATGGGAAGTGAATACCGACAAGAAATTAATGTAACAGTGAAGAGCATTAACGTTTGAAAACAGAAAAACTTTCTGCCCTGCACCACAAGGTCAATCACCAAGAAAAAACTGCAAAGTATGTTTAATTATATAGTTTTAAAAAATGTTTGATTCTTATTAAAACAACTTAATTGGTGTGTGATTTTATGTTCTAAGAATACATGACCATTTAGCAGCCACTTCTTACTTCCACTGAAGAGTAATCAGTTCTCTCAATTCTTACATGAAGGGTTGCAGGAAATAGAACTCAGAGCACAGAAATACTGTATTTTACTCTATTAGTAAAGGAAATTCATAAAAGGAATTAGTCCAGATTGTCAGCAGTACATCAGGACTCTTTGCCATTATTGTCACTGAACATTCTAGCTCATCTTATTCTACAAAAAAATATTTGTCAGCCCCAGGAAACCACAAACTATACTCACTGTAACTATCAAAACGCACAACAAAACAGGCAGTAAGATTTAAATAAACAGTAACCAACCAGGAAAAAAAATTCATAAAGCACTAAGCGTGGCAAAAAACCCTATTTGGAAGTATCTGGATATTCATGAGTTCAAGTCCAATGGAGATGTGTATGATTACATTTAACTCCACACATACACATGCTTTAAACATAACTCTTGGAAAGCCTAGAAAAGAATTAGGCACAGGAAGTGTGAAAAAAAGGACATGGAACAGCTTTCAAAGAGACTGTCATGGTTTAAGCCAGCTGGCAACCAAGCACCTACACAGCTGCTCACTCCCCACCTGGGTGGGATGGGGAGGAGAACCAAAAGTGAAAATTGTAAGCTGAGGTAAGAACAGTTTAATAACTGAAACAAAGTAAAATATAGTAATAATAGATGGTAATAATGATGATAAAAAGCAAAATCCACAATACAGTTGTTCACCACCTGCTGCTGATACCAAACCCCATCGCTAAACCCCTATCAACGCCCTTTCAAGGTAACTCCCCCAATTTATTTACTGAGCATGATGTTCTATGGTGTGGGATACCCCTTTGGCCTGTTGGAGTCACCTGTCCTGGCTATACTCCCTCCCAGTTTTTTTATTTTTCTGTGTACCTCCTCACTAGCAAAGCAGAACACACAAAAGAGTCCTTGGCTTAGAATAAACACAACTTACCAACAGCCATAACATCAGTGTGCTATCAGTGTTATTCTTGTAATGAATCCCAAACAGAGCACTCTACCAGCTGCTGAGAAGAAATTAACCCTAGACCAGCTGAAACCAGGACAGAGACTTTGCACAAAACCTCAACTGAAGCAGTAACAGACATACAGTGAACGGAATAGCTCCTGCTTCTCAGGTGCCCCGATGCTGACTGAAACCACCATTTCCATGTGCCCTGTGTGATGAGCTCATGTGTGGTTAATGACTGCAGGTGATCAGAACCAAAGATCAAAAGCTGGACACCATCTCTCCTCTCTCTGAGAGGATTCTGCTGTACCATTCTGCTGTACAGAAAGTAATTTGAAGACAGCAGGGGTTTTGTGTGGACAGAGATACTCAGGTTACTGAGTAATACAGGGATAAACGTGACATTGCTTGCTCCCAATCCTCCATCCTTCCAGGATGAGATCGAAACAGTACAAACATATTCTAAAACCTGCCTGGGTAAAAATCCCCACCCAACTCTTGATAATCTCAAGAGCCTCTATGGTACAAACAGCTACATAAAAAACAAAGATAAAAAGAGAGAACAAGAGTTTCAGAGAGGTCAAGCTTTCTTAAGGTTTTCTTCTTAAATATTCCTATATTCTAGTCTTTATAATACTATTAATTTTAAAGGACACTAACTCCAGAAATTCCATGTTTTGCACCTTCCAGTAACAGTACTCTCCAGATATATTAACCAGCAAGTACAAAACATCAAGTCATTACAATTTATACTTCATGCCTCACTGCTGAAGAGTTACCTTCTAGAAATAAAATTTATGATTTAATTAAAAAAAACCCCAAGTATTTCTCACAAGCATTTGATGAATGTTAAGTTTCTTTCTGATGTTGTGTTATGTTCACTACAGTCATAAAACTCCTGGTATCTTCTATTCAAAACTATTACTGAATATCTCTCCATTAAAAAAGATACCTGCTGCTTCAGCTGAGCTTCCTGTTGCTTCATCTGTTCACATTTGTGTCTGGACTCTGTAGCTTCTTTTAGCAGCTATAAAAACAAAGCAAAAAGCCACATAATGAAAAAAGTATTCCTAAGAACAGCTTAACTTGATCTATGATGAAAAATGAACAAACATTACCATCACCCAGGGGCTATTCAACTGTGTCTTCTCACACGGGCTTTGTTATTACTACACTGTACTTTCACATACAAAATTTAAAGCATGTGTTGGCACGCACAGATTTTTATTGAGACATTTTTCTAATTGACAGCATGAGTCAATGTTTTTATTTCTGTAGCAAGACTGAGCTGCTAAATTTATTAATAGTTCATTAACAAACTGTATGTAATTTATAACTGTTTCATAACCTATTTTCCACTTTTGTTTCTCTAGTCACTAACACTACCTTTATAGACTAGTTCAAATAGATTTTGCTTCAACTTGCCACTATCTTGGAAGAGATTTTCATCAGCTTATGACTCAGAAATTATGTTCAAAAACCCCCAACAATCCAACATCACCACAGTTTGTGGGGGGAAACAGTGCAAAAGGGCATGTTTTATTCTGCATTTGTTGTTTCTTATAGCATAAAAACAGAGGTTACAAATCTTGACCGTAAGAAAGTACCTTTGCTGTTTCAGCTCATTTCCCAGTCTAAGAAAAATCTAAATGATGTTCAGCACATTTGCTGAGAAAATAAAAACAGTAACATTACTTGCCTATTAGGATGGACATTAATATTCTAGGCATCATACACAAAACTTACATCTCAGTCTCACTGTTAAAATCTATCCTAACTTTCAAAAGACAGTCATTTCCATCTGCTGTATTTACTTTAAATTGTGAAAAGTCTGGTTTGGTGGGTTTCATTTCTCCTAACACACACAGAATTCACTTACAAACTCCCGTTCTCGCTGATGTTTTTCCTCTGCTTCTTTAATAAGTTGGCTAGTTTGCTGAAGTTTGGCATCCACAAGTTGCTGCTGCAGTTCCTTATGTTTGAACACTTGATCAATATGCTAAAGGAAAAAAGAAAATCACAGCAGTCAAATATCGACAGTGTGCTGGTCGGTGAAGGCAGGTGTAGTGTTTGGGGAGATACACACTGTTTCCCAGTTTCATGCAAAAGAAAAAGTGGCAAGAGTGTTTTACAAGCCTTTTTCCCCCCTCCCTCTATCTCCACACATTGTAACTACCTTTTCTTGCCTTTCACAGGAACCAGGTGACTGCTTTTATCAAATTGATCTAATACTCCCAATCACTTCACACAAGACATTTCAAAAACCCTGTAGCAAGCAGTCCACATCTTTACTTCTAAAGTTAGTTTATCTACCTCTAACCCTCACTGTACTTTGTTGCACCTAAAAGCTCTAGTTCTCATTATTAAAAAAAGCTCAAAATAAGCAAAGTTTGCAACAAGAGTTTATTTAACTGATGAAATTCCACGAATCACTGAATTTTTGCATCTTCCTATCTTTTCGCTTCCCCATATACTCTCATGGTAGATACAAACATTCCATGATCACAAAAGGTGAGGAACCAGCCTACATAGAGCTTCCTAACTGATTCAGATTTAAAACAAAACAAAAAACCCAAAACCAACACAAGCAAAAAAACAACTCCCCAGAAACAGCTGAAAAATTATACTCCAAACCTCCTGTGCCAACTAAGAACCAGCGAACTAATCTCTTATCTGTAGAACTCCATGGAGCTCAGTTCTCTCTGGACAAGGAGAATTGGCTGTTTTCCACCACTGTAGCTTAGGCAGCTAGCTCACATCCTGGTGCCAATTAAAGCCAGCTCAGTTAGCCCTATGGCAGATGCACTTCCAAGACACCAGGCCAAATATATTCTTAAAGCACAATAGCTTATTTGGATGCTATGCCAACAAGAGCAACTATGTGCACAAAAAAGCTTCCCAAGAAGACCCTAACCTTAATGAATCAAAAGAAATAAGACTTCTATATCCCCTTCCATTATGATGAGAAATCATAGTTTTTAACGACTTCAACTATTAATATATATTTATGTTGGAAGTAACCTTTGGAAGCCACTTAGTCCACTCAAACCAGGGTCAACTTCAAAGCCTGGTCAGGTTACTCACACCTGGCCCAGGTGAGTCCTGAATACCTCTACAGACAGAGATTCCACAATCTCTGGGCAACTTATTTCTATTTGATCCCTTTTACTGTGAAAGACTTTTTCCAATGCATCTTGAACTTAGATATTCAAAACTAGACAGGAAAGGCAGATAGTGGGCCAAATAGTTATTACATTTTTCTCAGTAGTGAAGTAAAAAGAATAATGTAAAAAAATTATATATACAATGGCTGTAAAGCATGACAGTTTTTGCTCCCCTTTTGATAACTATCTGATGCTTACAATCAAGGAACTAATAAAATCCCATTAGAATTATACTGTAAGCACCTCTTCTCGCAATGCATACTGCTCAATAAGTTTCTTCAGCTTTTCCCCCAGTTCAATGTTCTCCTGTCGGAGCTTGGCATTATGTATATCATGCTGTTCCAGTTGAGCCTGAATTTCATTCAGTGTAATCTGGAAGTGTGCAGTTGCTTCTTTCCGTCTTTCTTCTTCTTCACGTGCTTGCTGCATGTTTTCTTCCTTTCATGAGAGAATGTTAAGTGTTTAGGTCAAACCATACACCTTTTTTGTATTTTTTTTAGTCAGAAACAAGGGTAATAATTCACTCCTGTACAGTTTCAGCTTCTAGAGTACTAGAACTAATACAAGCCACAATCATAACATGCTATTCTAACTACCCATGTGAAGTGTGCGGAATCCAGAAATTCCAAAACTTTTAGATAATCTTGTCCTTACCACCACCAAGATTACTGAGAGGCTGGTATTAAGATGCTACATAAATACCTTTGCAAGTGTCAGAATTACTCAGATATAAAAAAGAGCATTGATACCATAATGAAATTTCCTACAGCGATCACAGATAAGAATCTCTTGGCTCTGTTCCATTTCACTCCCATCCACTACATTGAGAGAATTCAGCCTTTTTTGATACCCTGCCATTTCATGTTGCTATTATGTCACTTGTGCTATTTTTTCCAGCAGTCATCAGCACTGCTCCCAGAAATAAATATGACCAGATCAAATATTGCAAGTATAAACTGGTTTGAGGGGGAAAAAACCAGTGAGTCAACTATCCCTGTATTCTTTACCTTAAAATGAGATACACCACATGCCACTCATTTCCTACAGGTACAGGCAATGGGCAAAGTGGCAAGTAAAAAGCAGCAGTCCTGATTTTTAGCAGTGATCAGTAAGTAGTACTTCCACCACCAGCAGCACTGTAATTTATGTAAACAAACTAACCTTCAAAGTTTTGTTATGACGCTGAAGCTCCCGACAAAGAGATTCCAGTTTGCTACGTGCCAAAATGGCCTTGCTATGCTCACTCTGCAAGTGGACTTTCTCCTTCACAACCTGTGCTTGCTTCTTCTGCAGTATCTTCATCTGCTTTTGAACATTCCGGCTCTCCTCCAACTAATATTAGAGAACAAATTTGTTAAATAAGCATAGCTGAAGTTATCTTTATGCATCTAGATGAGCACACTGAAGAAACTTTTAAACATTTTGGATCAAAATAAAGAAGTTAAATTTCATCAAGACCCCAAGGTGATCTTAAAAAAAAACTACCATCATCCTACAGACAATTCTAAATGTATAAGGACAGAAGATGAAAATACACAAATTCCAAGTTAACAAACATTTGCCTTTGAGGAACAGGCACCTGTTGTTGACCATGAGCTATCAGCCTGCATTCAACCACAGGGGTAGGAGTAGCCCTGTGAAAGAAGGACATTGCAGATACAATTGAAAACCAACTGAGACTGGCTCTTCAACAAGTTACAACTTTTCCCACTCTTATCGAAAGGGTACATACAGCTGTTTATCCAACAGGTCTTGTTTTTACTATCAAAAAGAAAAAACAAAGAACTGTGCAGAGTTCCTTCTTGTCAGCACGAACTCCTACCAAGGCAAGCAGTAATCGATCCAAGGTTGTGAAACACTGTGGTATTTCAGAAAGGAACAGGCAAAACTAGCAGCCCTGACAATTCAAGACAAATAATATTAAAGCTGCACAGCCCACTCTTTGCCTTAAGAGATCTGCAGTCTCAAACAATGTAAGCAAAATTTTTGTTCTATTTCCTTAAGGCTGTTTAGATGGTAGATGACACACTTAAACATTGTATATATATTTCAAAATCTATTCTATTGCTATCCAATAAACAGAATCTCATTGAGAGCAAGTTCCATTATATATGATTTTTGGGCTCCCTGAGAAACCATATTATTTGGAGTCTGTTCTACTGCAAAGGTGTTAATGCTGCTCCTCATTAGACAGTGCCTCAGCCACAGGAAAAGAGGACTGGCAATGAGGAACATCACTATGACAGAAGAATAATACAATGCTGGCTTTCTGAAAGAGCTCAAAATAATGGTGAAGTACAAAAGAAAGAGTAAATGAAGTTAAAGACCTCTATGACAACAGTAAATTAAATGTGTATTTAATCCAGTTTAGGGAAAAGGAATGTTAAGGGAATGTTTTTGCATCCAAACATAAAAAGCCCTTTGCTTGTGGCCAGAAAACAGCACTTGAAGTGTGGGCTGTTTGAATACCTCTGAAACTTCAGGCCTGTAAAAGTATGCCAGTGTGAGCCATATCACCAAGGATGCAAACCCTCCTGCATCCCAGACTGATCTCCTGATAGATTCCAAATTAGGAAAAAAAAAATTGTGGAAGATCTTTTGCCAGGAGAGAGGCATTCCTACCTTTATTGTACAGTCCTTTTCATGAGACACCACTGAAAAACCTGACAGTGAGCTTTAAAGATGAATCTTTAAAAAAAGAAAAAAAGCATTGTAGGTGCACTGTCATAAACAGTTCAAACCTCTGCTGGCATTAAAGCTGACACCTATGCCAGTGGTTCACCACCACTATCATGAAGAGAAGAATGCATCTTAAAAGGAACACAATCAGATCCATCCTAAGCTTTCTAAGGGGAACAGGGGTATCTCTAAGGCTCATTTAGCTGAAACAGAGCTATTTATCCAGACAAGCTCCCACCCAGCTTCCCAGCCATTCTGAGCATCTTGGGGAAAGCAAGTGATTTTCTACAATGGCTACTAGGTATGGACTGTGAATGCTTACTCTGCCCATGGACTATGGATCCTTTTCTGTGAGGGCAAAAAACTTAACATGATCCCATCTCTTCCGGCTGCAAAGCTTCTTGAAGGAAATTACAACAATTCATCTGATGTAGCTGCTCCCCAATTGTTTTGAGATCTTTCCTTCAGCTATAAAACTCCAAGTCAGGATAGTGCAAACTGTTTTCTTTCTGCAGAATTAAGGGCTTCATGCTGGCCTAGTTCCTCATGCAGGCAATCATCACCACCACTGCAAGCTGACATGAGAGCCACTTGCTCAAATACAAAAGGCATCACATGCACAAGCAAGTGCCCAAAACCCCCAACTTATTTACTGCATGTTGCTCTCAATATCAAAGCCCATTTTTTAGATGGGCTCCCCATCCCTGAGTTGCACTATGGAACTATCGTTGTTTCTCATTTAAATGAAAGTGACTTTTTAGAGAAGCTGCTGGTTTTAAAGGAAATGAACTCATGTGAACAAGAGTATGTGAGAGAGAGCAAGGAAAACAAAGCAAAAACGTAACAGACCTCCAAGGAGGACTTGGGATTTCCTTAACAGAACTAATTTAAATCAGTTTTTAAGTAATTAATATTGCCTCTTTGAGTAAAAAGACTACCCACTAGATCATCTTCAAAGTTTTGGAGACATTATTAATCTCAAAGGAAAAGAAGTCATGCCATGTTGTGCAGCCATTATGTCATTTTCAGAAACATTTGCATATGAGACATTTGACATCTACAGAAAGAAAATCTTATGTTTTTGTCAAGCTTTTCAATTATCTCTTTAGTTTGTATTCCTTTTATGATAACAAATATGGTAAGAAAACACACACAAACACACACACACACAAACACACACACAGTCACAGTGTTTCCATTCCTGTCTGTCCCTGTCTCAAGGCAAACAAGTCAAGTGTTGTCGTCTCCAGGAACATTCTGGGAAGTGAAACTTAGGAGCCTTCCCTCTAAGCCCCTCCAGTTTTGTGATCAATTAATTTAGAGAATAAATTATCATTTCACCCATTTGAGATAGGAATGCATTTTTTGAACTGCTTTTTTATTACTGAAGAAATGTATACTTTTCTACCCATTCCTTTGCATCATCAGGTAGCACAAAGCCAAATCAAACCTAGATCTTTCCAATGTTCCCTATTCCCCCAAAATCACTGAGTTAAATGTAAGTGAATATTCTTTTCAAAAAATTTCTGTATGATCGTATGTTCTTCCTTTTTATCCTGCAGGGTGTAAATTATAAAACATTAGCACAAAAACATTATCAACAGAGAAAAAAAGGAAAACAATTACTAGCTTTTCTGCAATCCTAATATTATGCTTCAACATTGAGTTATCAAAACCTATCTTTTTGGCTGTAGGCAGTCACATAGAAGTGAAACAACTACATGAAAGTTGGGTTGAAGCAATAAAGCAATACTCATAGTCAGCTTGAGTGTCCTTTTTTTTCTTTACCAACACTATAAAATATTCAAAATCAATTACTGTCCTGTATTAGTTGTAGCATTCCACAGTTAATATTAACACATGAATAACTCCTGCCATCTTTACAAATTACTTACCAGATCAGCATACTTCTTGCACAAAGCTGCCAGCTTTTCTTCTGGAGTAGAAAGTGTATTCAAGGCTTGCATTAATAATAACACTTCTTTTCCTACGAAATGGATAAAAGACAATGATATTGAGGGAAAAAACACACCAGAAAAGCAACCTGTCTTTAGAAGCAAAATATAAATCCATGAGAAATTAGTGAGTTAAGTTGTTCTCTGGTTTGACAGCTGCATAGTCCCAACTGATAACAAACGGCAAGTCATCACAACAAGAATAAAATTGTCTTGCCTTATGTGCCATTCAACAACTCAGACAGCAAAAATATTTCTCGTTTATAATAGCACAGATAAAAAGAAAATTTAATTTTTTCAAATTTAAGTTTTGGTATTAAAAGATAACCACACAAATGTTTTTAATAAGCAATTGGAATTTAATTATCAGCTGTGCTTTGCCAGCATTGAACACCACAATCCCATATTCAAACCAAAAAGTTTAAAAAGTTGATTAGTAATTACCATGTTATTATTAATAAAGTTCCAATAAAAATAGCACTGCCAGCTGAAGGAATCTTACATATGCATTACGAACTGTCTTTTCCTAAGCAGAAGTGCAGTTTCTCAAAATAACCTGTTAAAGGTGACCAGTTTTTGGCTACAGAGTAAATTTGAGACAAAGAGCAAATGTGTAGCTATTTGACAAAAATATTAAAGCCATTTAAAAACCAAAATGCGAAAGAAAACACACCCAAAGTTTTCTCTTTGTGTTTTTCACTATCTGGATCTTGATGGCCATCAGGTGGATCAGTACGGGCTTCTTCTCTTCCAGGAGTCTCCTCACAAGACTCTTGGGAGCAGCACGTGGATCCCGGGAGCTTTCTGTTCTTTGTGATATACTCAGCTTCTTCCAACGTGCCTGTGTTTTCCAGACTATAACAGTTGGACTGTGCACTCTGCGGCGCCGCATCCGATAATTCATTGCACTTGCTCTTCCTCAGCTGGTCCTGGTTATTCATTCCCATCTCCTGCGATCCAGCTTCTTCCATGGCACCACCAACCACCTTCAGAACAGAAAGGAGAAAGTGAAACAGTCAAGCAAATGTGTTTAAAATGAAAACTGCCAGCCTTCTTTTGCATGCACAAAAAAAAGAGTAAAATTAAAAAAAAAAAAAAATCACCTGCTAGGAAATCTCCATAAATACATTGCTTCAATGACAGAGCAAGAGCTGAACTACTTCAATCACAGTGCCAAGTATGACCGTCAGGTTTTAACTGGAGAATATTGGTTGTTATAACAAAAATGACAAGCAGGACCAGGAACACATCTGTTTTTGAAATAGCAAAATTCTCATCTATGACATCATCTAGAAAAGTGAGTATTAACTGGCTTCAGATTTGGAGTCCTCCTACCTATGATTTTTAACAATACATTATTTCTGCTCCATTAAACAGAACTTTCTCTAAAGATTTCCCAAAATGCAAAACATTTAATCATTTAACCAGGAAGTTAAACATCACCAGTTGTTTTAATTCTGCTGTGATATGTTCTTATTTTAGAGCAGAACACCTCATGTTCTTGATATAACACTCTATAGCTTATCAAGCAGCTACCAGACTCCTCTCTGAATCACCTGAACAGTATTCTCAATTTCTCAATTACATTTAAGGCTGGTAAGAACCTTGAGGGTGTTTGGCTGAGTGTGTTTCTGTTTTGTTCATTTGGTTACACTGCAGAGGCTGGAACTGTGTGGCAGTGGCTGGGTATTTTTTTGCTGTCCATTTTCAACCCCACTATACAACATGCACTGATAGTTAAAAGCATGATAAACAGAGCTGAGCTCACTTTACTGCCAAAGTAAAGGGATCCTTCTCTTATTTTTCTAACTGAAAATAGGTTTCCTTAAAATCATAAGGAATTGTAGAGACAGGGCTTTGTATATGCAGAGTTTTGCTGTTTAAGTACCAATTAATTTCAGATTATCTTACATTTTCATATTAAAAAAATGTGCTCATTCTTAAAGCCATGAGTTTGCAGTGGGTTTTATACTCTGCACAGGACTGTTTTCCTCTTCAAAAGGAATTAGCCAACATTAAAGGAATGCAGCCAACACTAATATATTGTGAGATATCTTTTGACGCCCAATTTGTTCAGCATGCTTGAAAGAGTTATTTAAAAATCATTAAACAAATATATCTTTTTTTCCAATATTAATGCGTAACAACTTTGTTGTTCTCTATTCTTAAAGCAAGTCCCTTGCTCTAGAC
The DNA here is from genome assembly GCA_035583235.1 of Hafferia zeledoni. Taxonomy (NCBI): domain Eukaryota; kingdom Metazoa; phylum Chordata; class Aves; order Passeriformes; family Thamnophilidae; genus Hafferia; species Hafferia zeledoni. The sequence goes on along the minus strand of JAWWEV010000001.1, from coordinate 102,944,433 downwards.
CTTATCTCAAGGTAGATCCATCCTTGAGAAGATGGAATTCACACAGGATCTTTCACAAAGGGCAGTAAGCTTTTTAACTGCAAATACGCTGGATAGATATTAAGGAGCAACTTCTGACTTTCCAAGGAAGATTGACAATGCAGAGCTCTTTATAAGTGTGGAAATGATGCATGTGCTTTATGGACAAATATAAATGCACTGCAGTTTTATTGTCCAGTCATATCAGACAACATACTTGATAAATGCCTACAAAGGTCATGCAGTAATTGAATTGGTATAACAACCAATTTCAACATTTTATATCTCTAAAAAGTCAACTGTAAGATGTGCAGTTTTTTTCCTTAGCTTGTCTTAAATTGTGGGGCTTCCATGGGCATGGGAAAGTCTTACCCCCTGCAAGGTTAGGGTCAGCTAAACAAATGAGAAGCTTCACAGAAAAGGACAAGAAATGTGAAAACAGCACAGCTAACTTAACCTTTCTGTACGTACCAATGGTGGAAACTATGGCATAGAATCACAGAATTGACTGGGTTGGAAAAGACCTCCGAGATCATCAAGTCCAACCCTTGGTCCAACTCCAGACCGTTTACCAGGTCATGGCACTCAGTGCCACGTCCAATCTCAGTTTAAAAACCTCCAGGCATGGGGAATCCACCCACTCTGGGCAGGCCATTCCAATGCCTGATTACTCACTCTGTACAGAATTTTTTTCTGATACCCAACCTGAATTTCCCCTGGCAAAGGTTGAGCCCATGCCCCCTTGTCCTATTGCTGACTGCCTGGCATAGATTTACTCTAGAAACCATGATTCATATAGAAGTCAATGTGTCACATTAAATCGACAAGAGAGGGAAGACCAGAGCATTCTGAACAGGACACGATACCAGAGCAACAGCAGCACCAACACAACGGCTGAAACTTGCAGTTTTTCTATTGCACAGAACATAAACTTCTGATGGGAATACTTGTGCTGAAGAAGTCTGGCAAAATATAGGGGAAGTCTGCTCTAAACTCAGAAGTTTCTGGTTTGGCACAGCATTTCCAGACTTTGATATCCATAAACAGACTTAAGAGTTTCTTTTTGAAAGCAGAGCTCAAAATTGCCAGCAGCTCCACCAGAAGCTGAGAAGGCCTGACTGGCTGTGGTTACAGACTCAACAACAGCAGTGCCCAAACAGCTTTGCTATCATTTTATTCCCCATTTTCATACCCACCTCCTCTGTGCTAGCAACAACATTCATGGAACTTATTTTAACACAATTTACAGCCAGATCAGTTCCTCACCCCAGTTCATTGCACAGCAATAGGCAATCCTGCCAACCAGGAGTGTGAGCAGGATGATTGGAAAGAAGCCAAAGCATGAGAGCCACTAAAAAATAAAAGTCAGAGCACAAAGAACCAAACACAAAATACCTTACTCACCAAAGGTACAGTTAACACAGGCTACTGAAGCACCAGAATACTGTCAAGATGTTCACGAGAAGCACTGCTTCAAATTTAGACAACTGAAGAATTTTCATTGGTTTTTATCTAAGAAAATTCTGTCATTTCGGGGGGAAAAAACCCCAACAAATACTGGCAGGGGAATATATATGACCAGTAAGTCATTACATGTCCATCTCTTTTCCAGCAAACCATCATAGGAACCTAAACATCAATTCAGGGTTGGCAATTCACATGCATATTCTAAAGCATCTGGAAGTTTGACAAAGTGAACACCAATCTCATTAATTCAGCAGAGCTTTTTGTTGAAGTCAAATTAGGTGTCAGTTCAATTTTTTACTGACAATAAAAATTTCCAAACTCTTGAATATTCTCTATCCTTTGTCAAAAAAAACACAAGGATTTTTAAAATTTCACACTCATTCTCTGAAGTCTAGCAGAGAAGTCAGAAATAACCTATCAGAACACTGAATTGAAGAAAATTGTTTGCCTACAAGTTTCCTGTATCTTTGCAATATACTTGAAAATCATGAAGATGGTGAAAATATACAGAACTGGTCATCTTTCTTGCAGCTTTCCAGTGAACATGGAACCAATCCAAGCTTACTGACAAGCAAGGATGTTCCCTGCAAAATTGAAGCTCAGTGTAGCAGTAGACAGGTTTTATAAAAATATCCAGTTTTCTTATCTTAAATATAATTACAAATTGCTGGCCACAGGCTAGAATACTGTATCTAAAGAAGTGGTTCTACCAGCAGCTAGGTTTGGGTAACATAATAAAAACAAAAACAAAACCAAAAACCAATAGCTTCCCTCCCCTCACAAAAAACCCCAAATTGACACACCCAAAAAACCTCCTTAAACTCTATCCAGTTGTAGTCCATAAGTTCTAGCAAATCTGACAGCACTGGAATGACATATTAAAATTATAATTCGTTTAACCTAGATCAGAAAGTGGGTGTTTTTCATTTAAAAAAAACAGAAGTCTGCTGTGGCCTGACACAGACCACAAACACTAAATAGCTCAATTATTTCCTGATTAGGACTAACAAAGAATTTTCTACAATAGATGTCACTTCAGATATTAAAAACAATAACCAGAAGTTTAATAACAATAAGTAATAGCATTCTTACACTTAATGCTGTTATTAAAACACTAACCGCAGGTAGTTGCAGATTTGGTCTGTATGAAGCTTCCAGGTGAAGGCCAGCAATAATAAACATCACACTGAGAACATGAAGTACCAAATCATATTAATATCAGTGAAATTGCTCCCTCCTTATTGAGGCAATGGTCAGAACAACCCCAAATCTTACCTCTTATCTCTCCAAATGTGTGCTCATCAGACTAGTGAACTTCTCAGTTTAACATTCCAGCCAGAACAGAGCATTTCCCACAGCACATTGTATAATAGTGCTGATTCAGTACTGACTGAATAAAAACAAAACTACCCCAGCAAAGTCCTTCCACTGAAATCACTGCTACCTTTTCTAGCTGCTACCACACTCTCTCAGCTTCCAGACAGCTTCAACCACAGGGAGCTCATAATCTCACAGAACAGGATCAGATTATTATATGCCTGGAAAGATTTCCAGAGAGGTAAAAAGAGTATGTTGCACAGGTTAAGTGCAACTTTGTAAGATCATAAAATAATTTATCAAAATTCAAAACTCTACCATTAAAAAAATATATTTCCTACCTACCTAGCTGTGAAACCAGCTATTACAAGACACTGACATTTCTGAAAAGCATATAATCTTCAAGTTATTTAAGGTAGAGCTGGAGAATGACTGTAGGAAAATTACTGGTAACACTGAAAGCTTTGGCATGAACAGGAGCAGTCAGTCTTCTGCTCTGCTCTCCCAACTTACACCCTGATCAAAAAAGGTGCACATCAGGAAAACTTTACTTCATACCTAGAAGATCAGAGTGCAAACCAGATATCCTATTTATGATCCTGGCTATGACCACAGAAGCCTAAGCCAGCTTTTGTTCAAACACTCCTGCATCAGTAACATGTGCTGCACAGAAGGATAAAACAGACACCTGGGTAGAACTTGCCCTACCACCATGCCAAAATGTCTCAAACAGACCTGGTTTTTTTGTTCTACCACCTACACAAGTCTGTAACACCTAAAATAGACTGTGCTTATTGCCACTATGTGCACCTGTGTTCCATATTTCCCCTAAACCACCTGAAAACACTTTTCTGTACCTTTTATTAAAAGAAACCATAACTTCAGTAGCTGCACCAATGTTTTTTTTCTCCTGTATGTTAGCCAAGTATCCTACAAAATATAAGCACCAGAAATGATCTATCAAAACATCTACATACCCATAGCAGCAGTTGGCCTTTGCTGGGAAAAGATGATTAAAACTGTAGCCTCTGGAATTGATAATACTTTCAAGAAATATCCTGGAAGCTTTGGAAGAAATATATGTACATAAACCAGATTTTCACAACTGTAAGAGAAATTCATTAAACAAGTAAATACATAATCATTTGCTCAGCGTTGGGCTCCAAAAAATACACTTTGGATGATGCTGTTCAGCTGACTGCATTTTCAAACTTCCTGTGCATGCAGTAGGACACAAGTCTTATACCCCCTTATCCTGACCAATTACATTAAAAAACCTGTAGCAAAACAGGATGTCTTATTTATCATAAATGTTTATGGTTCCTAATAAATTTCAGGCATCCTGCATCCCAAAAATTGACTTTTCCTGCTAACAGAGAGAAGCTTACTTTGAAAACTTATATGTCATATACTTTTCCTCAGTGAAGATACTCAAGAAGACTTTATATAACATAACTGTATCAACTGTGTTGAAAAATCAGTCATTCTTGGTATCAATTTTACTTCTAACTTCTCCAGGAAAACTACCATTTTAGGATGTCACAGAATTTGAATTTGAATTTTATAGTAGGCACACCTTCATCCACTGGTCCACACACAATTATTCAGATGCATGTGACCACAAGACTAGCTTATTAAGCTATTTCTCCATGCAATATCTGAATGATCATGCAGACTAATTATACCTTTCTGAAAACCTAATGGCCTCTGAGGTGGCTTCCTCACTGAACAAAGACCTTAGTTGTGAGATCTGAGTCATTTCAAGCAAACATTTCACCCTGTTCTGTCATTACATTAAAAACTATGTTCTATGCACTCATTTATCTACTTTAAAAACACTGGACTGAGGCACCTGCAGTATTGCTCATCACCAGTTTCAAAGCACTACAAGATTAGAAGTCCCAACACAATAGGAGGACAACTAAGAAATACCTACTGCCAAAATTTTGTATTTTGCCTTTATAAAAGTTAATACAGACTCAATGTTAACAGAGTTCCACTATTAATACTGCTGGCTGTGCAATTCAAGATGTGGTCTTTGCTACTGGTTCAGCCATGTACATCCTCCCATGACCCCTCTGTTTATGGTCCTTCCCTTTTCCTGTTACCTTTACCACGCTTTTTTCTTGCTCTTTCAGTGGCCTCATGACACAGATGACAAGCCTGCTTTTAAGAAAAGCTTTTTCATTTACCTCAAACACAACCACAAAGGGGAAGGAAAAAAAAAATATCTCTTCCCTCATTTAGCTTAAGACATTAAAACCTGTAGTGGTGCATCTCACACACACTCGGCCCCCGTATGAGATCAGAAATGCTTGTTAGGCCTTGGCCTTGACAAAAAGCACCTGGACTGAGCTTCTCTGGAGCTTATCAGAAACACTGTCTGCTCCCAGGAACCAGTGCTGTCTAACAAGCTCATGGCTTTTAACAAACAGCCTGGGAAAGTTACTGTTCTTACCTGAATAACAACCCAAGCGGAACAATATTTTTGTTACTGAACCTTCAAGGAAAGTTACCGAACGAAAATGTAGCCTGGATAAAAAATTATTATGACTAAAGCCCCCTCTCTTGCAACCTTATAAACAGACGTGCTAAGCCAGATCTCTTGAGTTCTCCTGGACCACAGTGGGCTGTGGCCACATCTCCCTCTGAGGGGGCACCTCTCAGAACCAGGAAACTCCCAACTGCGCTGTCCTTGGAGCACCAGCGCCCAATGCTGAGGACGGAGTCTGGGCTGGTACCACTGCTCAAGGCTCCACTCTCTGCTCCTCGAGAACACAGAAAGGCATCTGACGTGAGTACTTCCCTGGATTGAGGGGAATTTTTCACCTTGTACATACTCTTCAGATCTGTGAGCATGCAAGTGTGAATGTGCTAGAGCAGCTGTACTGAGAATGTGTGAACCTTGGAGATCCTTGAGCAGTTCAGGTTTGTAAGTGAGGCCTGGGAGTTACTGTTGTGCTATAGTAAATTGTACATGATCTTTTGTTAAATTGTTTAACTTAAGCTATTGATTAAGTGCTGGTAAAACCCCTGGGCCTAATCTGTTGGTCAAGTCCACGGGTCAGTTTGGCAGGAGGGTCCACTCTGAGCCTTGGGGCTCAACAGGAGGGTCTCCCTTACTCCTTTTCATCCTTACTCTTTCCAATCCTTATCATTTCCCCCCCCTCCCTTCCCCAGCCTCCAAATAGGTAATTTGGGGTTCATTTTAGTTTAGAGTGACCGATTTTAGTGATTTTTCTCTGTGTGCTAATCACATAGTAAGTAGTAGAGGGAACCTTGCCAGCGAATTCTGTCACCCTTTTACCTTTATATTAAACCTCTTTTGCCAGTGATTCTTTGAGTGACCTACAAAAATTCATGACAAACACTTCCTGTAATTCTAGCAAAAAGTTCACTGCGGGAACCCAAAGCTTATATGGAAACTTTCAGTGCACTTACACACAGGGTAAAGTGCTGCACATTTTAGCAGCCTTTTTTCATATAAGCATCTGAGACAGGTACTAATTAAGAAAACATTTAATATAGCATGAATCACTTCTGCCAATGAGGTTTCACTTCCTCTTTACTATAAACCAAATACTTCTCTAGTCATCCACAGTTATGATTCTGGAACAAGCAGGGTAGACAAGTTCTGAATTCCCAATGCAAACAGGTCACAAGGAACCTAAAAATAAAGAAGCTCCTGTGTATCAAGGCAGGGGGAGGGAGTGCAAGAGTGCTGAACGATTTTTAATTCACAGAAAAAAGTTCAAAGTAAAATTTGCTTAACATTGTCTACCACATTTTATCTCTTCTAAAAATGAAATTCCCTTTTGACTGTAAATACTTGAAATAATAGGGAATGCAGGTTTGTTCAGTGTTTTTTCCCCTCTTCTTTTTTAAACATCATCATCATCTGATTTCACAACAGACATTAAAGTTACTTTCAAGTCACTTCTTAGGAAAGACCTTGAGAAAACACATAGCAAAAGACGGTGCTTTTCATTGAGGAAAACTAACTCCGTAGTCTCCTAGACGTGTAACAGCCAAAATAAACAACCAGCAGCACCGCAAAGTTACTATTTCTGGGATGTTGTTATCCTTTGCACCCACGGAAAAAAGTTACCGCAAAAAGCCACTTGAATTTATGTAAGGGCACCGGATGATACTTAAGCAGCACAAGAAACTAGCAAGGCGGTTCTGTCACATTAAACACCGAGTGGGTGATATTACACAGAGCTGCTGAATTACAGCATATTTTAAGTTTCTGCCGTTGCGCGACCAAGTACGTTTATTTCAGTCTTTTCCTACGTGGACGCGCAACCAGAAATTACTGTGCAATCACTGGGGACAGCGCTGCTTTCAGTTTGGTTTCGGCAGAGAACGGGAGCAAAAAGAAAAAACCACCCTTTTTTTCCCCTTTCGGAGGGAGCTAAAACGCTCCCGCCGCCCCCGCGCGGAGCCCCCTCCGCTGCCGCCGGGCCGGGCACGGGGGGCTGCGGCGGGACCGGGAGGCGGCCGAGCCCCCGCAGCCTCCACGTGGTGCCGTCCCCGCGGGCCGTGCCCGGCATGGACCGCCCCGAGCCCCCCGAGCGGCGCGGAGGGGCCACCCCGGCCCCGCGGGGCGAGCGCGGCTCCCCGGGGGCCACCGCCAGCCCGTTCCCGGCACAGACCGGCCGCTGCCGCGGGGCGCCCGGGCTCGGCGGGAGCGCGGAGTGCGGGTCCCGGGAGC
>JAWWEV010000001.1:102922854-102936794 GCA_035583235.1 Hafferia zeledoni | reverse complement strand
CGTGGGGACGGGGCAGGCGGGGAGCGCAGCGCCGCACGCCGGCGGGGAGGGGAGGCGGAGCGCCCTCCCGCCGGGCCCGACCGCGCCGCCGTCTCACCTCGGGGCTGCCGCTCGGGGCCGCCGCCTGGTCCCCGCCGCTCGGGCTCGGGCTCCGCCGGGTCGGTCCCGCCGCGCCGCCGCCCCCGCGCGTCGCCATGATGTGACGGCAGCATCCAAACAAGTGCCGAGCGCGGGGCACCGGAAGTGCTCCCACGGCCCCGCCCCTCTCCCAGCCGCAGCCAATCGCCGCCCATTTCTGCCCTCACGTGGGAGAGGCCACGCCCTCCCCGCCGCGGGGTGTGCCGGGAGCTGTAGTCCCGCCCTGGAGGGCCGGGGGCGCGGCGGGGCCGCGGGCGAGCGGTGTCAGCGGCGGCCGGTCCCGCCCTGGGTCCCGCCTACCCCATCGCTGTTCTGCCTTGGGCACGGCTTTGTAGTCTGCGCCAGCCCAGCGGCGTGGCCGTGACGGGACAGGGCGCGGGGCGGTGCCCTGGGGGGGTGGGGGGTCAGCAGAGCCCCACAAGGGGCAGCTGGTCCGATCTGCTCGGGCCGGGCACCCCAGAGGGCGGGATGGAGTCCGGGCGGCCCTTGGGAATCTCCACTGTGGGAGGCACTCGGTGACACTCGGCGAAGCTGCTGCTCCTGCAGGAAAAGTAGGGCATGTGTGCGGGAGAGCGAGTTGCGCAAGGAAGTTGTGGCAGGAATTGCTGTGGCAGGAATTGCTGTGCAGGTGTAGCCGAGGCCGGGACTGACTGCAGGGAGCGCATCTCCCGGAGGTGCCGGTGCATCCATCGGCACGGGGGGCCTGGGCTTAAGGATCGCGCCTGTGGAAGCAAGAATTGGGCGCACGGAGGGAGGAGGGAGCTGCCCAGGGTCACCTGCGCTCCTGTGCCCCCCGCCCGTGCCAGGTGCACACGGGAGCTGTGGGTGTCGGGGACCACCGTGGAATAACTTAAACTGGGGCAAGCAAACAGCCTGGAGATACAAACGTTTCGGCTTTCCAGGGAAATAACTTACCCACTTCATGTATGGTGGGAATTTTAGAGTTGCATAATAAAAAGTACCACTCTAAACCTCCCTAAGCACTTATTTCTTTAGAGAATAGGTCAAGTGTCAGTGTTCAATAAAGTCGCTGCGGTGAGGCAGTACCTGTTTAAATTGTTTTGTCCTTACATCCTAAATCTGTACTTGCCAGAACTATTCAACTGTTGGAAGATGAAAAAAAAGTTTACATTTTTGGGTATCCTCCTGATCTTTAGATGCAGGTTTTCTCCCACAAAATAAACCACTTGTTCTTTTACTTACATGCATAATACTGCTACAATTCTTGGATAAAGCAAGAAGGACCCTCCTCTTTCCCAGCAGGATTTTGTTGTTTTATGAGTTTTCTCTTGCATCCCTTCGTTAGAAAGCAGCAAGAGATCCATTCAAATATGCTCTGTTTGATCCCAGGTTGGCTTATGCAACCCTCAAATAGGGCTTTAACATTACTTGTAATTTCTCCCAAGCATTATTTGAAAGTATATATAGGTAGCAAAACATAAATTACTTTTGCACTCTTCCCCTTTCAGGCACTTTTTGGAATGGAAAGAAGATTAATTACAAATAGAGCTACTTAGAGAATGGAATAAAGAACCACAGAGCTGTTGCTGGCTGTAAGCCTTTACTGTAATAATATTAATTGTGAGACCTTTTTAAAGGAATTTGGGTGCCAAGGAGATCAGCATACATTGTGCAGCAGAAGCCATAGTGTCAAGGGGGAGTCTTTTTCAAAAACTATCAGATGTCAAAGAATTTATTTCCAGCAGTAATTCTTTTCATACATGAACTGCCTGGTTCTGATACAGTGACACAGACCAATTGTAATTGTTTTGTGAAGAAAGAATTCTTCCTAGTAAGTCAGTTTTCTAGAAGTTCTTTTTTGAGGTTAGCTGATGAAGGCATAGTGAGAGGTACCATCAGGTCCACAATTCAGACACAGATATCTGGTGCACTGTGTGCCTGCTGTGCTGTTGTCCTCTGAAGAACACAAATGTGAAATGGAAAAAAATTACTTTTAGTATTTTCAATTACATTGATGATCCTATCCCTGTGTCTCTTTGTGTTTCTGTGAACTGCTTTCCCTCAAAAATGCACTTACCAACAAAGTGCATGTCAACAGTACTGGAAATTCATATTCCACTCCTACAAGTAAGTACACGTACTGAGAGGAGGTTGAGAATGTATTTTCAGTTGTGCCCTGTCAATGACCTTGCTAGAGATTGCTTGTGCAATCCTGCACACCAGCAGCTGCCAAGTAGGAGTTCCACCCAACTGGCCATTGCCAAGAAGGTGGAGTGGTCTCGTGTTTTGACATGCAAGAACCTGAAATTTTAGGAAAATAAGTTCTTTTAATTTATTATTTAGGATGTAACTAAGTATCCATTGGTAAAAATCTTTAGTCATCAGCTTTTTACAAATTTTTGGGGTAGTTGATGCTTATGAATGTGGTTACTACCATACTTGAGTAGTCTGGCTTCATGAACTCTGTACATGTCAGCCAGTCTGACATCTGTCTTGGGTACTTCACCACCCTCATTGTGGGAGACTCCCAGGCAACGGGGTGAAAAAATAGATTCTTCATTATGTTTTAATCAGATCAGTAAGGCAACAACTAGAACTAAATGCTCAAAACTCTAAACAATGACAACTGAGAAACTGTGAAATAAAGATGATATTTCTGTTCTTACATGCAATGCAGTCAGGGACTACTGAAATGCAGCAACAAATTGCATTTTGTACATTTCTCATGATTATTATGATAATTGCTTTTATTGAAACACTGAAGAAGCTCTGGACTACCAGAATGGTTCTTAGAACACTTCCCTTCTGGTGGAACCATGACACTAAGAACAGTAATTCTTTTAATGTTACTTTTCACTGAATGACCAATCAAAAATTAAAATGAAAGCAGGAAAGAAATAGAAAAATACAAGCAAAAAACCCAACACCAATCACCACTCTTCTACTTCACAGGATCCTAAAATTCAATGATGGCTACTAGGGAAATTGCCTGGAGCCCAGGGGGGGACAATACTGGAAATATGTGCTTGGTTGAACATATCATATAAATAAAATAAATAAAACCAAACAAGATGCTATAAATAAAACCAAACAAGATGTTGGGGTACATACATGTGGAATAGGATGAGTAATACAGAAAATGAAACCAGGATGTGTCAGCTGGGTGGTGTTGTCTCTTATATGCTTGTGGCATGTCACATCTGCCTCCCAGAAAATGAACTCCAAAGGTGAATGAGCTCTAAGGAAATCTGCCACAAAATTATTTGGTATATGGAAAAATGCTCCCATTAAAATATAAAAAGAGTGAAAATTTTGAAACTTCTTGCTTGGCTCAAGAAGTAACCCATGGGACATGATGAAAGGGAGGTAAAGTCAAGTTCTTCTGTGTTCCTACATCACACACTGTTCAGCCAAATTACAAACCAGCACATTTGAAAATGATAAAAAGATATTCCCCCTTCACACATCAATTAATTACTTACCCCACAATACCAGTAAATTAGTGAACTAGTACAAAAAAGGAACTGTACTTTTCTATGAATAAGGATGATAGCCAGTTACAGGTTCATGCAAATATAGTTTGAAATAGAATTTGGATGTCACCAACTGTGGTAGGAAGGTGAGCCTTGGCCCACCGTGATGAGACAGGTCTTTGACAGCACATCCCATCAGGAGGGTTTGCTGTTTCCACATCCACAGTATCTGCAGAGGCTCCTCTCTTGGAGCAGCACCTTCCATCCACCCAACACATGATGGTCCTGAAAGTCTTGTTACATATGATACAGGATGAAAGGCAGTGATGATGCAGCCCAACCAGAACTGTTTGATGTCTAAATTGCATGCATCAAAGTCATGAAAGGGCACAAGGCCATCATTAAAACATTTCTGAAGTAAGCAGGACAAGAAGCTGGGTATAATCAATCTATTCTCAGGCCTTTTTTTTTTTCACTGTGAGGTAAATGCGGCTCATTTCTCCTTGGGAAGGGGAGGAAATGCAGAAAAGCACCAGTTTTATCTGGCTCTGAAACCTTCACACTTCTACATGGAAACCACAGCCAAGAGAACAAACAAATAAAAGCAACAGCAGAATTAAGGTTTTGCGTATGCATACAAGTAAAACCCCCCACACTAAGGATGATTTTCTCTAGAGCATCATGTATCAAAGCAGGCATCAAATCTTCATTCTTCTAATTTCATATATAACTCTTAACTAAATGCATTTTTCTTCTTTCCCTACTTTGCCAGAATCACATTGAGAAAAAATAACCTATCTGCCCATGTAGTTTTGATTAAGGATACTTCCCAAGTTTATCTCAAGAGGTTTGTCATAGATTCATGAACCTTTGAATTAGCAAAGGAAAACGTCCCCACCCCGCGCCATAATGAAAACCAGGCTTTGAGGAAACTAAGCAAGTGATTTCATTGTTAAAGATAATTACTATAGTGTGCTGTCTCATTAAAAATCATAGTGTGACAAACTAATGCTAATTATTTTGGTTGTTCCTTGTCTTGCCATGATATCCAGTTAAAAATAACAGCTGAAAAGTACATTTTAAAAAATATATTTAGACATCAATGAGTTTGCATATATATATATGTATGTATGTATATATATGTGTATATATATATCCATATATTTACACACACATATAGCAAATACTGGGCTATACTGAGAATAAAATGAAGGCATGCATGTCTTCTGATGTTTTTGTAGAAATTGTTGTTTTCTCCAATAGTTACCTTTAATATATACAAACAAAATATAGTAAGAAACTAAATTACTGTTATTTGCCATTTTGTTTATCAAAAATTGGAATGATGATCTAACACCCCCTCCCCCAAACACGCCAAATGCTTAAAACAAAGGGAAAAAAGCATTGAAAGTGAATCATTTGGAAGAAAAGTCTACTAATGGGTAACATTATTTAAGGCTAGGGTTCTGTACTGTTGTCACAGATACGTTGGTCAGCACTTACTGAGACAGAGTATCAGGCCAGATTATACATCTTCCGAACTGCTGAACTGAAACCCAGACCATTATCAGAATGGTTCTTGATGCTGTAATAGCACAATGACACTCCAGACACAGCCCGTGGACCAAGGGCCTGATGTGGCTGCTCCTGCTTGGCAGTGCACTGAGAAGTAACCAGACACACTTTGTTCCTTTCTGTGCAATAGCTATTGCAAAGTAAAAGTCAATAATGTGTGAGTGGCCACAGTTCAAGGACCCACCTCCCGGTCCAGCGACAGGCTCCTGCACATAGGGTTATTCTTTACAACCATGAGGTAAAAATTGACACCCTGCACTTCCGTACTACATATATCACCCTACCAAACAAACACCAGAATCACCAAACAGCAAGGAGGAAAAAAAATACTGAAGCAAAAAAAAAAAAAAAAAATCCAAAGTTTACTAAAACAATGCAGTTTAACTTTGAAAATTCTAATTCCAGGATTTTAGAATCATTCCTCTTCCTTATCTTCCAAACAAATCACTAAATAAAAAAAAATCTCAATAGGTATTAACTAATACAACTGGACTAGTAAACTAATATGTGAAGAGGATTCTTTGGTGCACAGAATAACTGGAGATGTTGGCATCTCAGAAGAAAGCTGTATCACTCTTCTAAGCTAACCTACATGATTCCTGGGTAATCTTTTCCCTGTTTCTCCAAGGTTAATCCCCAAATCTGCAAGTTCAGATTTTAATAAGAAAACTTAAAAATTTTTTTGTTTGCTTCTCCTCAGTGTTTTAAACAACCACACTTTCTGTCACATTGTATTCATTACATTCATTCTTGGTTTCTTTTTTTTCATTGATTTCATATTGTTGTTTTGCTGAATTTTAGCATCTGCACCATCCCAGCACTTGGAATGATGTTGTTAAGAAAACACCAGCACACCTGCTTATATAATACACTATTATGACACATTTGGGCTACAAAGGCATACAAAATTCACGATGATTGTGAAAAGGTCTTCCTGTGTTCATCTCGTATGACAAGAGGAATGCAGCACCTTCCCCCTTCCCATGCAGAATAAGAACTGTTAGGAACTTGTAGCACCTACCTAAATGAAAAGCATAGGCCAGGCCTGAAAACTGCATAATGACACAAACTTACTTCAGTTCTCCAGGTTAAAATCAGATACACATATTTGAAAATACTAATATATGATAAGACTTTAAGTATCAGATTTCTAGTCAGGTTCAGCCTTGCTACATTACTACCTGTTTAAATGCAAATTCAAACAGTGAGTTGTTTTGTTTTTTCATAGACCTGCTTTACATGAGACTTGGAAAACAAAGGTTTTATATGTAGGAACCATCTTTTATGAGAGATGGAGTTTAGTATCTATAACCACTACATAGGTTATGCTTACATGAAAAGAAAGATGAGGCTTGATGTACAAACCCCATGCAAAAGGTAATAAGTAAGGTAATAATACATCTGAAAACTCTAGGAATGATCAGGCTTATTTTTAAGAAAGTGAACATTTGGAGCAGTGATTTTGAACTCTCAGTCATCCAGGGAAGACTTGCCACTCTCAGAATAGAACTGCCCGTCTTTTTAGGTATCCTGTCAAACTGTACTGTAGACAGATCCTAATATGTCCACCATAAATCTATGAGCAGTTGAATTTGTCAAGAGTAACCAGTAATCTGCAAATAGTCTGATTTTTATGAGCATAACAGATTTAACTTTTGTGGCCTTCAATTAATCCCAGATATAAAAAGCTCCTTAAGTATCTCTTATTTACCATGACTTATCTCACATCTGTTTACTAAGTGAAAAACACTATCAAAATACAAATTGTCCTTAAAAAGGGTTGCAGTTGAGAAAGTGCAGGGTAATAAACTAATTTGAGAAGCCAAATATATGCAGGCTTAAAACAATTTTTTACCTAATGAGAAGTACAGGAGAGCTTTCTGTCCAAGTTGCTAATGGAGACAATTTTAAATAGACCCTTTTTGCTCTAACAGCAGTTAAAACTACTTAGGTCTTTCAGTTCCCACGAGATGAATATTGACTGAGTAATTACAGCTATAATCTTTTTCAGTCTCCTTACAAAAGTTTTCTGCAGAATTATGTCATTAAGACAGAGCTTACTGTATGTAACTTGCCTACAATTCAATTGTGCTTAATGGCTCCAACCTACTTAATTTTACCCATTTTCCTTTGTATTTGGAATTTCATGAATGTTTTGCCACAGAAGTTTATGAAATAGATGATAAACATAATATCAAGCTTTCATTTATATATATAAAGATATTGACTTAACAGTAAAACTACAGAAAACATCCCAACGCCTCTGAAGAATCAAAATCTTTTAGAGAAAACCCCCTATTTTTAATATAAATTCCATGTCTTAAACAGTGTGACTATGTGTATTTTTGAAATATGTGTCTGAAGTATGTTTGCCCCTCACTCTGCTCTCCCTCCAAATAAAAAAGCCAATTTTATACATATCTACAGTATTTAATAAAGATGTCCAAACCAGCAATAGTTTTTACATAAATGTTTCAGCACTTAAAATAAACATTTAATTTGCTCTCAGCTCGGACAGCAAAATTTAATGGAAACATAACAGCCTTCTGTAGAGAGAACACATTAAACAGTTTCTCTGTGGGGAAAGGCAGTATCTTAATAGGATGATTTAACAAAAAAGAAGTTAATTCTTGCAGTATTTTAATGCTTAAATGTTTGCCACTTGACTGATAAATAATCAGCTTCTTTTGGAGTCTGCATTAGTATTTTTTAACAAATCATTGAAAGTCATTCAATAAGGTTTTCTATAAAGTCTTTGGCTACATACATTAAGGAAGTTAAATACACAAGAAATCTACCAGCTACAAGTACCTTAAAAATAGTACACATTTACAGATTATACAGGGATCAGAGTGCAAATGTCAAGAGAGAATTGTTTTCAAGGACTAAGTTACTTACAACACCCATTTTTACATCTCAAACAGAAGGCTGTAGACAAAAACCCCTGTGATTCTTAGATTTAGAAATCTCTTTAAAGAGCTTCTTGACCACCTAAATATGCCTGAAACTGAACCATTGTTTCACGTGTTAATGTCATCACTTTTAATTATGACATATAACCTGCAGTGTCTGCCTCCTTTTTTTTTCTTTTGAAGAATATAGAAGTTCAGAAACTGCTCATATAAAGAACAGAAATACTGGTTGTATTCCCATATGGAATTATAATGATTTTAGATTCTTTTATGTCTTTTGAAGATATTTTTGTAAGCAAAATATGAAAGCGAAAATCCATGTCAGTCCTCAGAAAAAGCTTTGGGTCATAGTGATTTTGTGAAACTGCTTAATTTTCTTCTTGCAGCATTTCTTCTATTTCTTTATCCCAGTTTTCATCACGCTTTTCTGATTCTGTCACCACCTCATACTCTTGAAGCTCTTGTTGTAGTTCCTTTTCCCAATCAGCAGTTTCTTCTACAAAAGATAAATAATGTAAGAATTTAATTGATAGTATAGATGTTGCTTATTTATATAAAACCAGATGAATTTGCACTGAATCTCTCATATTTCCTAAAATTTATTGACAATTCTCCTTAAAAACTAAAGAAGCTTCAAGAGCAGAAATTTCACCTTCTTATTGATCACAAGTAGGAATTAATTAATATACAAGTCTATAGTCCAATGTGCATACTATAACAAAGATCTAAAAAGCAAATACACAGCTAAGTCATTATGAGCATCCCTTTGCCAGATCATTTCCTACAGTCTTTCAGACTGCTATCAACTGAATCAACTTTGCACTTTTTAATCCACAAAATTACAAGTTCATTAATGTGCTGATACACTCTTGAAATAAAAAAAATCAAGATCAATTACTGTGGCTAATTTAAAAAAAAAGAAGCAGGTATTCTGCTCACTGGCAATTGTAGCTAGGCAAGTTCATTTAATCAGGGTTAAAGGTAATCATATTTCATACTTCAGGGCAAAAAATGAGTAAGAAGGCATTAGAGTGTCGTTAATCTCTATTTTAATTAGCGCTACCTATCACAGGCAAGAGTATGGGGGAGGAGATGAGATGTGTTACATGTTGGTTAGTACTTCAGCCTAGATCCGAAGGTTCGCAATTCCATAGTCCAGGTCAGTAAGGCCAGCTAAGATTTCTCAAATAACACATTAATGACTTATGGAAACACTTTCATCAAAGAAATAGATGCTCATTACAATTCTTCAAGCTTGGCTATGTACTGGAAAGAAAATTCAGGAAACAATGATTCAGCAACATCCCAAGAACATTTTAAGAGGAATTCTGAAAATTGGGTGAAGTATCTGATAACCATCTACCTATACAGGGGTCTTGATAGTAAACTGTTCATTGTGTATGGCCAGAGTCACACCATCACAGACTGTTTCTATGCTCTTTACACTGGTATTAGTTCTTCCGAATTATTTTCAGTATAAGCTCCACTTAATTTCTTCTCATCATTCTGAGAACTATTTGTTAAATTTTAACTGTTCCAAATGCCTGTAAACCTTTTAGAGCAGAGGCCTCTGCAAGTTCATAGTCTGGTGCAAATACTGCCTTTTTAGCTGGTGCCACAACAAGAAAACAGAGCCTGACTTCCCAATACTGTACTTCACCTACAAGGATGTCAAAGGAAACAAAAAATCATATGCATAAGAAGCAATGAAAGAGAAGGCAGGGAAAGGAGGAGATAGAAAAAACCACCCCACACTCACTTTCATAAAGGAGCGACCTAAAAAATTCTTAGGTGCTTTGGATTTAACCCCTTCACAGCTGATACTCTGTGTTAAGATATGGCTTGATCGTGGGGAAGATGGTATTTAATTTCTGAAATACCTCACTGCAGGTCATTTCACACACTTTGAAAAAACCTGTCACA
The DNA here is from genome assembly GCA_035583235.1 of Hafferia zeledoni. Classification (NCBI taxonomy): domain Eukaryota; kingdom Metazoa; phylum Chordata; class Aves; order Passeriformes; family Thamnophilidae; genus Hafferia; species Hafferia zeledoni. The sequence goes on along the minus strand of JAWWEV010000001.1, from coordinate 102,926,812 downwards.
AATCTACTTTTCTAAATCGAATTGCAACTTTTTTTTATTAAATCAACCTATCTTAGAATGGCTATTTTAACACACAGAGGTAATAATTACTTTACCTTCTACTACTGAAGTATCTTCTTTCTTTTTGTCTAGCACTAGTTGTTCCATTTCTTTTCTTAGGTCTTCCTGATTCAGATTACAGGCATCAAAAGCATCACTCACAAATTCTGATACACCTGGACTTGTGGAAATCTCTTCCTCATCCTGCATCAAGACAGTTTAGTATAAACTTATCCAGACAGGGGAAAAAAATGTCACTCATATTTCCACTCATGTGACTGTTTGTAAATAGGGTCAGCAAAGAACGAACCAAATGCATTACTCTGACAACTATTTTTCTTTCTGGTCTACTTTTTTTAAAGAGTATTTTTGTACAGACCAAAATGTTAGTTGTACTGAAAGTGATCTGCTTTACATCCTAGGCTGCCTTTTTGTGCTTTCTTAACAACTTTAATTCTGTTTTTGTAATCTTCAGAAACAATAATAAACTCATAAGTAGTTTAGAACAGGACCTAAGACTAATATTAAAACTTTGATCACAATTCAGTAACAGTTTTCTCCACAATAATAAGATTATAAGAGAGGACTGTTCTTTGGAAATCTTTTTAGCTTCATTTAGTCCACTGCATATTATTGGCAAGTGAATGCACAGCTCTGCTTCTGCCAAGAGTGTTCTCTGGCACCGATTTTACAATCCAGAAATGAACAAGGGTCATTATATGTCCAAGGTAAAGGTTTCTGCAGTATCAAGCAAAAGTGCAATAAACCAATGTCACTATTGCAATGAATCATTTAGATTTCCTACACTTCAGCCTGACCACTGCTGAAGAGTTGGACAGAACAAGGCAAAAGTACATTTTTATGAAGTACTCCTCATGTCTGAACACAATACTAACCTTCTACTCCAAGCATTTTGGAAATGTCACTCTTGGGAGGAAAGAGGTATCTTCTTATAATGTGCAGGATACTAATGAAAGCATTTTTCAGATAAACTATTGTTTCTTCTAATTAGAATGAGTTTTAAGATTATATGCTAAAAATTAATATCACAGCAAAACAGCAGCACATTAGGACTGTCAGATACTATATTACTATGGTTTCACAGCAGTACTTACTTAAAAGGATGCATAATTGCCTACTAAGGAACAGCTTTACATACTAAATACAGATAAAATGTAACAGCATATTTACCTCTTGAGATTTTGTCTGAGGCTTTATTGTAACAGGTGGTGTTTTCGGTCGTACTGTTTCTATTAAGGTGGGGAAAAAAGGTAGATGACATTTAAATATATAAAAATATCATTTAATCTGTATGGCTATTAAATATACAAGGAAATAGTGCATTTTAAATTTTAAGGCATTCTGGTAGTTAAGGGCTGAATTCAGCCATAGGTGAAGCATTTCAAACAACAAAATGGAAGAGAAGCAGTTTCCCATTCTTAATTAAGGAAAATTTAGCAAACCATTTCCTCATTAAAAGTCCAAAGTTAAAGGACAGGAACCCCTCTGACCCTGAAAACAATCCAAAAATCTATGTCAATAGGAGCAGTTGAGAATCTGAAAGCCCGTCTTCTATAAAACACTTAAGAGGTTGTACCACATGTCACAAGATCTTTAAAGTTATAAATGCACAGATTTGGTCATGAAATCCAGTTGCTGTTTACCACAGAAGTTCCCAAACTCCCCAGGTTGGGTACTACTGCTGACATGGCAAAGAAAGTCACTGAAAAACATAAACCCTAGAAGCTGGTCCCAATTTCCTAAAAAAATTTGCTGTGCATTCTGTATTTAGTAGCGCAGTGCTAGGAAGACAATGATTGTTTACAGGCAAGGACAGACCACTTTCCTGGCAGGTAAAGGAACACCCCCAGCTTTCTTCCTTGTGCAATTACCAGGATAGAGTTACAATACAGAGCCAGGTGGCTGCAAGAACAATTAACATACAGGGCAAGTTGTGGTAATGAAGGAATGCTTGCTTAGCTTGTTTAAATATGCAAAGCAGCTTTGAGCTTGCAGCTTTGCTTCCTGCAGTGTGCCCAGGTGGACCCTTCCTGCTAACTCAGCAATTTCATAATGGGGAATTTTTTCATGTTCAATTTTTAGAACTAAGATCAGTTTTAATTAAAATACTTTCCTAATTGGTAGCTATCACTGCTTTTATATAGCTCATCTACACAATGTCCACTGCTCTGTCCCATCCTCTCTCTTACACCAGAATGTGGAACATCTTCCACCTGTATCTTCTTTTTACATTTCACATCAACCGTGCTAATTTAACTTTCAGAAAAGAGCAGCTAAGGAGGAGCCAGAGAGACATAAAAATGGAAGGCTAACAATTCTATTTTATAGCAGTTAGCTTTCAGAAAAAACACTGATCATAATGAAGAATTGCCAACAGGCAATTACTTCCAGTTTTAGCCTCCAGTTAGGGAGTCCAACCTTCAAAAGCATTACTTAAGCCAAAAATAACATGGATGATTCAGAGCTTCCCAAATGTATGCAATTTCTGAATGAAACAAAACATGTATTTACTATAGTCTGGTACACATATCTTTTCCATTACAGAACACAGAATCATTAGGACAGTAAGTCTATCTGCATACCCTGGACTGGTGGTCTAAACTGTTATGAGAGCCACAACAGGCCAAAAGATAGGGATTTGAGTTTTTTTTAAACTGAAGATATGTTTTGGTTTAGTCACAATAGAAATTTTACTAGAATCCCACAACTTTCACTTTGACTGGTAATTTCTATGGGTTTAGATGAGTCAAAAATTAAATTTTTGTTGTTCAACAGGTCAAATGACATCTCTCCTGTACAGTTGAGACACTTCAATTAAAACAGCCACAGTTTTGGACAGCAGGCAACTGTCCTGAATAAAATAAGTGGGAGTTGGTGCCTCTTGGTCTGCAGTAGCTTCTAGAATAGCCTGTCCTGTCAGCATTGTGTGGGTATTAACTTAGAGAAAACTACTTTTTTCACTCTAGATGGGGACCTTGCCTAGGCTGACACAGGCACACTTCAAGCAGAACTTGTGAGAAACAGAATGAGACAAACTGACAACAAAGGCACACACATGCACAAAAGCTTGAGGAAGCCACTACAATCCTTTCCAAAAAGGTATCTTCTATGCAACATGCAAGCCCAGCTCTGAAATTCCGCTTGTAACCTGCCCTTCACCCCAAGGTGCAGCTGTCAGTGTCCAAGAAGCCAAGGCCCAGCTGAGTAACCTCAGCTCAGACTATGCAGAAAATTAATAAGCTGTGCAAAAGACCTGTGAGAAAATCTGTAAAAAATAAGAAAGGTGATGCTAGAAACTGACGTAGGATTAGAAAGATGGGCCCATTGGCAGGGAAAAGAAGAAGAAGACAAGAGGAAGAAGTACTGGGAAAGCTATTATATTTGAAACGAGGGAAAAAGAAGTGAGCTTGGCAGTGATCAGCTGTCTGTCTCTGTCAGGCCAGCAGTGTCAACATGACAGGACATGAATATTAATGGATTTCATGGATGACAACAATTTATTGATATTGAGGATACAACAATCTGTTCCAAGGTGCAGCAAAAGCTTTCTCCTTCTGTCCAATACCTGCCCAGATTGCCATGACTCTTCAGGTGTCTTACCCAAGGGGGTGGGCCCATCTAGCTTAAGACAGGATTTAACAAGCTATTTCTTATCTTTTGCATCTTTGCCAGTAACTGCTTTATGCTCTTTCAACTGCTTATATTCCTGCTTGCAGGTTTTTTTTTTCATGCAGATAAAGAAGCACAGTGGTCCATAAGAGGGTCAGTAAGAACCATCTGTATAAACTGATCAATGTAACTGAAGACACCTATGTGGGTACTGACAGGAAGCTCAACAGGAGCCAACAGTGTGCCCAGGTGGCCAAGAAGGCCAATGGGATCCTGGCCTGTATCAAAA
>JAWWEV010000001.1:102863392-102914079 GCA_035583235.1 Hafferia zeledoni | reverse complement strand
GTGCCTCACCTAAAAAATCCACTGTGCAGGCTGGAAGGGCACACCCACGTGGGGAGAGCCCTTCCCAAATCTTTGTTTGCAAAGTCTGGCCATACATACAGACATACATACATGTATCCCTGGAAACCTGTTCATATGTAATTGTACGAGGTGCAAGAGCTACTGAGACATTTGCTGTCTGGTGACATTCTAGTGTTGTTGGACAATGTAGTTTTGGTCAATCCTGGAACCAAGCTGGAGAACAAAATGATTTTATTTCCATTAAGGGCAAATATATTTTTGAACTAAGGTACTTATAAAAGCTCACAATGAGGTGGTACTGAGCCTTCGAAAAATAGAATTAGTGGTGGAAAGCAACACTTCCCCTTTCAAATGACCAAGAAACTTATTCTCCATCTTACAAATCCATACCTGTATTAAAAATGTATATCTAGCAATAATTCTATTATTAGTTCATATTGGCAAAACTCTCATAACCTTTACAATGGTGGGATAAGGGGGAAAAAATAATGTAAGGCTTTGGTTTCATGGGGAAAATTCTTTATATGCCAGGAGAATCTTTTCTACACAGCTACCCTGGTTCTTAGCCATGCAGATGTTTCAGGAGTTATCTGTTAAAACAGTGATGTTCAAACCTGCATAAAAAATCTTTCTACCACAGCCTACCCTGGTGTCACAGGCAGTGAACCCATGGATTTTTGCTTCCAAAGCAAATTATGGGATAGACCTTTTTATCGTTAACAGTCTACACTTACTTTTCCTCTCAAATTCAAAGTCCTTTTTCCTTCCTAAACAATCAGAGTGATTAGCAGATTAGAATCAGTTTCCCATAATGAGAGAGGGCAGGTATTTGACCAAACTACACAGGCAAAACTGTTGCAGTTCAGATCGCACAAGACAAAGCACAGTAAAGAAACATCTCAGATTAACCTCTCAGGTTGTATTAATCCAGCGTTTCAGAACATCAATTTAAAAAGTCCCTTTAGTAAGGAGTATAGATCTATACTTTGGATTAATTTTATCTATTAATCTACAGTAAAGCAGGAATCTCACTCATAGCAGATTACAGCTCTGTCCCATCCTTGGCAGTGCTCGAGGCCAGTCTGGATGGGGTTTGGAGCAGCCTGGTGTCCTGGAAAGTGTTCCCACCCATGGCAGGAGGGGTGGAACGAGAAGATCTTTAAGGTCCCTTCCAAGCCAAATCATTCTATGATTCTTACAGAAGACTTCAACAAAATCATTAAATCCCATTAATTTCCTATGAAAACAAATCACACACACGCCCCCCTCCCAATTCGTGAAGTACATTACTCTACACAGACAAACCTATTCTGTCTATACAAAGCCCGTGTCCCACAGCGCCAACAGAACAGATATTTAGGGAAACGCTACTCCTTTGATAACAGCTCTGAAAGAGATGGCAACGCCTGCAGCCGCTGCCTCGGCTGACACTGTGAAGCAGCCCCGGACACTCACTGCCGAGCCCCTTGGCCTGGCTGAGCAGCGCCTCCGAGTCCGCCTGCAGCTCGCCCTGATCCTGATCCTGCTCCTGCGCGGCCGGACCGGCCTCCTCCTCCTGCTGCTCCTGCTCGGGGCTGCTCCCCTTGCCGGCGGGCAGCAGCCGCTCCTCCCCGGCCCGCTCCAGCCCGAGCCAGCTGCCCAGGCCGCGCAACATCCCTGCGACTGCGGCTGCGGCGGTGCCGGCGCTTCCCTGCGGGACCCGGACCGGCCGCTCCCGCCGCTTCCGCGTGCGCCACTTCCGCCGGGCGCGGGCGAGAGAAGGGGCGGGGGCGCGCGGGGCGGGAGCGCGCGGCACCTGTCGCGTGTATCGCGCCTGTCGCGGCGGATCGTGGGGAGTCTCGCGGGGCCGGCGCTGAGCGCTGAGCCCTGAGCGCTGCCGCGACCCGCCCTGCCCCGCCCCGGCGGGAGCCCGCGGGCTGTGCTCGGAGGCGCCTCCCCTGCGGCTGTCCCGGCACCGCCGCCGCACCCGGGGCTCGCTGCGGCCCCGCCCGGAGCGCTCGGAGCTTTCGGCCCCCGGGCCCCCGCTCGGAGCGCCCGCCCGTGGCTCCTGCGTAAGTTGGAGGCCTCTCCCCGCTTGGGCGCGGCGCCCCGAGGCTCCCGCGGGCCGGCACGGGCGGGAGCGGCAGCCCTGGGGATGAGGCTGGACGGAGAGATTCCTGTGCCAGTTCCTGGAGAAACAATTTGTTCCAGTGGTCGCTTTCAGCTCACTCTACCTTATTTCTCCTTTTACAAGTGACTTCCGAAACCACCCGGAGTTCTCTGGTTCTGGTTGCAAGTAAACATTGCGTTTCCTGAAGCTGTTGGGAAATCGCTGTTTGTTTCCTAAAATCACAGCGAGCAAGCGGCGGCATTTTGGTTTCTCTAAACAAGGTTTAGGAGTTCTGAACTGGCACGTACTCAAGATTTATACTTGTTGAAATTGTGCACCCTCTTTTCCTGAAAATAGCTTTGAAAGTGGCTTAGGTGTTTATGAAGTGTGACAAGTACATTAGCTGACTTAGGAAGGAATAGTCTGAAACAGAGAGAGTAGGCTCTGAATCTTAAATTCTATGCTATAAGAAAAATGACAAATGGCAGGGAAAAATTGATTTCTGATGATCCTTTTCTCCCGAGTTAAATACTTCTAATGGTTGTGGTCTTCCTTTTGTCTGTATTGACAAGCAAATAGTAGTTTATTAATTCCTAGTATCAAGAAATTTAAGAGGATTGATAACGGGCATTGTTACATTCCTGAGCTCAGTCTCGTGAAATCCAGGCCTTATTTATGTTATTTCAGTGTAGTAAAAGGAAGAACTACAATGTTCATTCACTAGCTGCTTCTTACTACCAGCAGCTGAAGAACTGTAGTTCTTTCTTTGATTTATACTGAATGCCATTAGATCATGAGCTGTTTTGTGTTGTTTCAGATGAAATGAGTCATTAAGTAAGGAGAGACTTTCTTGACCCCAGAGTTTTTCCTCTATGGTGAGCCATGTTGTCATTGTTCAGAAATCATTCCAGAGATCAGCCCAGCTGCCTGAATGCAATGTGAATTCGGTCATGGATGAGGAACACACTCATCCTATTTCAGATGAGGTGGAGAAATGTAACTTGTAGCCAATGAACATTAGTGCCTTTGTTTGCCAAAATGTATAAATCTTGAATTGGTAGAGGTCATGCTGGGTTTGTGGATTTGCCACCCAGCACCCCTTTCTGCACAGAACTGTAAATCAGATACCTTGACCCTGTGTGTGGTTCGGCCTCTTGTGCACTGGGTGGAAGAACCTGTTTTGAGGCAACACAAGTGCTTAGCTTATGTGTAGGTGTATAAGCTGGAAGAGGTGAATCCTGCTTCCAGATTCCAAAATGGTCATAGGCATCCTGGCCTGTATTAAGAATAGCGTGGCCAGCAGGACCAGGGCAGTGACCCTTCCCCTGTACTCAGCGCTGGTGAGGCCACACCTTGAGTATTGTGTTGTGTTCTGGGCTCCTCAGTTCAGGAAAGATATTGAGGGGCTGGAGTGGGTCCAGAGAAGAGCAACAAGGCTGGTGAAGGGACTGGAGCACAAGTGCTGTGGTGAGAGGCTGAGGGAGCTGGAGGTGTTTAGCCTGGAGAAGAGGAGGCTCAGGGGAGACCTCATCACTCACTACAACTACCTGAAAGGATGTTGTAGTCAGGTGGGGATTGGTCACTTCTCCCAGGCAACCAGCAGTGGAACAAGAGGGCACGGGCTTAAGCTCTGCCAGAGGAGGTTTAGGTTGGATTCTTTAGAGAGAGAAAGAAATTCTTTAGTGAGAGAGTGGTCAGGCATTGGAATGGCCTGCCCAGAGAGGTGGTGGATTCTCCATCCCTGGAGGTTTTTAAGATGAGACTGGATGTGGCACTTAGTGCCATGATCTAGCAATCAAAGTGGGATTGGATCAAGGGTTGGACTTGATCTCAGAGGTCTCTTGCAACCCACCTGATTCTATGATTCTATGATAGGTCATTTCAACCGAGATTCCTCGTAGCCTGAGTCTGTACTTCCCTGATGTGAATTTGCATTCATCAGTTGTACATCTTTGTTTTAGGTTTCCAGCTCAAGGTCTGTGTGCCTGTGCCGATTTTCCAATGAAGTACATCCTGGTAACTGGTGGTGTCATCTCAGGCATTGGCAAAGGGATCATTGCAAGCAGCATTGGCACCATCCTGAAATCATGCGGTCTCCGTGTCACTGCAATCAAAATTGATCCCTACATAAACATAGATGCTGGAACCTTTTCACCATACGAACATGGTATGAAGACTGATGCTGTTCCCTTTTGCATAAATATTTGTAGTCACAGTAATGTGTTTAGTTTGATTTTTTTAAAAACCAATAGTATGATATTTATTGGTAATTTTGTAATTATTTTGCAAGTTTATTGCTTACATGTTCTCATGGGCATTATCTGTGCTAATTAAAGAAACAGAAACCTGTTTGTTGAAGGTACTATTATGAGTAGATGCTTCCTTTCTATAAAATATCACTTTATTGGGAAAATCCTAGCTGTAAGCCTTGTTCAGTTGATGCTATCTTCAGTTCAACTTGATTAAAAAGAAAATTTAAATAGTGCTGTGAAACTTACTTGAAACTTAAGTCCTCCACAGTTACTTGTGAGTGCTGTTCTGAGTGTCAGAGCCTTCTAGTGTGTTTTCATGAGAGTTAGCTTAAGTTCTCACTTTAATCAAAGAGGATCTTTTCAAAAAACATCAGTGAATTTTAAAGAGCAAACTAATGGTATGATTTTAAAGTAGATGCTTTGTTTGGTTGGTTAGTTCACAAGTCCACCTTGATTGTGTTGACTGTGTTGCTGATGATCTACAAGACAGTCTGACATGTATTTATGATGTTGATTGTTCTTCAGCTATGTGGCCTGTTATTTATACATTTATTAAAAACAGTGATTTTCAAAGTACCTTCAGCCAGTAGACATTTCTAACAATTTTTATTTTTTTAATTTTGCTTACTTTTAGTCCAGACCAAAATTTTTAGAACTGAAGCTAAATGTGTGTATCTCCTGGAATCAAAACCATCCACTTTGATTTTTAAGTGGAGGAAAAGCACAGCATTTCAGACCTCTCAAAAAGCAAAATTTAACTAATCCAGTAGTTCTGCACTTCCAGGAGCACATCTGGTGCTACTTAGGCAGTTGAGCAGGTGTTAAAACTCCTGTGATGACCTGTCTCTGTGAGGATTTATGTATTCCTTCTCTGGATCAGGTACAAGGGAGAGGGGAAACTCTGGCATCTAATTCCTTTCTTCACTTAAGAGTTTCTTACTGCTTGTGAAGAAAAACTGGCTTGCTGTGTAGTGCTTGGAAGTTCACACATGCCAGAATGGTGAGCCCCTTTTGTTAGGATTTTGGCAGAAATACGATGGAGTCAAAGGATTTTAATTTAGCGATTTCCAGTTAACTGAAGAGTTTTTTAACTGTGTATTTTTTTTTATTCTTCGAAAGCCTGCTTAAGAGAAATGTGGGTTCCACTCTACTTCTATTGGCTCAAATGATGACTTAGTGTAGAGGAGGTGCTTAGTGCCTCACAGAATCAGGCAGAAATCTTCCACTGGTATACACATTGGGGTGATTTGTTCAGCTGTTCATTGAAGTGGAGTGTTGTACCACGGCAGGATATATTTTTCCGTACTCTACATTATACCTCCAGGGGAACTGTTCAGATTTTTTTTGGTTGGTTTTTTTTGGTTGTTTGGTTGGGTTTTTGTTTGATCTTGGGGTTTTTTTCATTTCTTTGACCTTTTTTTCTGTTTTTTTTTCAGTGTGTATGCGTTAGTCCTGTAACTTGCTTAGCCATTGATTCATTGGGTAAAATATTTTACTGTTTTTCTGAAGAGCTTTCCAGCCTTACCTCAAGATGTAGCACCTTTAGTTGCTTCAGAAGTTGACTAGAATCAGAATTTAGAGAATCTTTAGAAGCCTAAGGAAAGTCTGAGCCTGAAGGATATTTTAATTAGATTTTTCAGTGTCAGAAATAACCCTCATTGTGGACACAGTTAGCCAAATACACAAGATGAAACAACTGGGCAAGAAACAGTGATCATGTTCAAAGAAACATGTCCATCATAACTTTCTTCCTGATCCAAGCTCTAATCGCTAAAATAGATACAAACAACAAGAATTTATATTGAAACACTTTGAACATGTATAATAATTCATGCTTCTAAGAACACAGTTTTTGTCTCCTACAAGTAAATTAATATTTTATTTGTTGCTGATTTATGATTCCTGGAGATTATTTTCTTCTGATGAAGGATTGTAGTGCTGTTGAAATGCTGGTTAAATATTTATAAGTCACTTAAATATTTTGGCAATATAACTTTTATTTATTTTCAAAACTGTGTATGTCTGAGGGACAGACATTAGATGTAAAATGGATGACTTAGATATTAAATCCCACAGAATGACAATGCAGTATGTGCTTCATTGATATGCTGTTGTGATCTGTTGTCTGTGGTATTCCTGCTGTGTGTTTAATAATTTGTGATTATTTCATTGTTTTTCTATCTGTTTTTACTTTCTTTTTTTCAGGTGAAGTTTTTGTATTGAATGATGGTGGAGAAGTTGACTTAGATTTAGGAAATTATGAGAGATTTTTGGACATCAATCTGTATAAAGATAACAATATCACCACTGGAAAGATTTATCAGCATGTCATTAATAAAGAAAGACATGGTGATTACCTGGGAAAAACCGTTCAAGGTAATATTTTAATGTTGTGAGATACAAGTCTGTTCAGTCTTCATGAAAGAAGTGCTCAGCTAGAACAGGCTGCTCCTTGCTGCACTGTCTTACTCCTTTTTCTCTTCCAAGAGATATGGGCATATTCCTGTAATATTTGGATTCTGGGCTCAAAGAAAGGAAGAATAGAGAGAAGATCTAGTAGTTTCCTCTTGACTTTCTGTTTAATTTTCTCCTTTTGCATACAAAAATTAAAGTAAGCTATGCTTGCCTTCTTTGGTTTTGTCTTGTAGTTGTTCCACACATCACTGATGCAGTTCAGGAATGGGTAATGAATCAGGCAAAAGTTCCGGTGGATGATGACAGGAAAGAGCCACAGATTTGTGTAATTGAGGCAAGTATGGAACCTTTTATTTTGTATATCCACAGTGAACATAAAACATGAGTTTGCTTTCTCTTTGCTATGTACTGTAAAAAAGCCAAACTGAAGTTTTATGGAGAGCAGCACTATAAAGACACATTTTATAGTCTTTGGTTTGTTCTGAAAGAGATAGGCATGGTCTTATCCCTGCAGCTTCCATTTGACTAGATCCATTCTAGAATACTGCTGAAACTGAGCTGCTTAAGACTTCATTAACTTACAGAATTAAAGCAGTTACTGTACTGTGAGTGTCTATTCCAAGATCCAAACATTTGACTGAAGCTTTTTATACTGTTAATAGTATTGAGAAAATTTGTGTAATATTTGAAGTCTCCTATGGTCAATAGGAGAGCCAGTAACATTTTAGCTTTCCATAGGTCTTCAAATGTCCATCTTGTCGCTCATGGTCATGTTTAAAGGTGTAGATTTAAATGTGTAAGTTAGTTTCCCACTTTCTGGTGTTATGTTTAAGATCTTTGCTGACAACCTTGTTAATCGCTTGACCTGCTGGTGTTCTGCACAAGGGAACAATGAGTTTTCCCCACCTTTAGTAGGGCATTGAGACAACTGGAGGAAAGACAGTAATTGCTAGTATTACTATTAGAGCAGACAATACAGAAGAAGATTATACTTGAGAATTTGACGGGTTTACTGCCAGAAGTGACCTCTGTAATCAATAGTGCAGTAACCTTTGTGACCCAGGCAGCAGAATTGCTCAGTATTTCCTATGCAGAAGAATCTGTTTTGATTCAAATACACTCACTGGTATAGCTATAGGTCTTTTTTATGATTTGCACAGTGTGTGTGTCATGTACAAATGTAGTTGTCAGGAGTTCTGAAACCAGATGAACAGCAATATGCCGTTCTGTCAAAAGCCACTTGGTGGCACAGGAAGATCATTGTGAAACACAGCTATGTCAGACTTACATGTTAAACTGCTTTATTCAGTGCTTAGTCTACTACAGCTCTCTGTGTCTTTGAAAGACATCTAGTTTCTGTGTTTATAGGTAAGTTTTAGCATGGACTTAGTCTTGCATTTTGGTTTAGGTAATAAATATTTGGTAATAAACATTTACTGATGTTGGAAAGTCATGATAATATTACAAAATGTCTGTATCTTGTTGATTGCAACTGTTTCTTAACCTGACAGGAAAATAAAAGTTTTTCTGTACAGAAGCCTTCACATCAGCATAGCTGTAGGTTACTGGTTCACCACTTTGAAAGTGGCGTGAAAACGTGTATTATTCAGTAGCTCCACACATCTCCCATGGGTGGTAGAAAGTAAATAAAACAAAACTGGAAAATTGTTTAATATTTTCCACAGGAACAAAGTGTGCGCAGTAGATGAGGGCTCTTTTCAGAGTATGCCTGCAAGTTTCAATTGTCAGGGGTTTTTTTTTAAGATAAAATTTCAGAAAACATGCTAAAGTATAGAAGAGAGAGTTTTCTTTTGCTTTTGCTTTCTGCCACTGACATATCTAAGCTTTACTTTTCAGCTGGGTGGAACCATTGGTGATATTGAAGGAATGCCATTTGTTGAAGCATTTAGGCAGTTTCAGTTCAAAGCAAAAAGAGAGAACTTCTGTAATATCCATGTTAGCCTAGTACCACAGGTAAGTTATTAGAATTAATAAAATAAGTTTTAGTCTCTGTTGGGCTTGATATTTGTTTACTTGTCCTATTAACCGTTTCATGCTGAAGTCCAGTCAAGACCACTACAACTCTGTGCAGGGCTAAAAGTATTTTTTATTTTAAACTCTGAGTTTTACTTCACAAATGGGTTTTCTTACTAACACATAAATATTCATTGAGGAGATTTGCAGAGGTTGGTAATGATGACATTGTATAGATTGATGACATTCTACAGATTAAAAGATACTTATTACTGACTACAGCTATGGGTTAAAGGATTGATCAGCAATTGGTAGGATTAAGTCTGTGTATTTGAAAACAGAATTATTTACTACATCTGAATATTTCCACAGTTGGTTACTGGAGGCTTTTTGCTGTGCTGGACATTCTCCAAAATCCAACTTCTGGAACATTCTTCTTCTACCTGAATCAATTGTATTGAAACTTTTCTCCGAAAGTAAAAAAGACAGAATAAACCTGACCTGAATTAGGGCCTTGTGGTTTCTTCACAGTATTTCTTAAAAATGACACCATTGCTGATTACTTATGTTTCTGGCATATTGTTGCTCTGTTTGCAGATGTTTACTTACTGTGATTATTATTACCTGCAATGAGTTTTCTCTTTTAATCTGTGACTGCTCTCTTAGTAGAGGTTGGTTGCTTATTCAGGCTTTCAAAATGTGCCTTTCCAGCCTAATGCCACTGGTGAACAGAAGACAAAACCAACACAGAACAGTGTTCGAGCACTGAGAGGTCTAGGCTTGTCTCCAGATTTGGTAAGTACAGAAAATACAGATTTTTATTGATACTTCATTTAGAAATGTCCTTGCATAACCTGTGTTCAAAGAATAAGCCTTAGTCTCTGAGGAGAGACAAATTTAGAAGAAATGCAAAGTATGTGCTGCACTGCTTTACTAAAGCCGTAGGAAATCAAATTCACTCAAAGTTAATATAATTCAACTAAATCCTTGCAATTTCTTGGGAGTGTAGCTATGTTCTTCTAGAGGCATTTTTTATCAAAATAATTCTTCGCTCCTAAAAATAATCTGAAATCTGTTTCTGGCTTCTAACTTTCTCACAGATTTCTCTTTATGTGTGGTTAAGAAGAAGCAATGTGTGTGTCCTCAAAAAGAAAAAATGATTCTTAAAAGGATAGTCACACAACTCAATTTTGTGTTGTGCTTCTTTCTGAGTTTTTTGAGCTTTGAGTGTGTTTATAACCACAAAACCAATGGATTTATAAATACGATTTATAAATCAAATTGTTGTGACCTGATAATTGTAATCATCTTGTGGAGGGAAAGACTTTTATTAATGCAATGCTGCACTCCAAGCTTCAGGGCCTAAACTGCGAAATCTCTCTTGAGGTGCTAATTGCATAGGGAAAGTTGCATGTTGTTTTTGAAGGCCTTTAAGATAATTGCCAATGCCTGACTTCTCCTTCCTGCCCCCACCAAAAATAAAATTTTTTAAAAAGCCTATGAAGTGGGTGTGTATAATAAAAGGAAAACAGACAAATGCAGTCAATTTCTCACATCTTGAGTTCTTGCCTGGGGCAGTTCTGGGACTGCCAGAAGCACAAGATCTTAGTTTTTGTAACTGCTGCTATTGAGTACTAAAGCAGAAGGAGGTTACACTCAGAGCAGAGCACAGGCACCCTTATAGAGTTCCTTGGGTGTTGCTGCAAGACAGTCTTTAAATGGTGGTAGCTCTCTTGGGCAGGAGCCCGAGGCCAAGACAGCACATGGGGAAACTCTTCAGCCGCAGTGAGGAGGGCTTCTTCCATAAGCTGTGCTTCAGGCTGCTTAATCTGAACTTGGCTAGTCCTGTTTGGACTGCCTGCTGCCTCACTGCCTGCTCCTGGGCTTCCTGAGGTGGCCTGCTGGGACAGCCTCAGCTCTGTGTGTGCAAGAGCTTTTCACTTCTCTGTGGGGTGTTCAAAGTGCCTGATTGAACATGCTGTAGGTACAGAAACATGTACTCTGTTACAGCGCTCTGTATCCTGAGTATACGCTTGTCAGTGCTGCCCTGTTCAATTTGTTCCTCATCTTCTATATTATGTTCGTGAGATGCATCTCTGCCACTGTTATTGTACTGAGTCTCATTATTTTCATGCTGATTCTGATGTTTTTGATTTCTGTGTCTGCCTTGGCTTTAAATTTGAAAAATGGATAATAGTTTTATAAATGGATTGTCATGTGCTCATACTATCAAGGTTTATGAATTATACCTTCAGCCTTCAAACTGTACCCAATTTTTGAGCTGTGCTTAATTGAGTAGAATGTACAAATTGTCTCCTAATTCTTTTTTTATTTGAATGTGCACTAAGTGGGGGAAGTTAATTAGACTTCATTAGTATCAGTGTAGCTAAACTGCATTAGCAAGGTGATCAAAGGTCTGCTACAAGTTTTTGAACAAAAAGGCTTAATGCATTAAGTAGTTACATTTTCTAGAAAGATGGGAAAAATAATGAACTAATCTTGTAACAGGATCATCCTACTTTCTGTTATACTTTCAGGTTTCCAAATAACTTAAAGTAGTAGGCTGAATAATCGATAAGCACATTGATAGCATTGATAGTTCTGCATTTTGAGCTAGTTGCCTAGAGTTACATATTACAAAAAAAGACCCCATCCAACAAGCACCAAAACGTATGGTAATTTTTTTCATTGCTTAAAAATTATCAATATTTTCTGAAGTTACTGAGTTTCAAATTTATTATTGCCTATAATGGGAGAAAAGAACTTTCCAGAAAATATTAGTATGGATGAAATAGAGAGCAGGTCCTTTCATCAAAGTGCTTTCAGGTGCAACAAAATCCATAAGTGCACCATACAATGTGAGGTTTTTACAAATTTATAACACTACTTAATTATCATATCTAATGGATACATCCAACCTGAAAATTGTCTCCCCCTGGGGCCATTCTTGCGTCTTGCCCCTTTAGAGCATTTGGAGAGTTTTGGGAATTCTGTCTTGCTTTGACTACAATGTATCTTCCACGTGCGTGTGTCCCATACAAGAGGTCCTTGGTAAAATCTTTTTCCTTGAAAAGAATGTTAAACAGAATTTCAGGAGTGTGGCACAAACCATGAGAAGGAGGTTTTAGTAACTGTAAACTTCTGCTTTAACTGTGAGAAACTATACATCTATATTAAGATCTTAAGGATCTTAAGCGTCAGTATCAGCAAAATACTAGCAGAGTAATTGCACCAGAAAAACCCACCCACAATTATGAAATAGTTTTCTCATCTTTGATGGCCTCCTTTTTGTCATGGTGTGCAAATTAAAAAGTACAAGATGCTAAAGTGCTGAAATAGTAAAAACGTGCACATTATTGCTCTAAATTTAAATCTGATCTTAAAAGATCACAGTATTCCTTCTGATTGGTCATATTATTCATACTTAAGAACTGTTAGACTTTATAGATAGAGTATTACAGTAGTAGTTGCAAGGAAGGAGAATGTGAGGAAGCAATATTACAGACTGTCAATGAAAAATAAATAAAAATCTGTCAGTATGGGCAGGTGACTGATTTAGTTCTGCCTTGCTAGTAGATAATTTTGAGGTATGATACATTGTAGAACTCCAGAAGAGGGGAAAGAGTATAAAAAGCATATTTGTTTATGTTCTGCTTCCAAAGGAGATAAAGTATTGAGGATCTTCTATTGGTTTGCCAATATTTGAAATTTTTTCTTCTGTTATGACAGATAGTCTGCAGAAGTGCAAAACCCATAGAAATGGCAGTGAAGGAAAAGATTTCCATGTTTTGTCATGTGGAGCCTGAGCAGGTTAGTACTTTAATATTTTATGTGTCATTATTTAAACATGTGGGAAAGCATACAAATATTTCTGTGCATTTCTGTTTTCAACTTCTGACTGCTTCATTAATATGTAATTGTTTTTGTAATTTTTATCTTCCTGTCATGTACACTATAGCATTTTAAAAATACTGGGAGTTTATATGTTCAGTTTTATGTCAAACAGTCATTAATAATTTAAATGCGTGTTATGTAAAAGCTAATTAGAGGAATAGATTTTGTGTGCATAGTTAGTTGCTGTATGTAGCTTGAAACTGCAGTTTTCACAGCACTGGGTGGTTATTCCCCAAAAATCATCTCAGATGATTATAGTAATGAGTGAACCAAGTGTGGTTAAAGCTGGGTGATTTGCTTATGTCCATAGATGATCACAGCCACATCAACACTCTTATTGTGATAATGTGTAATAGGGTATGTATGCCCTGTAACATGTTTAGGACATCTACTGGTGTAGTTATATATCCTTTTATAATTCATGTGTGATTTTTGCTGTAATAGTTTGTGATTAATTGCTATTCAAATATTAATTTTGATCAATCAAATGCTCCTTCATATTTTTGATAGTGTTTTACCCTTCAGTGTAATGGATAATACTAAAAGTATAATAGATGCAAGTAGCTATGTGGTATTTAATGTATGTATCAGTGTTGACCTCTCTCTCTGCAGATGTGTAAGAAAATGCTTTTGACAATGAGATTCCAGATGAGAATGTAGAGAACAGTGTAGCCATTGCTTCCCACCCCCTGCCCCTCATTCCTCCCATCTTGTTATCTGTTGAAGACAGCACCCTTGATCAAGCTAGCTTTCAGAAAATCCTTCCAAAATGCCTTTGTGGTTCCTCTCCAGCCAGAGAGAGACATCTGAAAATTCAATCAAGCAAAAATGGTGTGTGCTCTTCTGCCATTATCAGGTCATGTGTAAGCACATACATGCTCAGATCTCACCTGTAGTTACTAGGCCAGTCTAAACGGGACCAAGAGCCACATACATACCTGAATTTCCCTAAGAGCTCCCTGGCAGGGAGAGAGCTGGCTTCATGGTGCTCTTCCTTTTTTGGCAAATTTTAACCTTTTCAGGTAGAACCTCAATAGTTGTATAAGTGACAATTTTCACGAGGGTAGAGTGCTGCACTCTTTTTTGTGCTGTTCTGCCTAGTTCAAATGTCTTTTCTTAGCACTGAATTGTGTAATGTGTGTGCCTGGTGGTACCAAGCGCTCTGAACTGGTATGCTGGAGGTGCCACACTGTGTTGCAGCCTTTTTTTGTCTTTTTTCCCCCATAACTATATTCATCACAGTTCTGCAAAGCTGTTCTTAAGTCCCCTGTGTCTCAAAATTAATGAATCACTTTTGGGTTTCAGAAGACACTCAACTGCATGTCTACTATTTTCCCTAGAACAATCCTGGATTTTTTGTGACATCAGTGTGTCCATGTCTCTGTTGTATTGGGAGGCTCAGAACTGTACTCAGTACTGCAGGTGTGACCTCACCTGGGTAGAGGGGAAGGATCAGTTCCCTTGTCTGCTGGCAACACTCTTCCTAATGCAGCCCAGGGTTGGCAAATGTTCAACTTGGTCTCCACCAGGACACCCAGGTCCTTTCCTGCCAAGCTGCTTTCCATCTGGGCAGCCTCTGGCATGTACTGGTGCCTGGAGTTGTTCCTCCCCAGGTGCAGGGCTTTGCATTTCCCCTTGTAGAACTTCATGAGGCTCCTGCCAGCCTATTTCTTCTGCCTGTTGGCAGAGTGACAGCACAGCCCTCTGCTCTGTCAACCCCTTCTGCCACTTTGGTGTCACCTGAAAACTGGCTGAAGGTGTGCTCTGACCCATCATATAGAATTAATAATATAATATCATTAATTTATATAATACATAAATATAATAATATTAATGAGGATGTTAAACAGGACTGGGTCCACTAGTGACCCTGGGGTACTCTGCTAATTACTGGCTTTCAACTAGACTTTGTGCTGCTGATCATCACCCTCTGGGTCCAGCTACTCTGACAGTTTCCTCACTCTCTGCTAATCCTGCTGGTACATGAACAGGTGTCTGTGAGGATCTTAGAGGAGATAGTATTAAAAGCCTTCCTGAAGTCCAGGTAGATGGTATCCACTGCTCTCTTCTTATCTGCCAGACCAGTCACTTTATCATAGAAATTTATCAGGTTGATCAAGCATGACCCTCCCTTGGTGAATCTATGCTGACTACTCATGATTATTTTCTTGTCTTTTGTGTGCCTGGAACTGGCTTTTGGGACTGTCATAACTAGTCCATGAAGACCATGTGCTGTTTTGTCTACAGTCATCCTCTAAGTGGATTTTTATTTTAATTTATTTATTTCAAGTGAATCCTCCCTCCTCTTTTGACTGTATGTACTGTCATGACAAAAGCAGTGTCTTCAGCTTGTTTCAGGATTATAACAGTCTCTGTAGTCAGCATGGCTGTAACTTAGAGCAGGTAGGGATTCTTTCTTAATGTTATGTCCTTAGGATGGTAGCTGCCAAGCTCTTCTGCTCATTTAAAAGAAATAAATTTAGAAATTGGAATGTGTGTAGAATAAAAAAAAAATTAGTATCCAAAAAATAGAATGTATGTTTCCTATAAAAAGTTTGGTTAAATCTCTTTTATGCTTTTTCTTGCTAGGTGATATTTATTCATGATGTTTCTTCTACTTACCGAGTACCAATCCTGTTGGAGGAGCAAGGCATCATTAAGTATTTTAAGCAGAGGTTAAACTTACCTATTGATGACCAGCCAAGTGATCTTCTAATGAAATGGAAGAAAATGGCTTGCAGGTATTCTACATCCTGCTGCTTTTTCTACAAGTGTTTTAATTCAGTTTGGGTTTTACCTATTGTGAAGTCACCAGACTGGACTGGGGTAAGTGCTGATCAACACCAGTGAATGGTCTGAGTTTAAAAGCATGGATCAGTTTGGAAATCTTAGAAGATATTTTATGGGGTTAAAGAAAAAGCAAACACTGTTAAAATGTTCTCTTTGTGAATTTCGGTGTAGTAACCAAAAAAATTGTTTTTGTCAGATATGAAAGGTTGCTGAAGGTGTGTTCCATAGCTCTTGTTGGCAAGTACACAAAGCTAAGTGACTGCTATGCATCTGTTTTCAAAGCTCTGGAACACTCTGCGCTGGCAATTAATTACAAGCTGGATTTAATGGTGAGGATATTTCTGGCTTTTGCTTTCAGGAATACTTTGAATCTACTATTGTGTACGTCTGTGATGCTCTGCTGGTTCCCATTATGTGAGGCAGTTTTAATTCATATGAAAATCCCCAAATGAATCATGCAGATAAATACAGACAGACCCAAGCATCTAGTTTTTAAATAAATGTTTACAGATTCAATTTTTTTTAAACTAAAGTTATCTGAAGGGAACACTGAAGTTACCTGAAACTGGATTTCATGAAAAAGCAGACTTTACCTGCAAATTTGCCTATACTATCAAAATTAAATTTCACTAGCTCTCATGAGAAGTGGTTTTATGGTGGACTTGGCAGTGCTGGGTTAATAGTTGGATTCAATGATCTTAAAGATCCTTTCCAACCTTAATGATTCTATGACTGGAAAAGGGCAAATGTTGTACCAATCTTAAAAAAAAATCAAAAATGGCATGTGGTCAGCCTCTCCTTGTTCCCTGGAAAGAGTATGAGCAAATACTACTAAAAGTTTTTTCTGTGTGCTTGTAAAACAAGCAAGTGGGAATAGCCATAATTGATCCCTGGAGATTTTTAGATCCTGGCTGAAAGTGGCCCTGAGCAACTTGTTCCAGTTTGCCTTGGTTTGAGTAGAGGGTTGGGCTAGAGACCTGACTGATCCTGTCACTGTAGTGTTACTGGCAGCTGCATTGTGAGAAAAATTTTTGATATGTAAAATAGCTTTGCTTTTAGCAAAAAAGTGAAAGGTGCCCTGTCTGCAAACACAGTTCGCTTTGTGTGCAGCTGGTCTTAAATTTTGTGGGGCTTCTACATTAACAAGGATGAGAATTGATGATTGCTGAGCTCCAGTGCAGTGCTGAAATGTTAACAGACAAGGGCTCTTACCATACTCTCCTGCATGTCCTAACCTCCTTTTAAGTTTTTTGCCCAAAGACTCTTGATATAATCTCGTGCTCTGAAGGAACTGCTTAATCTGCATAATGAAATGTTGATGCTGCTTGAAGTGATAAATGTGCCTGCTTAATACCTTTGACAAGGAAAACACAGTTAACTTAAACTGTAATTAGTTTCTCTTTCCAACCTCCAAGCATGATAAAGTGTCCTTTTATCAGATCCTATAGTAGTGTTCTAGTATAGAATAACAGCGTTCAGAAGTAGTTCTGGAAGGCAGTCGTGTCTGGAAAACTGTCAGCAGTCTTCTTGTCAGTTTCATTTCTCTGCACACAGGTGAGTTCTGGCATTTCTGCTGATCCCATTTTTAGGGAGGATGGACTGTACAGCAGGATGTGATTAATTATGTTATTCTGAGGAAAAGACTGACAAAACCCGGAATCACGCTCTGAATTTTTGCGTCCCCAGTGCAGTGCACAGCCACCTCACTTCACTCTAGTGGTACCTCAGGAGCTGTGCTTCTTAATGGCACTGGAGATTCTAATGCAGTATTCCTAGTAGGGCATAGATATTGAGTCTGTCTCCCTTTATACACAGCGCTCCCCAGGAATGCCTTTCTCACAGACAATGCAGGTTTATGTTATAATAAGGTTAGATACACTGTGGCACCCAAAAGGCAGGAAAGTGAACATCCTGGCCACATCTCATTTGGCTGTCAGGATAAGGTCAGCACCACTCCTTGACTGGAGCTCTGATTGCCATAGGAAGGTAACCTGGGTGTACGGTGATGTGAAGTGTTCTAGCAAGTCTGCTTACATGGAGGATGCCAAACAGGACTGTTGGCAACAGAACTTCTGAGCTATGTGCAAAAAAAGGAGCATGGATTGCTACAACTAGAGCAAACACTGTATATTCAAAGCAAGTACTGGGTTTTCAGTGAAGTTGTTACAGGTTTATCGGGAAATTCACTTGAAATGCTTAATACTTTTTCTTAATGCTTGACTATATACTGTATGCTGTTCTTTCTGTGGAAGAAAAGACCATTTCATTCCCTATTTCTCTTTATCAGTACATAGATTCAACAGAACTTGAACGTTCTACAGAAGCAGAGAACTCAGTAAAATATCACCAGGCATGGCACAAACTGTGCAAAGCAGAGTAAGTGGTGTTGGGTATTCTGTATCCCAAATGCACACCAGGATATTTATTTCATACGATGAAAAGTGCTTCAATAAATCAAATAATTTGTCATTGCATCCAAACTTCTGTTACTTATGTAAAGGGATATATTATGTAGTTGGTGACAAGCTTCAGATGTAGCAAATGAAAGGATCAACCTATATCCTTAAACTCTGCTTTAATCTTTTTAGACAAGTTGCAGTTGTTGAGTTGTTGGGTTAGGGTTTCTGTTGTTTTGGTTTTTTGGATAGCTGACTTTATTTACAGTGCAAGTCAGTTGTCAAAAGTTTTTCTTGGTTAACATGCAACATAGTGAAAAGTGCTTGTAAATGGTGTTGACACTTTGCGGACCCCTCTGTTAAGAATCATTACCAGAATTTCAATTTGTATTTGTAAGGGCATATTGTTTGTTGTCAAAATGCATTTAGTTTCTACATTATTACTTAGTAAATCTGAAGGTTGGTGCCAGGATCCTAGAGCAGTGAATACCTAGGTAGTTTATTTGAGCAATATGTATTTAATTTCACTGTGAATCATGAGGTTGGTTGCAACGGTTGGGTGGTTCTCCACGTCCTGGGGCTTTGTCCTTTACCTAGAGAAAATGTGCTCCCCCTGCTGCCCCCGACCACGTGGTCCCCAGAGAGCTTGCAAGGACCACACAGAGATCACAGGAGAGGGTGGAGAGAGAGAGGGTTTATTGCTACAGGTCAGGGTTTATATGGACCTTGGAGGGATCCAATAGGAAACAAAAGAAGGTTTGGCTGTGGGCCAGTGGAAATCAGTGGTTTATATCCAGTAGCAAGGGGGTAGATAACACCCATGTTGCAACTTCCCTCCAGACCCCTGGATAGCAGCTATCTCAAGGGACCCTGGGAAGGAGAAGCAGTGACTTTGCAAAAAAGACAATAGGAACCATTTTGTACATTTAAACAACATTAAAAACCTCAGTTGTTGAGGCATTAGAAGTGGCTTCTTCATTTTCTTCACAAATCCATTTCTGGCAGGACTTTTTCCATTTCAGATATTGTAAATCACTTCCTGCAGTTGGTCAGGATACAATCAGGGTGGGTAGATGAAACAAATATCCAAATTTAGAGTTAAAATTCTTTGTATTCTGAATGGTCATACAAAACAGGCCTTTCATGCATTTTGCTTGCTTAGTTATAACCTCAAAAGCCTTCAATTTGTATGGACATCCTCTGCAGGCTTGATTCTACATGTTAAGTCTTTTATATATGGCTGTCATTACAGTGGCATTCTGGTCCCAGGAGGATTTGGAATTAGGGGAACAGAAGGCAAACTCCAAGCTATCTCCTGGGCAAGATCAAAGAAAAAACCTTTTCTTGGTAAGATAATTAGAGTCAGAAATGACTGTGTTTTGGAGATGTATAGCAGGTTAATTGATTTGATTAAAAAAAATAAAATCAACCCACACTGGGGAAGGTTCCTGTCTGAGGGAAGTGCATGTGATGTTGGGAAATTTACCATGTAAATAGTGCCCAGGTTGTTTGTTATGTACTACATTGGCTGTATAAGAAACGAAAAAAGACCATCCCTGTCCCCAAGGTCTTATTTGCTATGTTCACATTTTAAATGGAGAGTTTTGCTCCTCGTTGTAATTAAATCAGTATAGTTATGTATATTAAACAGTGTGCATAAAACATAGGTGTCTTTTTTGGACACATTTGTTATATTAAATTATTTTTGTTGATTTACTGGTATATTTTATTGCAGTAAAGTCCTCTGGCCTATAAGCCAAGTGCCATTTGTGTAAGTGCCTCTGAAGCTTTCATGCCTGTTCCATATTTCTTACAATTTTTTAAGTGTTTGAATAGTTGCCAAAGCAAACTTTGAATCTGGATATACCCAAGCTTTCAGCTTCTGTTTGTCTTTGCAGTAATTATTGGTAAAATAGATGGAAGGAAAAAATACAGCTTTAAAGAGGCTTAAAGCACGTAATTGTGTCACATGTACTTACAGTGTGCCAAGTTTAAAGTGTGAATTTTATATTGAGCAGCCACTTTTGATTTAGCTTTTTGTAAGTCTGTGTATATACACTGAGTACCAATATTTCAAAGCAGTCAAGTTTAAGATAGAAGAGCAAGTACTTAGTCAGTCCTCCTCTTTGTCCTGTTAAATTCTGGGGTTTTTGTTTTCTCTTCTAGGAGTTTGCCTGGGAATGCAGTTAGCAGTTGTGGAATTTGCAAGAAACTGTTTGAATTGGAAAGGTGAGCTCAGTATGAATATGATTTGCTTAGAAGAAATGTATGTCTATTACTAGAACTCTTTACAAATCGTGTTAAATACTTAGCTCTTGCAGCAGGGTTATTTTCAGCTGTGTTCCCTGTGCTCCCTCTCTGTGCAAGGGAGTAGGAACCCTTTATTATGCAGTTTGCTTGAAACCTGGAAGTGCAGGAGAGTGTGCTTACAGTTCACCTCTAGTCTCTTTGTGGAGTGTGCAGGTGGTAAGGAGTAAAAAGTGAGCAGCCAAACTAGAACCATTGCAGTAGTAGTGTGAAGAGTTTTAGCTCATCAGTGAATGTCTTACTAAGAGCTGAGAGGAAAGAGTTTTGGAAAGTGTGTGTCTGAGGTCATATGCTTTGTGTGCTTGCTTCAGAGGTGGTGCAGGATGTGTTTAAAGACATGATTGTAGCTTAAATGAGACAAGCCCTGAAATGCCACAGACCTGTTATGAGTTTGTAGTGCATGTAGACAAATGTACTGTATTTACTTTGAACTTGTGTTTCAGATGCAAATTCTACTGAATTCGACCCAAACACAACAAACCCTGTTGTAAGTACAGTTTTTGTCCTGAATATGTTTTGTGAACATATATCTTTTGTTAAAAAACGAGTTATGTCTGTGTTAGTTAAGATCTATCTATATTTTTACATGGTAGGACATGAGGTGTTTTCTGCTGTCCCTATTTAATATAGTTTAAAAAGGTATTTTCTTTTGATAGTTACCTATCATTACCTGCTCACTTCTGTGAATTGCCTTAGCTTTGTTTTTGTAATCTTTCTAATAGTTTCCTTGGCTGTAAACTGATGCTGGGAGTAGACAATAATGACAATAGCCTGGCTTTACTAGGGAATAAAATATAAAAGGGAGCTGAAAAGGTTTTATCAAAACATAAATTCATATAAAAAGATAAGGATTAAGTGGAAAGGGTTTGGAAAAGTCTTGTATTTCCTTTATATAAATGACATAAGTAAGCACTACATCCCACCTCCCCACTTCCCTTTGACAAAAATTCCAATGCTGTGGATAGGGCAGGGCTCTCTGCATCATGTGCTGATAGTAGAAAGGAGTGAAGTTCATCACATTGTCACTGTAGGAAAACTTAAAAATGATCAGTGAACATGAGTTTTTAAGAAACTTAAAAAGAACAGAACTGTGTGAAATAAAGCAATATCTTGGTGTAAGATGTAAACATCTGTTCTGGTGACAAATTAAGTGATTTGCTCGCAGTGACCTGTTTCTGTATGAACTTCCTTCAAAAGTGTTTTGTTGGGCTAAACATTTTTTTTCACATCTGCTTAGTCTGAAACATGCAAATAAGGACAGTTTTAAAGCACTCGACCTTTTTGTTAAGGTTTTTTGTTTGCAAAGGAGAGATAACCTAGTCTGAACTTTTGAAGGTAAATTAAAGACCTTCAAAGCTTCAGCATGAGACTTGATGCTAAAACTGGGTGGTGTTTGGAGATGTCCTCAGGTGAGCAAAGGTAAACTTTGCTTTTTGCATCAAATTTGTGGCGTGTAAGAGGTTCTTCCTTCCTCTTTCTTGAGTTTGTGCAAAGATGCAATCTTTCACTGGACCAGGGAATTTCATGATATCAATGTGTTGTAAAATGTGGAAGATGTTGAAAGCCTTTGTAAATTTTTTGAGTAGCAAGAAAGGAAAGTGCAGAAGACTAGTTCTGAGCATCTTTGTTTCCAGAGCTTTTTGAGTGCCAGTTTTATATAATTGTAATTAACTGAGTGATTTGCAATTTGCATTCAAGGGTAAATAAGGTAGATATGTTAAAGAGAAAGTTATGTGGACATAAAGTTAAGAAAATAATGGAATGAATGTATGTGTCATAGAAGATTAATGCATAGTTTACAATGGAAGCAGTATGCTTGCAGTATCTGTAATGGATATTCTTTTGTTCTGAGCTTCATTAAGGTTCTGAAATTGGTTATTACCAGTCATATTTCAGCATCTTAATCTGATCTTTGACATCTCAGGTTTGGAAGAGAAACAGATATAAATCGTTCCAAGGGGGAAATTTGCACTACTAATAATTATAACTGCTAAACAATCTATTTTAGCAGAGTCTGTTTTGCGTGAAAAACTGTTTAGATATTCTATATAATCAATAAAAACTATTGGAAGAGAAGCACATTGGTGAAGCTTGTGAACTATCGAAATGCTGTAGATGTTTTGTTATGCCAGAAAATTAATTTGAATGTATGAGCACTGATAATATCTTGTGATGCCACTGTATGCTAAGGACAAAAGCAGTGGTCTTTTCTTTTGGTTCTTGCTTGACTGGAAACTGACAAAAGTTGATATATGTAGCTTGGCAGGGGAACTTACATCCCTGCTTGATTTGCCCAGGTACTCAGAACTATATTCAGCAAAGCTGATAGTTTCTTCTAAAGTACTTAGAAAAAAACTTGGCCTCCTTTGCTTCCCTTTGTCTGCATTTATGGAAATCTGAACCTTTTTATTAGAAATAAAAACTGAGATTATCAAGTAATTGTGTAACTCAGAATTGCAGAGAATCACAGAACCATTTAGGTTGGAAAAGACCTCCAAGATCAAGTCCAACCTTTGACCGAACACCACCTTGTCAACTAGACCATGGCACTGAGTGTCATGTCCAGTCATTTCTTGAACACCTCCAGGAACGGTGACTGCACCACCTTCCTGGACCACCCATTCCAATACCTGAAAACCCTTCCAGTGAACAAATTCCTCCTGATGTCCAACCTGAACCTCTCCTGGCACAGCTTGGGGCTGTTTCCGCTTGTCCTATTGTTGTTTCCCTGGGGGAAAGGTCGATCCCTACCTGGCTACAACCTCCTTTCAGTGTGCAGTGACAAAGTCTCCCCTGAGCCTCCTTTTCTCCCGGCCAAACAACCCCAGCTCCCTCAGCCACTCCTCACAGGTCTTGTGCTCCAGACCCTTTACCAACTCTGTTGTCCTTCTCTGGACATGCTTCAGCATCTCAATGTCTTTCTTGTAGTGAGGGACTCAAAACTGGACACAGAACTTGAGGTGCAGCTTCACCAGTGCCGAGTACAGGGCAAGGGTCACTGCCCTAGTCCTACTCGCCACACTATTGCTGATATAGGCCAGGATGCCACTGGCCTTCTTGGCCACCTGGGCACTGCTGACTTGTGTTCAGCCACTGTGGACCAGTATCCCCAGGTCACTTGAACAGCTTTCTAGCCACTCTTCCCTAAGCCTGGAGCATTGTCTGGGGTTGTTCAGTAGGGAAGGTGAGCGAGCCACATGAGCTCTGAGCACAGCCCCTCAAATTCATGATGTCGTCTTGGGTGATTATTTGCAGGTGATGTTCCCATTAAGTTTTCTTAAGCTTTCTGCTTTACTTTCTAGCCTTTCTGGAAGATAATGATACTTAAATTGTTAGTGTTCTTTGCAGGAAGGCTATTCAGAAAAATAATGCATTTGCTTGAATGTAGTGCTTGGTATGAATTTTGTCATACCAGTGATAATTTGGTAATTTGGCAAATGATAATTTCAAAAATAACTCCTTTCAAGGGAAACTCTATTGTCTGTGAACTGCTAATGAACTGGATTCATTGGACAAAGAGTTTTGTTCCCTGTCTGTCATCTTCATCCATTATTAAACTAAGATTTCTTTTAATGGGCCTTTTAATTATGTTTATTGTCAATTTTATTGCAACTGCATCCAATACTGGTTTAGAGGGGAAAAAAAGACTCCAGAAATAATTGTAATGCTCTTTTCCTTCCCCCCCCCCGATTTAAAAGCTGATTTTCCTTGTGACTATTTTTCTTCAAGACCTATTGCACCTTGTATAGGATCATGAAACTGAATTTATTCCACTGGGTAAAACTGCATTTTTCTATATACTCAACAAATTGTGCAGAAATATATTTTGCCAGTAGGTGACACTCTTAAAACATGTTTGTTTGTTGGTGCCCACATTTCCTATTCAGAATCTCAGTAACCTGATTGAATTCCAAAATTTCTAAGGTTGTCTAAGAGATGGAAAGGAACATATATCTCAGTCATGCAAAAGCACCTCTTAAAATTCTGTGGCTGTACTTAAGTGTGTCAAGTAGCTAGTGTAGCTAAGTAAGCAGATGTGTGTGTGTGGTGTATTTAGTTTTGAAATCAAAACATGTTAATTTAGAATACTTTTTTATAAAACCAGAAAAAGTTAATAAATATTATTATTTTCTTTTGTATCAAGAAACAATATATTTCAACAACTACAGGGTTTTCATAAAAGATTGACCTGGCAGACTGTTAGAACATTCATATTATGCCTAAGCATGATACTTTTTGAGTTTTCTATTCATGCATCATTGATGTGGACTACTTTATTCCTCATTTCATGCAGGGGAAATTCAGGGATAGGAACCACGGTTGTATGTGGGTCTTGAATGCACTCAACAGACTTTGCAATTAAGCTGAGTCATTCAGCCCTTAAGTAGCTCTGAGTTCTAACTGATTTATCAAGATAATGGAAGATAGTGGTGTTAAAATGCAGTCCAAAATTCCGAATTATGTAGCAGGATTAGTGCCTAATCCACTGATTATTTGCCTTTAAAATTTCCATTCCTTCAATTTCTCTCACAAATTTCTTCTTAAATAATAATGCCCATGAATTACCTGTGTGAAAACACATCTGTCACAGGAATCGTGCAATGAAAAAGTTAAAGCTGCACCAAAAAAGGTAATGAATGTTTTAGTTACAACAGCAATAACTGAGTTTACATATGTACTTATATACTTGCATATTACAAGAGTAATAACAAAAAAATACAATATACTTCCATAACTATAATTTAAAATGAGCGTGTAATGTTGCTGTTATCATACTTGGCATTCTTCCATTGTTACTGAAAATAAGTACTTCATATTCTAAAAATTTGAGCTGTTTGCTCAAGTGTTGTCTTATGTGAATGATGAAGTGAACTGGGAGTATTGGATGGCATACACCAGGGAACGCTCCTCAGGTGAAATGCTACATCTTTCTTTTTGTGTCTTTTAGAAACCGTGTGATTTGAATTGATCTAGAGGTTCAAATAATAGTTCAGGTAAAGCAGGGTTTGTTAAATGACACCTCACATAAAATAGAAACTGGTAGTTCTGAACTAATTGCAAGGCATTTTAGCTGGAAAGTGGGGTTAGTGAGCAGGCAGGAAACACAATACAGACACACTTTGTTATTTGTTAAATCTTTATTCAATATGTTTTACAATAATAAGAAATCTGTGGGTTTAGGTGTACTTATAACGTAAACAAGTGCCAGGCTCTTCTTCAAAGCAGTGATAGTCATTCTTGCAGATGCCTTACTGTCCTATATTAGTTATCCTTTTTATGAGCATCACAAACTCATCAAAGCTGACAGTTCCATCATTATTTTTGTCCAACGATTTAACTATGTTATCAAGTGAGAATTGATCCTGTTTTTATAGGACAAGAATTAAGGAGAAAAAAAAAAGAATGAAGTAAGTAGATTGCCATGACTAGTTTTCTATTAAGTATGTTGCCAAAAAGTGACACAAGGCAGTAACAGTCAGTGCTCCTTGAAGTAACGCTAGTAATGTTGTATTTACTGGTTTGACTGGTCAAACTAGAAGTATAGCTTGCTATTGTTTGCCAAAAATGTTAACAAAGATATGATAACCATTTGGGAACTATAAAGTGTTGCTCAGACAGGTTACTTTGGAATGTAGGAAGCAGAGCAGGTGGAATAGTATCATGTACATAGTCACCAATAAAAATTAATATGCATACCACCTACTCCTTTATTAGATACTAATTTGGGCCCTGCATTTACTATTGGAAAACATGTTGCTACTTTCTTTACGTTTTGGACCAGGATCTGAGAGTCTCTTTCCCTCCATTTTCCCCTTTTTGTTAGGAATACTGTATTCACTGTTGAAAAAATCTTGCTAGTGTTTTAAATCTACTTCAGATTATTACCTTCTGTTATTTGGTATGTCTGGTCAGAGTGCATGTAACATACTGATGCAGTGAGTATTCTGATAATAACCCTCATCAGGCTAATTAAATAATATAAACCAAATGTTAAGTTCTAATTTAAATTTTTTAAATGTTTTCTTTTTTCATACTTTATGTGTGTTTTGTAATGTTCTGTTGTGTTTTTATGTTGATTTATTATGGTGCTTTAAATTTTTGCAAACACACTAGTTGCTTGAAAATGTCTGATGTCCAGACAGGAAACATCAGTATTGCTTTTTCTGAACACTTTCATGTCTGCATATCTGGGAAAATGGGCATGGTGCTAAATTGTCTAATATAAAAAACTAATATAAAAAAACCATTGTATTTCTGAATTTGCCATCACATTTCTATTAATTTTTGGCAATTAATTTCTAACATTTTTTAAGGGGAAAAAGCCCTCCACCAACCTTTGTGTTTTGTTAATAAGCCAATTCATGTTAATTGAAATTACTAATTTGGATTACTGTAGTCCTCAGAATACTGGATTTTTCTATTGCGGTGCCACTAATTTCAGACCTTTAACAAAAAATGGTTCTGTCAGCTATCCAAAACACATTTTGTAAGGATTTGTTTAGCAAAAGAATCTAAATTGAGTCCCTGTGCAGCTCAGGAAACATTTGGCAGAGCGTATATATGAAAACAGAATCTACATTTTTTACAGCTACCAGAAATGGGTATTTCCCTCTCTAGCATGGTGGAATCTCTTTTCTTTACTTGGCACCTTTCTGGAATGGCAGACTTTCTTTTCTTTTGTGACAGTGGGAACTTAATGTAGATAGAAATTGACTGAGGTATTTTGCTTTTAAATATGCCTTCTGTTCTATTTGGTTTATAGATTTTTTCTCTGTATTTTCTAGATTCAAGATTAATTATTTAGACTGAAACAGCAAATATTTTGTAAGACTCAGGGGTAGTATTTAAGGGGAAATTTGGCTTACATTATAAAACTGCAAACAAAAAATGCCCAAAAATATCCCACAAAAAACCTCTGCAAACCAGCTTATTAGAGTTTATATCTGTTTGGAGCTACTGTTCATTAATGTAAATGAAGTTTTATAAGCCAAACCTTATTTAAGAATTATTTATGGGGCCAGTGAAACTATTTGGGTACAATAATCTGCCTTGAGCATCATTGCCTGTACTTCCTTCTTCCCATCCATTTCATAGGAAACACAGTGAATATAATAAGAATGAAAATTACCTTCAGGTACTGTGCAAATTGATTCTGAAGTAGATTTTTCAGCCCATTAATGGACAGTGCACTGGTGCTGCCCTCCATTAAAGCATACTGGGTAAAATACTTCAGAAGATTCTCATTGAGTAAATGTTCCATGTTTCTCAGATGTTGTCTTGAAGAATAACTGTAAACAAAACAAACAGTAACAATCCCCAGAATTCAAAATACATCTGACACCCTATAATTGGTTTACTAACCATGTGAAATGATTTATGCTTAACCTAGATGAAAAGAGTTGGGTTTTTTTTTCTGTAAAATTGGATCAGCTCTCCCAAGAAAAGAAATTAAGTGAGATCCGAGGATTTGAAACACCCAAAGCATTTAGGTTATGCTTACCTCACTCTGAATCTGGAGCTTTCAAATGTATTCTGCAGAAGTGAGAGTCTCAGATTGGGACAACCTTTATAGTCACTTGTGTGCTCCACCCTAATTATGAAAGTGGCATTTGTCATTGAGTCAGTGCACTAGTTATGGTATTTTCAATAGTCAAAGGAATAGGATACTTTAGCTGTAGAAATGAGTAATATTTTTCTATCTCTGAAATATGTCATCATCCTCCACTACACCTGATGTAGGCTTACTTGGTCTTTATAGGTGATCCTGAAGAGGTTTTCTCTCTTGAATTTTTGTATTTTGCACTTCAAGATGAACCACACTTGAAGCCTGAAGGAGACTTATGTGAGGGATATGTATAGCATTTGTCATTATAGTGGCCTTTTTGAAAATGCTAGATAGAAATTTGTTTTAAAAATATCTAAATAAATAAAATATTAAGATGCCACTTGCTCTCTGTGTGAGTAAATAATCAGCAATTCCAAAGACACTTTTCCAAATTTTGTGCTAGTTCTTAGCACAGGGAAGTGATAAATTTCATCTGAGATAAAATTTCGGTTCTACTGTTAAGAAGCAAAACACTGCTGAAAAAAGACTGAAACATTCTAAATGAGAAAGTTGAATTTAAGGTTCTGAAAAGTAGTCCCTTCTTGGGAATAGCTTCGTAACTGAGTATTGTGTTCTGCAGGTTCTGAATGTTCCAACTGATCGTGTTCCTTTGATGGTCTATGGGACATTTTGATATTCAGGCTGTGGTTGATGCTTCATGACCCAACACTGCTGGTTTTGCAACTGCTGAATTGCTGGCTCTGGCTGTGATTTCTATGTGTGGTTTCTAATCTGCCTGCTCTCTGCTGTTGTCATTTTTTTTTGTGCTTAGCTACAGGCCCACTGACTAGATTTTTTACCCTGTCAATGACTTCTTGAGAATCACTTACCAATGCATCCCTTGTAACTCTGAGCCCTGAGCCTTGTGGGTCTGTAGGAGATGATGGATTGAAGGGGATGTTTTTGGAACTGCAGGTGTATAGGTATAGGGTTCCATAACAGGTAGGCAGGAGGTTTCCTGGGAATACCAGGCAAACTTTGCTACATGAATCATGTAGATACACACCTTGCATTTAGCAGCCCATTTGAATGTGCTTGTACTCACTTCCCAAAGTGTCAAAGAGAAGAGGTCCTCCAGAGATCATATAATTCATTATTCGCTTTTCCCTGGAGTGGGGTTACCAGTGTTTACGTTGGGTATCTGCTGATCATATTCTGTAGTTCCTTAAATAGTGGGGACTCCACAACCTTGTTATCTTGTCCGTTTTCTGTGGTTTCTTATCTTACTATTAGACTTTATTACTGTGTGTCCACAAGCCTTGTTGCACTTAAGCCCTTGGCTTCTCCTGTCTCCACAGATAGGGAGAACAGACCTATTGTCTTCCTTCTTAAAATGGCCTTTATCATCAGCTAAATTCCTTGTCCTTTTTTTATTCAAAAATCTTTGCTAGTTTAGTCTTCCTTTCTGAGTCCTACTTTATGGATTTGCTCATCTCTTCTTAACTTTCTTCAGTCGGTTCCCATCTTGACATGCAGTGTCCAGAGTTGTACCACTTGTTCACCAGTCTGGGTGCTCATGGTTTAGCGTACCTAAATAGTTCCTGAAGCATTTGGTTGATGAGGAGAGAATCTGTATGTCATTTTACAGGGAGGTGTCCAGTTACAGGTCTTTAACGGTGGACACTTCATTTCAAGCTTGCGGAGATGACAAGTACACTGATTTTGAGTTCAGCGCAGAAGCTTGGCATTAGCTTGAGTGTCACACAACTGGGTTTAGATATCCCCCAGTATCTGTCCCATCCAACTGAGGGACAAAGCTGGAGATGCAATTTCTCCTGAGTTTGCGTTTTGCCTCAGCAGAAAGCCAGGAACTGTTGCTGTCAATACTAGCACAACCTCTACTGCTGCTGTGGGAGATGGTCGTAGCAGTGCAAGCAAGTCTGAGAGTCATGGCCTAGAATGTGTTGTGTGGGTTAGGGTAGGTCACGTACACAAAACTGGGGCAGGAACTTCATGATCATTAATGACAATAAGGTAATCATAAGTCTTTTTCTTTTCCTCTTCTTTCTGCAGGCAAAAAGAAAAATGTCTGTCTCTCCTTATATCCTGTTTTCCACCTTTGGTAGATGGTGATGTTCTAGTAGTGGTGCATGATGGGATGATCTGCTGAGGTTTCGGCTCCCCATCTGCTAATTCTCCTTGCCTGCAGCTCCTGTCTGGTAGCCTGACCATGCCTACTGCTTTATCCCTTTTGGAAGCAGTGCCGGGAAGCTGGTGTTCCTGATCTATATTGTTGACATTACAGTATTTGAAAAACTTAAGGATTCAAATTACTTGTCTTTGTACCTAAGGCACCTCTCTGAGTTGAAAGTGTGGTAGTAAGATGCTTAGTAGTATGGAAAAACTGTGTTTTGAAGGATTACAACTCAAGGAATTCATCATATTAACCATGTTAATTTGTTAAGGGTTCATTAAAGAACACCATCTAATTGCAAAATAGCTTAACCAGTTTTACTGAAACATCTTCCCGTGAAAGTGAGAGACCAATGTCTGGAAATTTGGATGACCTGCTGGAGAGTCACTGTGTGCCAGATCTGGGGATGAGTCCGCTCTCCTCAGATCAGCTGTGTTAACGAGGCACTGTAATCTATGAGGCTGTCTGAATGAGAGGCTGGTGGAGCTGTGATTGATCTCCCAACTCTTTGTCCTCTTCACTATTATTTAGACTACAGTAGTTTGTGTGGCATCTCTGAACTCTGTATTGGAATCAGCCACAGAACTCAGTTTGACAGGTCCCAGTACACTGTATTTTCCAGATGACCCCTTTGTAGGATATAAGTTCTATTCTGAAACATCCAGGTGAATTCTGGTTGCTGAGTAAGAATTTCAACAGAAGTGGGGGAACATAAGTTACTGTTGCTGCTGTTAAAGGGTATGTGACTTACAGACAGTAGCATTTATCTGTGCTGAACAGCAACACTTGAAGCCTTGAAGTCTGTGTAAGCCAAGCTGACTCCCAGTAAGGAAGCTGGAATCCAGCTTTGGTTACAGTGTTGCTGCTCTTTCTTGAATGTATGAAAATATATAGTTCTTGCAGTTTTTGACATAATTGAATTGGGTTTGCCCTGGGCTGGAGAAATCATGTTAGTAAGCACAGTAGCCTTTTGGAATTGACATTTTTATTGTAGCTTAGATACAAAGCCATTAGAGGAGAACTAAGTAGGTGATGTCTGGTAAGTCTGTTTAGGGATGCACATCACATATCCTTGTGATGGTTGTAGGTCATGTTCGTTCAGTGATGGTGTGTGCAGATTAAATATTCACTCAAAATCACCTGTTAGTGAGTATTGCCCTAATGAACTGATTTGTTGGCATATTTGGAGCAAGCAATTCCAATCACATTGGAGAATAAGATAATGCAAGCTGCGGGGATGTTTGAAGTTTGAACACCACTGCTAGTGGTAGGAGGGTGTTATGGTTTCACCTAGATGGGCTTCATGGCATCATGGTCATGTGTGTTTAATGATGGATTAAGTGGGATGGTAAGTCAGCTGCTGTCTCTTTTTCCAATGTCACATCCTTCCTGCCACCCTTGATGGCTGAATGGTATGTGAATCTGTGCTCCTTGTTTACCTTAACATCCTGGGCTATAAATTGGGTTGGTCTGCAAGTGGATTTCTGTGCCATTCACTGACACTGTTGGAAGGGACAGGGCACCTTCCACAGGGGTGGGGCTGTCACCTGAGGGCAGCAACTGTCTCAATTATCCTGTTTCATTCTCTCATGATGGGTTAACGCCCTAACTCTCCAGTACTTTTCCACCTTCTTTAGTGTATTTTATTGTAGCAGCACCACTGTTATTTCTGTGTGAGCCTGACGGCTTTAAAGCTAGTTGAGGAATCTCTGTGAGGTTTGTGTTAACGGCCTGGCTGCAGTGTTGAAATGTCTGCTGTCAAAGTGAAGTTTGCTGTAATTGAGAACATACATTTGCGGATGTTGTGCATTTGAAAAGGAAGCAAGAGGTGGCTTTGTGCTTAGTATTCACTTATTTCACATCCAGTGAACAAACTTTCTGAAAAAAAAAATAATTATGGGTGAGGAGTTCAGCAAACTGCACTACAGCCATTGTAGGGATTCTGGCGATGCTTTGAGGGATGGAACTGTTAGAGTGAAGTTGAGATGAGTTGTAAAATCCTTTATGTGTCACAGGTGATGCATTCTTTATATTAAAATTGCCATTGTTTGTAAAACCTCTAGTGGTGATGTGTAAAAGGGTTGTCTCATCTCACAAATTACACTTGAACTATATGGGTTATCCTGACAAGAGTCTCTTGCAGGCCCTCCCTTGTGACATATGCCTAATGCGATGTTGAAGGTGTCTCCCTAAACAGGACTGGGTGTGACTGCAGCAGGGATGAATGATTTAATAAGACGCATTGTTTGTAGTCAGCTTTACATTGGTGCTGTGTTATTCATTGTAGCTATATGTGTCAGCTCTTGCTGCCATACGTACACATCTGGCAGACAAACTATTATTTTGCTGAAACTCCCTGTGAGGTAGATATTCTGTATTGCACAAGAGAGTTTTGAGGGAGAATGTATTTCAGTAAGAGGTTTTATCCTTCCGCTTTGTGAACCTTGACTTGTGCTGCAGTGCAATATGGTTGTTACTGCTGCAGCAGAAATTTGCAGTTGCTGTAACTGCTACAAGCCTGAAACTTTTTCTTCCATACTACACTCAGATTTGTTTCTTAAAATTCTTAAAAGCAATCAAAAATGCATAAATCTCCATTCCACCAAAGCATGTATGGATTTATGATGGAGGGACTTCTGCCGAGTTTTAGGGGAGGGCAAAGTAAATATTAGTGGGGTAATGCTGTACAAGGGGCAAGTTTGTTAGGTCTGTGATGGGATTAAGTCTTCTCTTAGCTGTCCTTTGACCCTAGAGATGCCTGGACTCTCTAGATGTCACAGTAGTATCTAAGAACCTTTCTTCATCCTGAAAACAAAATCTATGAGAAGAGATGGAATCAAGTGTGTAGTTCATTTTCAGAGCGTATTTGCTGCTCTCAACCATGCAAACCTGATGAACTATTCAAAAGAGGTCTACGGGTGCACCTAATAAACAACATGGGCACATGATTCAGGAATTACAAGGCACTGAGATTCCTGAATTCCACAGTGTGCATTTAATAGGAAGAAACTTCTTTGCTCAGCTTTTTTTTTTGCCTAGAAATAATACAGAACAATCTGTTTTCATGCAAGTCCAGGACTATTGTCTGTCAATGTAATAAGCCTAGTAGTGAGTCAGAAATGATGTATCTGGTTGTCTTGATCCTGAAAGGGTCTAATCCATTATGTATTCTTACAATTTGTTTAAGATGGTTTGATAGACAGGGGCCTGATACAGTATGAATTAGTGATGCTTTCTTTTAAAGCAAGCCTACAGCTTGAGATGGTATGGTGACATAGTAGGGTACTCCTGGTTTTCTTTTTGTGCATGTGGGAAAGATAGGGAATCCTGGGTTGTGTCTTTTCTGTCTAAAACAATTTAACCTTTTATATTAAACAGCAGGAGCCAAGAGGATGAGTATTCCAATGTTTTGACCACGTGGGCCAGCGTCCACTCTTCTGTGGGTGTCTCTGTACACTAGGTAGGGATAGTGGGCCCTCAGCATAGTTAACAGTGTTCAAGCTTGTACAAATCAGTCACCAGAGTCTTTTATCAGAATTGTACTGCAGTGGCTGTTTAGGTCACTGTAGCTGTGCACTTGCTGCTGAAGTGGAAGGAAATTACTGAGATGATGCCACAGTACTGAGCTAAAGGTGCTTTTGCTGGGTAATGACCACCAGCATTGCGCCAGGAACGGGTAGGTTTGGGGGAAACAGCACCAACCATGGGAGGTGCTCTTAGGGAGAAAGAAATGGAGGTGATTTTGCAAGGCTTCTTTGGCAGCAACCTCTGAATCTCTCTATTCAATTTCTTTACCTTCAGCATTGTGTGGGTAGGTCAGCCTTGCTGGCCTGATCAGACTCAGCAGCGCAAAATGCAGAGGCAGAGAAATAAATAGCATGGTGGTAAGAACCCTGGAGCTCTCTCTTTGGTTTGGAGAAAGAGTTGCTTATATGCACCAGCTGAGCTCCAGAAGTTAATAATTCTATCAGAAGTCTGCAAGTGAGCCATGTCATGTAAAATCAGATTATTAGTGGTGTTCTGGGGTACGTTTCTTTATCAGTGTGAAACAACAAAAACGATGCTGCAAAGTAATGTCTTAACCTTTGGCACAGAAATCCCTCATCTGTTACTATCTGCATTTTGATGTATCAGTATCTAGATATAATAAATGTTTGCTAAATTTTTTCCAAAGACTGTCAGAATGACCATGAATAACTTTCAGTTCTCTCTGATCCGAGAGTTTGGGACAATGGAAGCAAAGGGCTGCTAGATAAGTTTCCCCTCGTCTTTTTTTACCAAGTCAAGAGTTAATGTGGGGCATGAGGGAAAACAAAAGATGAAATCAGAGGGAACTAATGAGGCTTATGAGAGGAGGAGCTGTCAGTATAAAGCAATTGGTTGTCTAACTATTTTATAAGTGATTATGGCCTTTTGAAATAAATTAACCTACTGCTACTTAACCAAATTTGTAGTCAAGAAAGGATATTGCTTGTATACATAGCTTAATTTTAGATTGTCTAATTACCTAATGTGATTACTAAATCAAAACCAAGTTACAATAAATTCAATAAGTAACAGCAGTAGTAGTTTGGAAGTTCACAATTTACACAAATGCATCAAATGAGCAATTTATAAACATCTGTAAACCAGAACTTTGAAGAAGTAAATTTGCATTTTGTTGTAAACTGGAGATAACAAATTAACCACGTCAGTCATAACTCACTTCTCAGTTGTGCTAGTGAGGAAACCAACTATCAATTAAATTGAATTTACCTTGGAGCCGGTTTCATCTGTTTTAGGTTAGTGACTAGTCTTCTCTTTAAAACAAAAGGACTTCACTTGTTTTGGTTTTTTTCCTGTAATAAACAAGAGTTCACAGCTAAGTTGTAACAAATTGGAGCTTTAAAAAATTTCTTGGGATTTGGAATCAAGACTGGAGAGATTGTTTTAAGTAAGTTTTAAGTGTCTTTAGCGTGTAAGGATGTACACCAAATACTATGTGAAGCTCAGCCTTAAGGCTATTACCAGTTTGAAGCAGACCTGTGTAACCCCAAGATATCTGTGCGTGCTCTGTGTCTTTTGTGTGTTAGAACTGTCGAAACATCAAAAAAGGAGAAACAATAGTTTTTCTCTGAGACATGACTAAAGCTGATTATTCCCATCCCTGCTCCACGCTCACCTTCTATTGTCCATCAGATCCTAGTATTAAAAAGCCCTAATATCTAGCTATGTGGCATCTGGATTTACACATTTGAAAATAATGAAAATATATGTATATATGTATATGTAAAAACACTCGGTGATTACTGCATTGCAGGTAAAAGATAATTTAGATTTAATTAGCTGTGGCTTCCATTGAGAATATCATTTGGCCTGGCTAATTATAGAGAGCCTGTGCAAGGATCAGAGATGTAACTTGACATGAAACTGTTAATATTGGTCTTCACTGATGAGGAGGAAGCCCAACAGTTGGCCGAGAATCTGGGACAAGTACCAAAGCCTTCAGTATTGCTTAATTAGTAAACTGAAAAATTAGTTTTGACAAATCACAGCAGACATACTGTGTCTGCAGACAACACAGGTTGACAACCAGTGCTTGTACAGCTTGAGTTTGTACAAAACTTTTTTGTATTATGGCAAAAAATATTCTAATCTTTCTCAGAATAATCCACTTTAAGTAGAGATAATTGAATTTCTTTCGAGGTTTGTGTTGTCTTGCTATGAATGCGGAATTGTAAGTGATACTATAGAGAAACACCATAAATTCTCTAACACCAAATAAATTGTCATTTTTGAAATTCAGTATCATTAGCCCCATTATGAGGTGAATATATTTATATTACCACCTCACCCAACTTAACTCATTTTTACCTACATTTCTGAGCTGAAACGTATAATTGTCTCTGTCTTCTTGGAGGCATTAGAGAGCCAATACTTAAGCAAACAACTGAAAAAGTTTCTAATACTTCTTTTGTCAGTGAATTTATTTTCTTCATTCCACCACATCCTTTTAAACTCAACAAAACCTGAAGTTCAAGTGACAAGTAGCACCAGAAGGAGCTTTATCTGAGATTAGGAATTAAAAGAAAAGAACTCTGCTTTCCTCTTAGAACTCAAATTGAGCTGATGAAATATATTTGTGAAGTAAGGACACCTGTGGTTATATCACAGGTAGTCAGTGTGTGTGGTGTTCTCCAATGCATGTTATGGTATTTACTTGAGAAGAACACACTGGGTCAACCACAGCTCCATTTGGCCCATCACCTCCCTCTGCCTTTACAAAGTCTTTGCTGGCAGTGTCCCAACCTGTTAGAGCAGCCCAGGTGCCCCCTACTTCTACATTTTTGTTAGAGGATCTGCTGGGTTGCCTGGCACGGGCATCAGGTATTTCAAACTGTAGGTCTCTGGATCCCCACTGAAGTATTTGCCACTTCGGCATCTCTTGGTGACAAGACTGATGAGAGGTTATTCACCACAGTTACTTGTCCAGCTATTTCTCCCTTCAGTTGCTTCAAAATTGAATGAGTACCACCTATTTCCACTGATTTCTTACTGTCTGTTTGTTTTGTAACTACTTCTTTTAACTTTTCAGTTTGAAATGGGTGTATCAGAGTTTCCTCAGAAGGATTTTAGCTTGGGAATGCCTTTCAAACTCCTTGACAGTGCACACAAGAATGCTGCTCATTTTTTTTTTTACCATGGTCATAGTTTCTTCGAATATGAGTTTTATTTTATTTTTTTATTCCCAATAATTGATTAACTTTACAATGCCAGATTTTTCTCCTTAAATGAAAATGAATGAAAATAATTAACTCTCAAGTTATTGATGCCTTTTACAAGTTGCTTCTCAAATATTTGGGGACCGAGGATAATTATTTGGTATTTATATATTTAACTTAAATATATTTGTATTTCTTTATCTTCATCTGGACATAGATTTAGTTTTTGTGAAGTGTACCTTTTAATGTAATAGTCTCCTGTTTTTTTTCTTTTTTAAGGTTTTCTTAATAAAAAAGGATTTTTCTAAATAGAACTGCATGTTACATTTTCAAAAAGGTTTTGACCTTTCCAGTACTTACATAAGGAATTATGTGTAACTTAATTGTACATCAAATAAGGATATTTATGCTATGTACAAAACATTTTTCTGTATTAGGTGGTTGTAGGTGAGTATCTGTCAGGATCAGCAGAGAACATTTATTTAATGGAGGACTGTATGTCCAAGTCTGCCTTGGTATTGCTGCAATATACTTGAATAGTGTGTTACTTCAGAACGAACTAAGAATGGTCAGGGTTGGCATATATAGTGTTGACAAAGAATGGATGTGGAAGGGACATTCAGAAAGCTGGTTTTATGCAAGCATGTTGTACATGTTAAGACAGAACAGCACTGCTTACCTCATGGCTTAGATGAACATTTCAAGCTGCCACATGTTTTGGTGTGATTCTCCAGCTGGAAAGTATTTGCCTCTTGTGCTGTGGTCCCTACAGAGAGGAGCACTCAGGTGCTTCCCTTAAAATACCTATCTGAAAGTTTTGCAGCTGAAGTTATCTGAGGTGATTCCCACACGCAGGGATTAACTTAGAAGCACTGTGGTAAACTAATTCCTGCCCATTGTCCTCTCTGGCAAGTTAAAAATATAATGCTGGTTAATGAAAGAAAATGAATTTGTGAGGGGATTGTCCAGATCCCTTAATGCTGTGATTGTATCACTGAATATTAACGTTTCCTCCCACCCACCAGCCTCAAAAAAGCACCCATGCAAACAAGCTTGCAGAAATTGTGTATTAAAAAACAAATTAAAAATCAGGGCACATAAAATAGATTACCCGTTCACATGTTTCTACACAATTCTAATTAACATACTGAATATTCACATACTGAAAACTACATGAAATCATCTCCTGTTGTTGTAGCAGACAAAGAGCACAGGGCCACAGGTGTCACACACAAACTAATTTTATTAATCTACAAGTAACACATCCAAAAAGAAAAGTTACTCCCTCTATATTCTGAATCCCTCCCATGGTCACTTTTCATACGTCCATGACAGTGTCCATATACTCTGCCACAACTTCTGATGGGATATTACACACTCTCCTGATGTAAATTTATTTTCATGAGGAATTGTCAGCTCACATTCCATTCCTGCAGCTTGCTCCTTCTCAGCTTCCTTCTTATTTCATGTTGTTTTAGCTCTTCCACCAGTTTTCTCACAGTCTTTATTATCTCTTGCTGTTCTCAGCCATCCAGGGAAGCCACACTTCATCTAGGTTAAAACTGCCTGCAGTTTCAGTCTCCATAACCTCCAATATTATGGATGTGATTTCCATAGAAGTCTCTCCTACCTAGATAACTGACCAAGTTGCATTAAGGCACTGGCCTTGTTAGGAGCTCACCTGGGAATGTGTGTTTTCTGTATCATTAACTGCCTTGATTTTAAAGTGTAAGAACAAGATTAGGTGTCACAGTAGTCCTGGTTCTGCTAGGTTAAACAAATTGTATAATCTACCTTTTTTTCTCATACCAAATAAAGGTAATGAGACAGATTTGCTTTTGTAAAGTGACTTGATAATCTGCAAGGAAAAGTCTGTGCAGCAGCTGAGGACTTCCACTCTTTTCATAACAACTTTGTAGACAAACAGGAGTGAGAACTGGCATTGAACATGTTCCTAAAAGTGCATGGGCAAGAGAAAATTAGGAATTCAAATCAGTTGCATAGTTTTATTGGAGGGTGTATTTAATGAGATGTGAATGCCCTGATCATTATGTTGTGAACTATTAATTTCTATTAAAAATAAAGGAAAAACTATCAGCTAAAGTTTTATTTTTAGTAAATACTCTGCCCCCATCAAATTAATGTGATGGAAGAAAAATAATGTGAAGAATTAAAATACAGACTGTTCCCCAACTTCCTGTTAGTGAGATTTTCTGTTTTCTTAAGTCTATATTTATTTGTCTCCCATCCTTGACTTGTATGTGATGATAAGATATGCCATATTGGGAAGTTAGGCACTGAACAAGAGAACTGCATTTACAGTGGATTTGACAGCAATTCACTGCAGACGTGCTTTTTAACTAAAATTTATTTCTTGTGCATTCTGACTTTTGCTTCTGCCATTGGAGACAAACTATTAGAGGTGCAGGTGAAGGATAAACATGATTTTTGTGTGGGTACCACCGATTCCTTTTCCTTTGCGAGGCTGTGGCTGCTCCGTGTTGCTCTGTACGAGAGGCAGGGGCTGCACCAGCTGCGTGTTGTGTGCCACTGTGCTGGGTGGTGGCACAGCCTGGGACTTCTGCTGTGTGGCAATATCTTTTGGTTGCTTGGTAAACATTTGTTTGCATTTGAGTGGATCACTGCGTTATCTGTTGAATTAATCTGTACCTGGCCACCCACACTTTTCACAGAGGGTGTCTGGAATTCTGCTGGGTGTGTTTGGCTGATGTCATGCCAATTAAACGACTGCTTGATCTCCACTAGTATAAAGTAGTATCTATAGATACTACTTTCTTAGAAACAATATTAGTAAAATATTTCATGTAGGCTTTCACCATCTTGTTGCTAAATAAGAATTGATCTCAAGATCCATTTCTCCTCCTCTCTGACCTTTTTCCTAATGGTTCTCCATATGCACACACACATCCTCTCTGCTTCTTTTTCTTACTTCCTCATATGCAGCTTTTCCTATCAGTTTATACTTTAAAAGTGTGTACTTTGTTCATCCCCAAAAATAAATATGATTTTATGATCTGTTAGCAAACAACTGTACAGGTATGTCTGTACTGCCATGTTAACTCAGGACCTCGTACATGAATCCAGGCATCCTAGAGCTGCCCTCTGGGGCAATACTCGGGGAGTAAGTGAGTGTCAGCTCTGCTGATGTAGGTGGCATGGATGCAACTGGGCAAGCCACTTGTCTTTTTAAATGCTGTCTGAACTTGATCCCTGATACCTTTATAAACACAATTAATGAAAGCAAATTCCAAATAATTCTTGTAATTTGATGTCGAAGGGAATAGAGTTAATGTGCTGGGGGAGGATCACAAGAAGTGCAAGATTAAATTATGATCTGGACTGCGATATTTATTAGGTTTCTGGAGGAGGCAAAGAGATAAAGTGAAACAAGAAGGATCCTACTCAGAACGAAAGACAACATGGTTTCTGTGTGAAGTAAAAAAATAATGGATTGTAGGTCATAAGTCTTTTACCAGAAGAAAGGTTCTTCCAGGCAAGATGGTCTTTGGCCAGCTGAAACTTCTCTGAGTGGAAGCCGGAAATTATTAAATATAGAGCATGTGACTCAGAGCATCCCTGAAATGGCTGGCAGAGGTATTCAAGGTAATTAATCTCTTCTGTCATATTAATATAAATAATTTTGGTTTCCTGAAGCTGATGTGGACTGGATTGGATAGATAGATAGTAATGAAAATGCCAACCTAATTTTTTGCAAGATAATCCAAGTGGTTAAAGTTGTATGTATCATAGTAATTATCGTCCTATGCTCTCTTTATGTTGTTGTTGTTGTTGTTTGTTCTGATATAGTCTACAACAGGAAACTATAGGATTTAGGAAATCTTAGAACTAAAA
Organism: Hafferia zeledoni; assembly: GCA_035583235.1. Lineage (NCBI taxonomy): Eukaryota > Metazoa > Chordata > Aves > Passeriformes > Thamnophilidae > Hafferia > Hafferia zeledoni. The sequence goes on along the minus strand of JAWWEV010000001.1, from coordinate 102,873,627 downwards.
ATCGGTGCCTTGATTACGATGTTGTGATATCAGGCACTTGCTTTAGTTCTTCCAGTTCTCCAGCAGGAATGGAGATTATGATGTAAATGTGGAATGGAGGATAACAACTCATGGAAGTTATCTCCACTGCTGCTGTTGAATTCATGGAGGAAAAGAAATCCCACTGCTTGTTGCTGGAGAGCTTTCCAGAAGACCAGACATCCCTTCTGTATGCTTAATGAGATGTCCAGTATTCAGATTGTTCTCTGTAATTTAGGAAAAGTTACAGGCATGAAAGATCAGATAGGCCATGGTACTTTATTGTCTTGGGCATGCCATGGAAGACAAGAGTAGTAATTAACATTACAGTGATTGTGCCAGAGGCTTTCTGTCTAGAAATTCCCTGTTGTAGTATGTCTGTTCTGCTCTTAGTCCATAAGATTAATATTACTAGAAAGTCTCAATTAGTAAATTAAGAGAGAGGACCACTAAGGAAGGCAATGGTCAACTTAATTTAATTTGTTATGTTTTGTTATGGGTACTAAGGAGTAGAGGTGAGGCAACTGGTGTGACATTTAAACAGATGTTAAACCAAGCCAGAAGCTTTCAAAGAGGAAGAGAGAAGAAGGGCAATACAAAGATGCATGTGAAATAGTTCAAGATACCTACGTGGTGGATATGAATCTCTATTTAAACAGTAACAGTGATCCTGCTTGCCTTCCACAACCAGTTACTTTAGCTTGCACAGTGTTCTTCCTGGGTGAGATCCTTTGTGACATGCTGTTTCAAAACACACAAATGAAAACAAAGAAAAGAATGAGGTATAAGTAGGAAGAAGCATGACTATACTCTAAATTAGTATGAGAACTACTCTAGTCTTCATTGTCTACATTTCTTCATTATCTTCTTGTATTTTCATTTCTACAAAGTTACAGCTGAAATGCAAAAGAAGAGTTCAAAAGAAAATAGACTTGCAGATCAGAACAGATTGCCTGCAATTAGAGGTTACAGTGGTTGCTGTGAGCTGGTTGCTTTTGTGTGGTTTTGCAGAGTGGACTCAGCTGAGCTGCTTATTTAGAGAATCAGATTTTGGCACAAGAGTTAGGCATTTGGCGTGGAGTAACATTTCCTTTCACAACTGTCTGCAGTTGTCTACAACTTTAGTAGCATTTCTTTTCGAAGATACACAATCTGCAAAATACCTTGTAGCAGTTTAACATGGTTGCTCAGCAGTGCCTTTAAAACATTTCAAGTTTTTTCTCACTGCTTTGTCTTTCCTTGGGATCTTGGATTGCATTATGTGGTTTTTGTTCTTAGAAGTTGAGTTAAACATTAGGGGATTATTTTTCTGAGTAACTGTATTCTTTTTCCTTCTGTTCAGCTGATTTTCATAAGATGTTCACCTACCAGAGATACCACTGTAGCCCAGCTAATAGAAAGTTCTCTTTTTAAAGAAGTGTCAGATTTTAAATTTTGGTGTACGTTTCAAAAGGTGATCGATCAGTCATTAAAATTTATGATCTGCCACTGATGTTTGGGCCTAATAGGAAGCATGATATCCTAATTGGAATGAGTGGTACCAGGCTGCTTCCTACATATCTGTAGCTGAGAAGTCTTTACGGAGCTATAATCCTTTATTTCTGTTTCATTCATTTACTCCAAATTCTAAATAAGGCATTTTCTTGTGTCAGTATGAACCAATGTGATTGTATATATTTTTCCTTCAGTTAAAAACCTTAATTTAATGATATATTAATCAGATGTACAGTAACTAAATCTAGTTGATGAAACCATCTGAACTGCTAGAAGCTCTTGATCTCAGTCAAGCGTATGTTGTCAGATAATGTAAAAAATATTTTTCAGGCTGAATCAAAGAGAGAATAAAGTAATTTCTCTTAAACTACAAAAAATGTAGATATATTTAGGTTTGTATTCTTAAAACTGACGTGGATTGCAAGCTCTAGATGACATTTGCACTTCTTTCTTTCATCTGTGAATAGAGATCTTATTTGAAAACTTCCAGTCTTTTTCAACTTCAAAGTACCTTACCTTTTTTTTCTATTCAAATAGCTATCCATTTGATAAGATGCTTTTCCATATCAAATAAATACAGTAAGTAGTCCACAGAAGTATTTTATTTCCATTACAGCAACTGTTGTGTTTTAGCATGTGAACACACAATTTCAGTAAATTTGTGGCAGATGTGCCTCCACACCTGCCTTGGCAGGCCTGAAAAAGGAGGAGAACTTGCAAAAAATAATTAGAAACAAATGGCTGTGTCTTGCTGTTCTGATTAGCATTTGAGAGAAGTTACTTAAAAGAAGTCTTTCAGCTGACCCAGGGCCTGTCAAGGGGTTTCTTCTCAGCTCCACAATTAGCTGGAAAGTTTAACACTACAACAAAAGTACCTTCCAACTAGAATAAAAATTCAAATAGGGCAATCTGTAATTTTCTATTTGCTGCCCACTTGCTCCCTTTCTAAAAGAAATGACTCAGTCATAATCCTTGATTATCAAGTACCAAATCATCACTGGGCAGATCTGGAAGGTGAACAGAATATCAGGATGATCAGTGGCACCATTCTGTGAGAAGGTTCAGTGATTGGAATCCAGGCAGTCTTTCTTACTCACAAATCTGGTGTTGGTCTGATTACTTCGGGAAAATGGGATGAAAAACAGTTGCTAGTTCTCCTCATCTTCCCTGTGAGGATATTTTTTTTATGGCAGATGAACAAATTTTTTTCTAGAAATACTGGGGCAGTGCAGGTCATGGTATTGAGCATTGTCTGAAAGCTGATACCAGTAATTCTACTCAGTGAAGGTCTAAAGTAAACAAACTTTCGCGGAGAGAAATGGACTCCAAAGAACAAATCTATGGGATTTAAAGTGAAAGCCCCCTTTATTTCACACAGCACACAGTTTATATAGGGTTAGAGGTACATCTTATTGGCTAAAAAGGTCTCACCCCAACACTCTGAAAGTTCTAATTGGTTAAAGGCCTATATCTCACAAGTCCAGTGTTTATATTAACTCATCCTGATGTTTTGAGCTCCATGTCCGGAGAACAGGAAGGCAGTTGAGACATTCTCAGAAACATTTGCAAGGAGTTAACCGTCGCCTGACGGGCAAATAGCAGGTGTGTCCTTGTAAGCTGGGATATCTAAAGATTCTCACGGAGCTGAAGCAGTTTGGATTGCTCAGAAATTCACTTTCTGCAAGCAATCTTGCTACAAAGGTCCAGAGTAGTGACCACTTGACATAAGCAGTTTTCCTGCTTACTTTTTTTGAAGTAAGCTATTTCCCTTCTGCTTTGCTTGCTGAAGGCACAGACAACTGATAATGAAGTGATTCTAACTACTGTTAATGAATGAGATACAACTGGAACAGATGTTTGCTCCTGCATGATAACTCAGGGTAGAGCAGGTAAAAACCACTGGACTGTTTTGAGGATAAACATCTGCTGTGCTTTGCCTCTGCTAAGGACAATCTCAGGCCTTCTTGGCTACTTTGCCTTGCCTCATTAATGGGGCTTGTTTGTGGCCAAGTCTTCCATGGCAGTTGCCTGCAGGATGTAATTATTCTTGGAGTCAGAGACCATCAAGCATGCTACTGTTTAAACAGTCTCAGGCCATCAGTGTTTGATTATCCCTGTCCCCCCTTCACGGCTGGGGTGTTTGATGAAGGGAGCAGCAGGCTCTGTCTCATTCTTCAGGTTCTTCCCTCTGCTTTAGGATGCTCTGAGGCACTGACTTTGCTTCATGCCTTCCTCCTTCTGATATACTTGATTGAAGTGCACGGAGGGCAAAATTTCACCTACTAGCAGTTTCAGCAGAATTCCCCTTCAAAGGCAGTGAGAGAGTTCTGATTTTTTAAAAAGATCTATGTGGTAGAAAGAAGGATTTCTCCTAGCTAACGATGTGCTGATCTTTCTGAAATTAGTGAATATTTGGTCATTAATTATATTATGAGCTGGACCAGTCTGAAGCCTGAGAACACTCTTCCACTTTTTTTAGTTAAAGTCTGTAGCAAATCCTGCCCTTTGTGGCAGGGTGTGACTGGTACTCCAGTGTATTTCTGTAGCCAGCCCTGTCTTACCCTGTTCCTTTTGCTAACACTAACAGTCTGAAACTTTCTGTGTGTTTAAGTCTTTAGGCTGATTCTGGGACATGTTTTTGGAATAACTAGAATGAGTTCTTAAAATGCTGTTAAGGAATATTTATATGGGCTTTGTGTATCAACATCTCCATTAACTTCCTCAGTTCACTCCACTGTACTTACTAGTGAGCAAGCTGTGTTTGAAAAGGATGTCACACCCTTTATGACTTTTTCTGAAGAAAATGCTACAAAACATTCTGTACCAGAAATTCTGCTTATTCAGGCAGAATCCTTCTTAGTGACCTTTGAAACTTGAATTAGATAAATGCTCTAGGGCAGTTACTTAATTCTAAAAAAAGAAGCAACAAATCTCTGGAAAAGAGGCTCACCAAAACTGGAAAATTATTGACAGTGGTATGCGATGGGATTTTAAGAGTTTAAGAAATTTGAACTGGTATTTGCTAGAAGGTTTGGATACTGTGCTGTAGTTTGGTGAAGAGAGTAGAGGACAGGATTTTTCAAGCTAGTTATTCATGTCAGTATGTAACGGCATGAATCAGCTGTTGATCATTTCTTCTTTGATCATATAGTGATGGTTATGATTGTTTTAAAAACAAACATTACTTCAGTCGGAGTAATGGAGCACTGAGTAGTTTGAAATCTGCATGTGGTTTTGTAGCAAGTGGTTCAATCCTAGCTGAGGGCTTTAGACAGGTGGGCGGTGATGGGGTTTGCTTGGAACTAGGATATCTTTGGGGGCAAAGAGGGCAAGGGGTTCAGACAAATGTAATTCTTGCACCTTTTGTCAGTAACTGAAAATGTTAAACCCCTGTTTTTTTAAATGAATGGGGAACGTGTGTCTTTTTGGTTTACTTGCCAGGTTGGAAGTTGTCAATACCACTGTTAGTGTTGCATCTGCCAACTTTTTCTTCAAAATGTTTGTACTATTGTTTCTAAAATGTTAGTATGAACATCCTATTTGTAGGTGTCTGGGTGTATTTACTGATTAACTTGTGATTGATCAAATCAAATCTAACAAGTACTGATCAATCATGCAGAGAAATGAGGGAAGAGCCCATAAAAGGATGAGTTCCTTAAGTTTTGGTTGAGTCCTTGTCAGTTTGTGCTGCTGGATCTTTTGTTGTAGTGATGTTCAGCAGGGATTCGTGTTCATCAGTACCTGTCACTGTATTCCCTGCTCATGTCAACTTTCCCTTTGCAAACCTCTTGTGTGCTGAGTGTCTTAGAGCCTCTTTTCAGTCTTCAGTAATTCTTTAGGGTCGTGGCATCTCCTGATGCTTTGATTAGAACTTACATGTGTAGCAATTTATTTCAGCAGTCACAAGTCTTTTGCTCACTAGTCAAGGGCAGAGTAAAAAGACAAAAAAAACCCCAGAAAACCTTCCTAAAAACATGCTTCTGAAGCTGTCTTACTAATGAGTTGCTCAAATCAAGTAATGCTCTTCTCCTTCCCCAACCCCCAAGAAAACAAGCCTGCAAACAAAACCCAACCAGACACCATCCACTCCCCACCTTGCTGCTGCCAAGGTAACCAGGGTAGATTATTTCTTAAAATGGTATTGCAGGACATGAGGCAAAACAAAGATAAAATGTAATGGTCCTGGGATGATTACTAAAATGATGGGTGTGGGGTTTTCAGGGTCATGGTTGCTCTACATTGAGTGTCAGGGCTTGAAAGGTTTTTTCATTAGCATTTATATGTTTTCTGACAACGATGAAACAATCCAAGCAGTAGATTTCTCAAAGAAGGTTGCTGTTCATGGATAGTTAAGTCACTATTCATCAGTAACATGACTGATTACTGATCAGACTGTTTTATGTTTAGAATGTGCTGTGTGTTATGTTACAGTGATTCATTATTTATTTCATGTTGGCTGTCTGGTATAATACCTGATCTCTGTAAAAGCCTTGTAGTGTTGGCAGTTTTCAGAGGTTTGGGTTAGAAAGATCTAATTGATGCCTTTTCTCTTCTTGCATCCTCCCTACTGATACTTTTTGTTGCTTTTGCTGTTCCTCTGTATTCTCTGCTCTTCAAAGAATACTCAGAATAATGCATAGTAAGAGCTGATTTATTCTGTGTCAGGAAGCACAAACTCTTTGAAGAGTCTAGTCAGCTGCACAGTTGTCCAAAATGACCACCACTTGAAAGTTCATCTTTTTCTCATCAAATATAATCTGTAAAATCTGGCAAAAATTTTCATTATTATGAGTTGCCTTTCTGATTGTCATTGCTGTTCTTGGGCTGTCGAGCAGCAGAGCCACTTTTATTTGAAAATTTTCTTGCAGACTTTGTTGCAATGAAATTCATGTAATGTGTAGACATTGAGGGCTGTGCTGTGATAGTTGCTGAAGTTCATCCAAGCCACAGAGTGTGTAAAGAAGGAAGATACAGGGTCAGAGTAGCTCTGAGGTATTGTTTCATAAGTAGCTCCTTTCCTCACCTGACTATAAAAATTATTATTTCAAGCCTTGTCTATTTCTTACTATACTAAGTATGACAGTTTTGGGAAAGATGAAGAGCTGAAAACACACAGAAATTGGATGTTGAATCTCAGCCAGTCTTCCCTGAAAACCCATTTCTCTGGTGGAAATTTTGTAGGGCTTGCAGTCCTGTGTCAGATTCTGACCCAAAGGGTGACAAAAGCCCTCAGCAGAGCAGATGCAGCTGTGTTTGCATTCCAGGCCATTATCTAGAGCTTTAGTGGGGCTCATGTGAATCCAGTCTTTGTTTTTTGCCCACTGAAAAGAAGAAAGAGCGAGAGTATGGCCATAACCTGTTTGAACTGATATGCTCTATTTAATGAACAGGAAAACATATTGTTAACTGATGTTTCTGGAGAATGCATTTAAACACAGTAAACTGGTGAAATCTGCTAAGGACTCCAAAGGCACTTCATTTGGAACCAGTGGTTTAATTGAGGAGTTTAAACAGCTGAGCAACGTCATTCAGGAAGTTACTGTCCCACTCATGGTATCACTGTGTTTCCCTCTGTTGGTGGTGTTACACTTTAAAGTGTTTTGGTACAATGTCTTAATACAGCAAATATTGAAAGGTGAAAATAGTGACTTTTTTTCTTTCTTTATTCCCCTCCCCCCTCCCCCCCTCCCCCCTCCCCAGCAGAGGAAGGGGCAAACCCCAAACACCTGGGAATTACCATGATGTAGTTGGCAAAATTAGACCAAAACATCCTGCCCCAAATTTTTAGGAATTCACATCTAAAATTGATTGTAGAGGATAGTGTTTAGATGCTTGATAATCTTTTGAGAATGAAGGAATATGTAACCTTGACATTAACCTCTAAACTTAAGAAAACCCAATCTAACAAACAAGGAAATCCACCTCATTGCTTTTCTTGTCAACTGCAAATACTCATTAAACAGCTCTTAAAATGAAAATTTTGTAGTTAGTAGAGAAACATGCTTGAAATACACAATAACTGCTTTTTACCACTTCCATCTTCTTTTAACAAGAGCCAGTAGCACAGCTTTGGGGTTATCTGTAGCATGGGGGTAGGTAAGTAAGTGCCACCTCAAGGAAAACTTGTGTTTGATTTCAGAGGGCTAGAGCGTTTGATATATACACACAGTCTGATTCTTACTGCTTCTGATATCTTGTGGTTTTTTGTGGCCACTACTTCAGAAAAAAAGCAAGAATAAATGGAAGTAAATAAGACAGAATCACTCAATCCCATATTTTTTAAAGTAGGATTCAATCAAGGAATGATTTTTAACATTTTTTTTGTTGTGGGGGTTTTTGTAACTGAATGTGCTTCATAGTCGTCATCTTTGTGATCTGAGAGGTAATTAGAGGATTTGTAATATCCCACTGGTTTGATCACAACCTCTGCTCATGACATTTATAATGAGTATATAGCTTATAAATAACATTTTGAAGGTATAAGGTTATACAGAGATAATTACACAGCTGAAATGCGCTGGCACAAGGCCAAAGGCTAAGCATGTTCCACCATCCCTCCTAAATTGAATAACTTCACTTTATGAAGTGTATCATCAGAAATTGTTTTCATTACTCCCATAGGGCAAATTAAGGTTAATAAAAATCCAATTCCAGATTACCCATATAGGTGAATATTTGTATTTTTAGAACCTTTCTTTGTCAATTACATTCCTCACTGACTGTGTATATGTGAATATAAGTATGTAGGTCAGAGCTTCAGCTCACATTTCTACAATTTTGAATTGTTTTAGCTCTCTGAAACAACCCTCTCTAAACTTGACTGTGTGACCCTGCAGGATTTTTCAAACTGAGCAAAACTAAGTGCACTCCTTCCACTGAGCTGTGGTTTCTCACCTGCCCTGGATCCCACCATCCTGGGTTTCACTTGACCCACATGGCAGCCATTCTACCCACCTGCTTCAGTCCCCAAACCCAGTATCTGTATATTTCCTTTAAATTCTGTGTTAAATAGCATATTCTTCATACTTCATACACAGTATTTTGTGCATTCTTGAGCAATATGTGAAGCCCTTTAGTAGGAGTGAATTGGAGGGATGGTTTTTCCATTCTCCTGTGATAAGTTAGTTACATACGTGATCTGAATTAGCACACACATATTGGAGTCACCTCTTTTGATACTCTGCTTTTACAACATTACAGTCTTGTTAAAAGTGTCTTCACTCTGCTGCATCCCCTTCTCCTCTTCCCACTTTCAGAAAAAGAGGTGACCTTCTTACTTGACAATACAACTGTTTCTGCCTCTTACCGTAAGAAACAACATTGTATATGAAGAACAATGTAAGAAATGGCTGAGTGTACAGGAATATTTACCCAGGATGATCTTTCAGCCTAACACTGTGTTTCAGTGACTTGTTTTTTCAGAGATTTTGTCTTCATCACTTGGCGGATTTTTTTGGTCTTTGAATTTTTAAAAATCTACGTGCTCTCATAGCACAAAGAATAGCTTTGGGCAAAATTATCCTATTGCTAACATTTTGGTGTATTTTTTAAAAGAAAGGGGTTTTGCCCACCCCAAAAATTAAAGAGATTAATAGGTTGCTTTTGTTGATCTTAACATTAAATGAAATTTTCACCTATTAGTTAATATCCTCAGTTTATTACAGTGCCAATATTGAAGAACAAAGCATAAGAAAAAACAAAGATAGTTAATAATTGGGAATGCATCGTGAAATAATATCTAAAGTTGCCTTTTTCAAATCTATGCAACCTGTTAGGGAGTTGTTGCTTGGGGCTTTTTTATTTGTTGGATGAAATTGTGTCTAAGCAACTTTTTTCTATAGGTTATTGACATGCCAGAACACAATCCTGGAGATATGGGTGGAACAATGAGATTGGGGAAGAGGAGGACTGTTTTCAAAACAGAAAATTCTGTTTTAAGTAAGTAATTTTTCTGCTCTTAAGATTTGCCCTTTGGATTGGAGCTCTGTAACATGGAGAAGCAAAAATGCCAAAGCACTTTTTGGTAAAGGACTATAACCTCAATCAAGCAGTTGTGTGACAGATTTCCTGAGCTCATTCACTCTGATCCTCTACCTATATACATTTATTGAGGACTGGAATGTAAAAAAGAATTGGGAGACATCCGTAACTCCCAGTGAAACTGTCAGCTGGGGTCCAGTGCTTTAAATAAACCATGAGGAGAATGTTGAGATAACTGAAATGCATTTAATGGTAGTTTAATTCGTTATATTCTTGGGAAGATCACAGTGCTTGCTTTCTGTTTTCTTTATGAACTGTTAAGATGTGTGAACCAAGTCTTCTCATCCTACTCTGTAGCTTTTTGGTAGAACTATCTCAAACTCCTGTTTGTTATGCTCTTCCCAGACCTTCCCAGGGACGTTGCTACCCTGGAGTTGTCAGTGCATCTCAGCCTTAAACGTTGTCTGGCCTTGCTGCCTTAGTCATCACCTTGTCTTGACAATGTTTACTAATGGCCAGGCCCTCATTAACTCCAGTATCTGATCCAGCACTTCCTTAGGCCTAGCCCAGCCCTGGAAACAGTCGTGTTTTGGGAAATTGTGATAATATGTATCTCCTATTAATCAGCCCATTGTACAGTAGTTATGTCTGTATGTATGGCCAGAATTCACGAACGCAGATTTGGGCAGGGCTCTCCCCACGTGGGTGTGCCCTTCCAGCCTGCGCAGTGGATTTTTTAGGTG
>JAWWEV010000001.1:102825859-102863292 GCA_035583235.1 Hafferia zeledoni | reverse complement strand
AGGCTTGAACTGCCAGGGGACGGTCCCACTGAGACTCGAACTCAGGTCCTTGGGATTCGGAGTCCAGAGTGCTCTCCTTTACATCACGGGACCACCCCATAGTAGTAACATAAATGGTGCTGTAAATGTTTAAAAAGTAGTTTCTTGTTCATTGATTAAATATGGACATATTTCTTATATTGCCCTGCCCCTGACCTTGATCTGAGCTATTACTATGTTTAGCTATGTTGAACTTAATGCCTAAATTCCCATAAAAGACTTTGAAAACAACATTAATGGAGATGAAGTAGCCCCTTTATTGAAAGGTTCCAAGGTGCACACCAAAAGTAGGTGCACATGCGTCAGCCAGATATTACAGTTTTTATAACTTTCAGTAATTAACATATGTGGTATCTATAGTCAACCCATGGTACCATTTTCCCTTGGTGCCCACCCTCAGAACTCTTCAGAACCACCCCTTGGAGCCCTTCCAAGGGCTCTGAGCTGACTCTCCTGTTTTGACTACAAGCTATCTTACTGTCTCAGTTGGAGTTCTTGCAGGTGTCCTTTGAAACAGCATGTCCTTAATAATATGTGTCTAGCAGAAGTTCAGGAATGTGTGGGAAAGTGCTCAATATCACCTACAATGTGAGAAGCTTAGAAAAACTTAATTCAACTTGGATAACTCTATGAAAATCTACAAAATACACACTAAAATCCTTAGGCATCAAACTTAGCAAATGCATCCTTCTGAACTTTTGAGAATGACACCTCCTTCAGCAGGAGACCAAAGTGTAATACATAGGCACATTTAATGAAAACTCTACCTTTCTAGAAAATGCTTGTGCTAGTGATCTGACCGACCTGGCTGATACTTTGCCTATGTGTGGTATATAGGTATGCACAAGTTGTTCTGTGGCCTAAATGCCTAGAAAATTTAATAAAAGTTAACAAATGTTGTAAGTCTGGACCAGTATTACGAATTGTTTAGGTAATGATATTTATCAAAGAATCATGAAAAACTTTAGTAGTTTACTCAGGAAATCTGATTTCACTTTCTAATGCTTTACAACGTAAATGGAAATAATGGTTTCCAAAAGGTGGTTCCTTAAAATGGATGCATATACCACTTTTTGTAAAATTGCAGTATTATTATTCTACATTTGGAGATGTTCTTGGGAGTCTAGTTTCTGTACCATCCCTCAGAAAGGTAGTAATTCTAATAACCTTAGGGTAAATTGAGAGTAAAGTTTGAGCCATGATTGCAAGTGAGAGATATGATAAAAACTTGGTTTACTGCACACCTCTAACTTACTCCTTATTGCTGTGAAATCTGGAGTGTTCCAGATTACACAGAGGACTGCAAGAGCCATTTGGGTAATGAAATCAGGAAAACAGAGAAAAGCAATATTCTCTGTTTGTTCTTTGGAGGTATTATGCCAACTGCCATGCATAATCTAATAAAATGGAACAGATGCTACTGAAAGCCTTCCTTCCCTGCACGTTCTGTGTACAACTGCTGTAACACCCTGAAGGGAATTTATATTGCTTGTTTGCTCAAACATTTTTTTAATTTTATTTTGAGCTTTACAATTTAAATTAGTTTAAGCATGTCCTTTAGTCTACCTGAGGTGTTTCTGGTCAAGGAATTTTGAATAGGAATCCTGAATAAACTCAGGTAACGCTAAATTAAAAGAAACTAGTCATCACTCAGGAAAGACACAAAGCTGGGGTGAGATGAATAGTTTTGTTATGTTATACATACGACTTTTTTTAGATTTAAATTACGAGAAATAGTTGTAACAACTATTAAAACAACACATTAGCATTAATTTATTTTTTGTTGTATATTCAGGGAAGCTTTATGGGGATGAAATGTTTGTAGAGGAGCGACACAGGCATCGATATGAGGTAAGCACTGCTAATGTACTTTGTGCTCAAAAGTTAAAACTTGAGCAAGTTGTTCTCTTGGTAGGCAGAAAATAAACTAATTAGAGATGTCTTACATAAGCATAAATCAAAATCCGGTAGTGGTTAGATGGTATAATTGAGGTTGAAAGGAGCCTCTCTAAGTCTTTTGGTCCAACTCCCTGTTTGGAGTTGAACCAACTTTAAAATTAGATCATGCCACTCAGGATTTTGTCCCATCTAGTTTTGAATCTCTTTCAAGAGAGAATTTCCATAATATCTTTTGACAATTTGTTCCAATGTTTAACCACTTTGTTGTGAACCCTATTTTCCCTTCTATCTAATAGGAGATTTCCTTGACCAGTTTGTCTTTTTTTTCTGTCATGTGGTGTGGATCTCTGAGCAGAGTCTGTCTCAGTCATCTTTATACTGTCTCATTAGATAGTTGAAGTCAGATCCACTCTTGGCTTTCTATTTCCCAGGCTGAACAAATACAGCTCATCCAGTCTCTCCTTCTATGCTGCATGTGGTCCAGCCCCTAACCATTCTGGTTGGACCTCCTATGAACTCTTCAATAGTTTTTTCAATCTCTTTCTTGTATTGAGTGGCCTGAGACCAGACAGAGTATTGCAGAGGTGTTCTTAGAAGCGTTCAGTAGGGGGGAATACTGCCATGTACTGTTTCTGGGTTGGAGAAGATGCAGTGTCTAGCAGAATGATCTTGGAGAACGATGTCAGAGATTACCTGGCTTGGCTTCTTGTGAAATATTTGAAAGGTAATGGCTTGTAATCCTTAAATGCACTGGCCAATTTGGTTTATTTAAAAGCTTAGATTATGTTCAGGTAGTGCTTATTCTTTCATGGTCTAAATGTAGGCAGACTTGAGACATGTACAACTCAGAGGCTAATTCAGATCACTTGCTTCCTACCATGAAATTCTGTATGTCTCTTGTATGTGTCTACCCCTCTGTTTGCTAATATCTGAGAAAAGGTGTCCAAATACTTTCAAGGACACAAGGTGGACTCATAGAGTTACCTCTGAGATAGTTCAGAAGGGACCTGACTCCATCAGTGTTTCGAGAGGGGTCTGTAGTATGGGATGTGTTCATGCTATAACTGATTCAGGCAATGGTAAGTTTCCTTAAAAGGTGGGAAGAGAATGTGATGGTGGTAAATGTGCTCAAAATTGGAATATTAACTGAGTGGTTAGAGCATCATCGAAGAAATGAGACAGCTCACTGTGGAGTTCCCCAGTTTAAAGAAGGAGCTGAACCAGAGCTTGTGTCATAACCCTGAAATGCAGTCTTCAAAGAGGTCAGTCTCTACACCTGGTCTAGTGGGCCATTGAAAAAAGGAGGAATGCACAATGCTCAGAAACAGGAGAACAGCAAGCAGAAGGGACCCTGGCTTTAATCTTTTGAATGATGCATAATAACTTAAAATTACTGATCATCTCTTTTTTTAATAACCATGTACACTTTTACAAATTTATACTGGAGAGTTGTTCAAACAAGAAGGCAAAAGCTCCCAACCCTTTCCCAATTCTTTTCATTCTTATATGCATGCTAAAAAAATTTACAAGTAACTACTACTGTTTGTTAAATCCAAAAATAACAACTATTATTGCTTTCGATATTTCAGGTGAACCCAGAATTGACTCACTGCTTTGAAGAGAAAGGTTTGAAATTTGTTGGCCACGATACAGAGGGGAACAGAATGGAAATTATTGAACTGGAGAGTGAGTGTCTTGTTTGTAGTACTTTTTGCATCTGTTAAAACTGTATAAACTATAGGTTGTTAAACTACATGTAGACACAATATTTAGCTGTGATAGCAGCTAAGATGATGTTGGGGATACTGCTGACTCCATATATGTATTACAATGGCTGAAAATTGAACTTATGTTAGGAAAAGCCTTACGCTTTTCTGTTCCTTGGACTTCAAACCACTCACCGCTACTCTCTGAACAAAGCAGTCTGCCCATTTTGTGGTCTACCCATGGTCCATAGCTTCCAACTTGGATGCTAGGAAAACATATCAAAAGCCTTGCTAAAGTCAGAATTAAGGAAAGCTACTGCTTTCCCTGCATTCAAAGACAGATTGTTCTCAAGCTTGTTGTGCTAAAGTATCTTCCTGTCCTTCATGTGTCTGGAAACACCTTGGAGGAGGATTTGTTTCATAATCTTGCTCTAAGATGAGGTTGGACTGACCTGTGGTTCCTTGGATCCTTCATTTTGTCTTGGAGAAGGACATGATAACTGCCTTTATGTAGTCATCAGGGACCTCTCATGATTGCCTTGGCTTTTAAAAGATAAAAAAAACAGCTTCACAGTGGCATTGCCTTGCTTTCTAAGGACCTTCAAATAGTATTCAAATATTCCTAATAACTAAAAGGTGTTCAGTTCGTTTGACTGTATAAAATGTGTATGCATACAATATAGCCAAAGTATAAAACATTACTAGAGCATTTGTTACCCAGAGAGACTGGGAAAGCTTCATCCTTGCAGTAGAGACCTTCAAAGCTTGACTTATCTTCCTGGAAGAAAAACTCTGATTTCTTGGTACCACCTACTCTGTGCTGCAGAGAAATTCCTAGAATGGTAGGGGTCATTTTGGAAAATGTAGAAGCACAGGAGATCTGTTTTGTCCAATGTCCTGGCACACGAAGTGGTTAATGTTAACTTCTTTAAAACAATATTCAGAGAAGGAACAGGTGCTTTGCATGGAAGAGTACAAAAACATTCTTTTTTACCCTTTTGAAGAAGACAGAGGGGAAGCAGAAGCAGTGGTAGAAAGGTGCTCTGAGAAACAAAGAGCTGAAGATGTAAGAGAAGATGAAGCACCATATTGTCCTGGATATATGTACATAGATACATATAGGAAACCAAAATACTATGAAAATAACATGGTAATTGTAAACTTTGTGATTGTTCCTCTGCCTTCCCCCCCTGGCTGCCCATGCCCATGTAGGTACAGGTTTATTCAGCTTTTGTGAATCACAGGATGATTGTTCCTTTATTTGCCTTACTAACCTTCTGCCTCTGTTGTCAGTAGCTTTCTGTGGAAGAAAGTTAAGTTTCTGCTGCCTCACCCTTAAATTAACAATGTTGATCTGGCTTCTGGACACCTGTCTGAAACCTTCAATAAACTTTTTTTCCTTGAAGTTGTTCTACTATCTTCTTCCTACATTGTGTAATTTTCTTTGACATCTATCTTGTAGATCACCCATACTTTGTGGGAGTTCAGTTCCACCCAGAATTTTCCTCAAGACCTATGAAACCTTCACCTCCATACCTTGGACTGTTGCTAGCAGCAACTGGGACACTCAATGCATACCTGCAGCGTGGATGTAAATTGTCTCCAAGGTAATATTTCTTTGTTACTTGCCTGCAGTTTGCCAGTCACATTTTTGGAGGGACTATCCCATCCTTCAATTCAGAAGTCCAGAAGAGGAGTTCTTCATGTATTCATTTGTTTCTGTGTCTGCCTGTCGTAAACCCTGGTGTAAAATAATCTGTCTTCCCCCTTTTCAGAGGCTATAAGGACTAAAGTTAGTACTCCACATCACAATGGGAAGGAAGTAAAAAAACCCTTTAGTAAATTCACATGAAGTTTGTGGCCTCTTGTGTTGACTTCCAATGACAGTAGCTTCATAGGGAAGGAGATTTGCTAGAGGATCAAGCAATGAACTGAAATTCTTATCTGGTTGTATTTGAATTATGATAGAAACAGCAAAGAAAACAGTGATTTTTATTTTGCCATAGCTAAATAGTAAATACTATCTTTCAGAGACAGGCCTGAAACAAATCAGTTGGGATATCTTTAGACTTACAGAAGGGTTTGGATCTAGATCAAAATTGGATGGTTCAGCCAAACTAAAATTCTTTATCCTAGTTCTGTTGGACCCAGAGATTTTGGTTTATTGAATATAGCAATGTTTTTTAACTAGTGTTAACTAATTCTTGTTATTTCAATGATACTAATAACGGTTAAAATTTCATTATAGTAGCAATAATAAGGAGGTCAGAAGGAAGCCTAGGGCACAATAACAAAAATGAAAAAAAAAAAAGGACTTAATAATAATACTGAGCTGATCCAACTCTGGCATATTGTCTTTTCCTCTAAACAAGGCACCAAACTTATGGGGGTTTTGGGTTGGGCTTTTTTTTTTCCTCTGAGTGTTATGTTCCATTAAAATGTGGTCCTTCTGTTAAGCTGAGAAATAGAAATTTGATTCAGGTTTGAGTAGTAATGGAAAACGACCAAGCCAGACCAGAGCAATCTGTTTTGGTAGCCTGCTGAGCTACCTTATGGGTATATCAGTTGGCTTTATAAATGCATTTCATCTTTGTTTGCATTGCCCATTTGTGCAATAATGTACATACAAAGAGAATGAATTTCTGATATGCAAACTACAGCTTGATTGAAATACTCCTATTATTTTAGTCTGTCATTGTTATTAGTGGCCATAATGTCAGCTACCTTTTAAAGTCTGGGCTGATGCAAGACGCAGGTCAGATTTCTGTGGTGCTTGGCAAGGGGGAGTCTTTCAGCACAGTGGTCTTCAGTCTTTCCCTCTTTGTGGATACTCTGCCTCACACTTACCTTGTTTTCCAGGTCCCAATATCCTTTCTTATACTACTTCATTCCATGAGTAAACCTATTTATCTCTCTGAGATAAAGAAAAATTACCTTTTTTTTGATGAGTGATCTGCCTGTGTCCTGCTAATGTACATGTCTTGGCACTATAGCAACTGTGCTATCTAATGCTGACTCTCATTTTCAGCAATTACTGAATGTGCCACACTTAGACTTGTTTGAATTAATAATTAAAAAAGTATGCACAGCTCTTTTGCATCTTGTTCATACAATAAACTCCAAACTAACCTTTAAGCATTTAGTGAAAACAAAAATTTGTACCCCCAAACTTACATATAAAATTACAGATTTTACCATTTACAGCAATCAAGCCAAACCCCTGTGTCTTGAGACAGAACACGGGAATATAAAAACATTTGGAGGCTAAAAGAGGAGAATTTTGCAGAGAAGAATGTTCAGAAGGGAATTTCAGTGCTAATTACAGCACACCCACTTGTATTAACATATCCACCTGCTGACTGGAAAGACTTTCCAATGTAAACCTTTAAACCTCAAATGCTAGTGATTTCACTGTAAAGCTAAGGCATGTCATAGCAAGGCTGAAACAGCTCTGAGGAAAGGATTTCCTGCACACCTCATCCACACCGCCTGTATGAGCTGTAGTCACGCTGATGACAAGAGCAAAGATGTAACCTGAAAGAGAATTTGTGGAGACCAGCAAGTTGAGCAGATTACCTAAACTAGGCTATTATAAACACTAAAAGGAGAGTTAATGATGAAGTCCTGAGACAAAAGGAAATACGTACTTCAGCATGAGAGTCTTAACAGGAAACCATTACCCCAAAACATGTAGAAGCCCCATAATTAGGGTGCAGTTTTAGAACATCTGACACCTGGACAGCAGCCCTAGCTTTTAAGCAAAGCTAATAGTAAATTTGAAGATGCATTACGATTCCCAGGAGAGTGTCGTAAATAAATAAAAGTGAATAAACTTTCTCTTAAAATTTTATGAGGCCTGGTCTGGTAGAGACACAGGCACACAGTTTGAGACTGTTATGCATTCTCTGGGGGAAACTTAGTTCCCAGAAGCTTTGGTGTTTACAGAGACAGTCAAGAACTGAGCAAAGGGTCAGAGTAACCCAGTGATGAGGTATTACTTGGTCACATGAAGGTAGTTGAGCACCCAAGCTGCTTTTGTGGTTTCAGCCTCTCGTGCTTTATGGCATGAATGCTCAACCATCAAACAAACCCATGCACTTCATTTCCTTTTGAATGGTTTTAGATGATGACCTTTTCCACATCTTTCCATGGAAATATTGAAGTCGCCATTTCATATAGAAGTGAGGAAGGTGAGAGGCTTCCGGTTTATGTTTCATTTTCAAGGACAGAAAACCAGAACCACCTGAGACTCTCAAAGCACTCAAAGCAAATACCCACAAATACACTCCTTTGTAAAAGAAAACAAAAGGTTTTGATAGAAAACTTGTGGATGAAGAGGGGAACTTCACATGTAATGTTGTTGGCTTTTACTGAGTCTTACATAGATTCATTTGGAAAAAAAATAAAAGCTGGCTTACCTTTGGGAACAGTGTAATATGGGTTGCAAATCACTGGTGTACAATAAAGCCGTGTTGCTGGTTTGTTTTGGCTTGCTGTTTTTGTTTGGGTTTCCTTCCTGTAGCA
Source organism: Hafferia zeledoni (assembly GCA_035583235.1). Taxonomy (NCBI): domain Eukaryota; kingdom Metazoa; phylum Chordata; class Aves; order Passeriformes; family Thamnophilidae; genus Hafferia; species Hafferia zeledoni. The sequence continues at coordinate 102,855,124 of JAWWEV010000001.1, read as the reverse complement.
AGTTCAGCATCAGCAGGCTTTATTTCTTCTTTCTCCTCAACCAGCACCTTTATTAATGGCCTGCAAGAGTAAGCCAGAGTGCATTAATTATATTTGCAAATAATGTCATTTAAATAAGAGCTAAAAGCACTATTCAGAAAAAAGAAATAACATAAAAGTATTTAGGGAATTTGGAAATCTGTGCTGAATATAATGACATATTGGGAGGAGAGGTTATAAAGCTAAAGATAAGTAATTTAATTAATTTCAACAGAAATGTCCAGTAGATGGGAGAAATTGTAGGAAGGGAGAGTTGTTCTAGGTGAGAAAGTGTGGGAAACTATGACTCCTGCCAAAAGAAATTTCTGCAGATCATTAGTGAATATTCTAATGTGAGGCACCAATCCAATGCCATCTAGTCACAGAGTACTCTCTTGAGTAACAGGCAGTTAAATGCCACCCTGACACCTGATCCCATCAGATCTCGAAAGCCAAGCAGGGTCAGCCCTGGTTAGTACTTGGATGGGAGACCTGCTGGGAATACCGGGGGCTGTCGGTTTTAGTCCTGAGGACTTCACTGTCACTGTCCAAGCTCGCTCGGCCATGGCAGATGAACCTTAGGAGTTAAAGGGTGGGGTTGTGCCTGACGTAAAAAACCCACTGTGCAGGCTCAAAGGACACACCCACGTGGGGAGAGCCCTTCCCAAATCTTCGTTGGTGAAGCCAAGCCATACATATGCTCTTGAGTTCTAGGCAGGTTATTAATAAATGATGACTTACGAGTTGTGTTCAGAGACAAGGAACAAAAGTGGCCAGAGGGACAGGAGTGATGTATTAAAAAAACTACCAGAAACCTCAGAAAATTTGTCCATGTAATGCTTACTGTACTAGCATGGTCTGACTGTCTCCCAAATCAGCTGTGGAGGAAAATTTGGGTAAGCACCTGTGAACAGAACAGAAAACAACCTGTGTGACATGTTCTGGTGTGTGAGAGACAGAGAAGGCATGTATCAAGAACCCATCTGGCACAGCATCTGCCACTGGCCAAATCCAGACATATCAGATTAAAGTGAAGGAAATGTTGTGATTTGAAGACTATCAAGGGAGCAGCAAAAAAGGGGCTGGTCCACAAAAGATGACAGTCCAGAGGCCAGGGGTGGCAGCTGTCCTCGTAGGGAGAGTGTCCTCACCAGCAGGAGTCAGTACCACAGTCTCCAGACAAGGCAAGGGGTCTGGCTCCAGTGACAGTCACCACTGGGGAAGGCCCCAGGTGAGGATGGTTGGGGCAGCAAAGACCTGTTGTTATCCTCTGAGCTCTTAAGAAAAGCTATGGAAAAGTTTTAAAGGAAATTCTCGCTTAACCACAGTGGCACTTAGTAATGGTTAGTTAGACAGTTAGTTTGTCATTTAAGTGTTTACAGTAAAGACCCTTCTGAGCTAGTCACCTCATTTATAAAAATAGGCACTGAATAGATGTGACTGCAATTATAACCATTGCACTATCAAATATGCATTTATTCTGAGTAATGTTTTAGTGACTATAATAGCTTTAATAATTCAGCATTTTTTGGGGAAAATAAATTATGATAATTGACAGATTTCCTTTTGCTGGGTTCTCAAAAGCTAAACAATTGCTTGTTTTAAACAATCACAGACTGTACTAAATCTAATTAGATTTATCTTTAATTTGCACTAAGGAAGAAATGCACTTAGCTTGGCTCCTGCCTTTGCAGGGCATAACATTACTGTAACAATTGTTTAAATTGCTTACATTTCTGGAAAAGGAATTTTTTGCCAATTGTACATTAAAAATGAATGGGAAAAAAGCTCCTTTGAAACTATCAAATACTTGATTTCTAAAGAACGTTGATCTGAATTATCCAAGTGAAACAAACAGAATGTTCAGGGAATACCCTTTTTACAGTTGCCTGGGTTTCTTAATAAGAACATTGAAAGGAGGCAGTATGGTGCTTTTGAGCAGCTGTTTGAAAAATGTAGGTTTAAAATTGACACTGATTCTTAATTCTAGTGATTTTGCAGCTGAGGTGGGTGGTGCATTCCAGCTTCATGTCATGGGGCCTCAGGAATCAGCTGCCTTCTATACCATACCTATAGGGAATCTTCTCATCTTACTTCCTTCCATGCTTTAGACTGATGCATAGCAGAGGGCTGATGATGCTTCTCTCAGTAGAAGAGTGAGATCTGCAACGGGCATTAATTTGATATTAATGGACCGTATGCAGAGTACAGCTCTTTTTATTGGTTACATCCTGAGAAGACAGGGATCTGAGGATGAGTGAACTTCAAAACAAAACCCTGTAATGTAATTTCTCATCAGAGAACATTTTCATTGCTCAAGTCAGGAAATATGTTGCGGCTCATTGCAAAGTGAAATGCCAGCTAGGTACTAGTATGTGTTCCACGTTAACTTAAGGTGTTCCACATTAGTTAACTGCAAATGGACATACCAGCTAGGTACTGGTTAATATTCACTGTGCAGTGAATGTATTTCTATTAATTACAGCTAGATTAGGTGTAAGGATCAAAGTGACCAAAATTCTTCATCCTAAAGACTGAAGTGACTGACTAGATTAAAAAAAAAAAGAATACAACTGCCAGAGTTAGATCTTGTTATCTGGTGGCCTGAGATCGGCTCACTAGCTCTTTTTGCTGGAGTCCACTGTTGTAAGAACTGTTATAAACCAGATGAAATGGGTGTCCGGTTACTGCCCAGCAAAAATACTAATTAATTTGTACACAAATGGAGAGAAAACTTGCTGAGGTAAATGTAAGCATGTTTTTTTTCAGTGTCTGGCTCAGTGTGAAAAAGAAATTAGTAAAGGAAAGGTGGGCTTATTTGATTTCTCACCACCCCCACTTTCATAGCCAGTGGATTTAAGTAAGGCTACATAATATTGTGAACTGTGAGCACAAAGCATCCATTTGGGTTTTGTGTTTAGTATCTGTGAAGCAACTCAGTGTAATTTGAAAGGAAGTATTCATTTATTCCAAACAGAGGTGATGACTCATTTGTGGCTAATACCGCCTGAAGTTTTTTTTTTCAGATTACGCATGAGTTGAATACAGTTCACATCAGAGTAAATCTCACAAGCTGGACACCAGTGTGGGCTGGAAGCTGTAACACACAGGTGTAAATATACCAAGATTCAGGAGTCCCTGTTGGATTTCAAGTCCACTGGCAGCTTAACTCTCGAAGTTCATGTTTCCTTGGAGTTCAAGTTGTTATTGTTAACATGATGCCACAGTTTCTAGGTGTGCTTAGAGATATGATTCAAGCAGCTGAAACCAAGAGACTCACAGTTACCTGAGTTGGAAGGCAAAGGATTGATCCTTACCTGGATATTTCCCCTACCTTTCTTGCCTGTGTGGCCTGCTCGTGTGGGATAAAACTGACTAACACCTCACAGAACATCCTTAAAGTAGGGGAGGCTGTGAGTGGCTATTGCAGAAGTCAAGAATGTGGTGATGAGAGCCCTTCTCTGGGATGTAGTGTCAAATCCTGTACTGAAATTGGGCAGTGTGGGAACAGGAACAAAACTGTCATCAGCTGAGTGTTTTAGCCTCTGGGCTAGAGGGGAGCTAAATGACTCTTACCTTTTGCAAACTGGAAACAGGCTTGAGAAGTTGGGGTGGCAAGTCGGGGAAATGACAGAAGCATCCAGTGCATTGTGACTGCTTCTGTGGGCAAATGGCTCTAAAATGTGTGTCCTTGAGTGGGGAAGGACCTAGGATGAGAGTGCTGGATGGGGATCAGCGCCTAAATGCCTTCAAGACATGAAGGTGGGCAGTTCACTCACCTTTTTGGTCCCTGAGCTTTTTTCTTAAGCATCTGACGCCCATATTGTGTTGTATACAGAGCTCTGACATGTTTTTCAGCTGTGACTGTCATTGGGCAGCAGAGCTAGTTTTAAAGAAAAGGTCTCTGAGGGCTTTGGGCTTAAATCAGGGCAGTCATAAAATCACACAGCTCTCTACAATCACAGTTTTACTCTTTGTTCTGTGGACGGTATTTACTATTTTGCTGTGATGTGAACATGCAAAACTGTTTTAATAATACTGAATTTTTGTTCCATGTTTCCATGGGTACTTTCAGAAAAAAGTAAGTACCGTGTCGGTGATGTTGTGTTTGTCTGTGTGCATCTGGCATGCTTGATCATACTGTTAACAACACTTTCCTCACTTGAACTGTGTAATTGATTGCAAGCTGGTGAAATAATCAAATTGAGCATTTCACACTAGCCTGATATGACATGCTCTTTATAAGAACCACATCAGCAGCGTGTGTGTCATGCAAAGAAAGGGCAGAATGCTGTAGGCAAAGTCTTCATGTTAGGATAGTCAGAATATATATGCAAAATTTGGTACAGTGACTTGCTGTAACTGTGGAAGGCTTTCTCAAGAGTCAGAGGTTGAAATTAAATGAGATGACTGCTGGTGCCATTCCTCCTGTCCCATGCTATTAAAATGGCTGGTTTTTTACCTGTTCTTTCTTGGGTTTTCTTTTCACTCAAGGAAAAGGTGATGAAATTCAGGCTACAAAGCTGTGCTCGATAACAAGCACTAGTATTGCTGAGTGCAGTTTGTTCACTGCTCCACATAGGAGTCTTGATCAAAGATCTCCAGCTGTGAGGCTGCATAGCTCCCCTTGAAGCACTACCCAGCAGGCAGGCAGTGGGAATCCACTGATGAGGCTGTGTCTAGGTGGGTCATGGACTGCTTATGTGCTTGATGTCGTAGGAGGAGATCATGCCCCAAGGTGGGGAGCATGATGTGACTGAGGTCCTGTTGACTGGAGGATGAAGGTGTATGTATAAGAGTGAAATGTGACAAGACAGGTGTGCAGTGGCTGATGTAGAGTTGGTACCCAAATCCGTCACAGTGTGAAGTCTGAGATCCCTGCCTGTACTATGTTAACATAAGCTATGCTCTGAAGTGTCATGGCACTGACCAGAATTACTGCTGCTCAAATGTGATTGTCAGTTCTCTGGGCTCCCATTGCTGGATTCTGATCTTGGGAAATTCAAGTATATGGAAAACTGAATCTAGAAATGAAGTATAGTAGGGGGAGGTTGAGGCTGGAGGCACTTCTGAAGTGCACTTAAAGTTAAGACACGGCACCTACAGGACAGATGGGGATCAGACCCAGCCAGCATGTATTTAGGAGGGGCAGGTCCTGCCTAATCAACCTGATCTTCTGTGACCAGGTGATCTGCCTTGTGGATGAGGGGAAGGCTGTGGATGGGTCTACCTGGACTTCAGCAAAGCCTTTGACACTGTCTCCCACTGTACACTCCTGGAAAACCTGACAGCCCATGGCTTGGACAAGGGCACTCTCTGCTGGGTTAGGAGCTGGCTGGCTGGCCGGGTCCAGAGAGTGCTGGTGAATGGGGCTGTGTCCAGCTGGCAGTCGGTCACCAGTGGTGTCCCCCAGGGGTCAGTGTTGGGCCCAGTACAGTTTAATGTCTTTATTGATAACCTGGATGAAGGGATTGAGTCCCCCATTAGCAAATTTTCAGATTATACCAAGTTGGGTGGGAGTGCTGATCTGCTGGAGGGTAGGAGGGCTCTGCAGAGGGGCCTGGACAGGCTGGATAGATGGGCTGAATCCAATGGTATGATGTTTAACATGGCCAAGTGCCGGGTCCTGCACTTTGGCCACAACACCCCCCTGCAGTGCTACAGGCTGGGGGCAGAGTGGCTGGAGAGCAGCCAGGCAGAAAGGGACCTGGGGGTTCTGATTGACAACAGGCTGACTGTAAGCCAGCAGTGTGCCCAGGTGGCCAAGAAGGCCAATGGCATCCTGGCCTGTATCGGGAATAGTGTGGCCAGCAGGACTAGGGAAGTGACTCTTCCCCTGTACTTGGCACTAGTGAGGCAGCACCTTGAGTATTGTGTCCAGTTCTGGGCCTGTCAATTTAGGAAGGATATTGAGGTGCTGGAGCAGGTCCAGGGAAGGGCCAATGAGGCTGGCGAAGGAACTGGAGCACAAGTCCTGTGAGGAGAGACTAAGGGAGCTGGGGTTGTTCAGCTTGGAGAAGAGAAGGCTCAGGGGAGACCTTATTGAAAAAGGAGGTTGTAGCGAGGTAGGGGTTGGTCACTTCTCCCAGGCAGCTAGCAGTAGAACAAGAAGCTGTGCCATGGCAGGTTTAGGTTAGATGTTAGGAAGAAATTCTTTACAGAGAATGATCAGACATTGGAATGGGCTGCCCACGGAGGTGGTGGATTCACTGTCCCTAGAGGCATTTAAGAAGAAACTAGATGTGGCACTTAGTGCCATGATCTAGTAGGCAAAGTGGTGTTAGGCCAAAGGTTGGACTTGATGATCTCAGAGGTCTTTTTCAGCCTATTTGATTCTGTGATTCTATAAGATAAACCTGGAGACCCAATACGCATCACAGCTGACTGAAAATGTTGATGGGCACTTATTTGTCTCAGTCACTGCGGTGATTCCTGTTCTTCACTATTTTCTTGTTCTGGCCACTTATAAAGCAATCACTTGCATGGCTGTTTGTTGTGTGGAAACCAGTCTGCTTCACTAAGGAAACAGCAAAAGGGGATAAAACCTTGGGAAAAACTGTCAGGATATTGCTTGGTGCAATGAAAAGGATTTATGTTCAGGTTGGAAGAGCAAGAATTATAATTTAAGTGTGAGTTGAAGAATTCTGACTAAATAAAGTTGTCTTAACTTTTTCTTTGGTCAAAACAACCATTATTGCAAAAGAGAAACACCTTTTATTCTTGGTCTGAATACCTGTTACTCTCCATGATGTTAGTCACGATTGTAGACATACAGCACCAGCAAACTGTAGAATGAATGTGCAGGAGCCAAGCAAAAAGAAACTGAGCATACTGTTTATTGGGTAGAGTATTTCTTCTTGTTAGGTCTTAAACTCCAAACTTAAGGCCATTCCTTTAGACAAAGATGTTCTAAAATACCATGTGTTAAGCATGAGCTTAAAGAATTTTTCTGGAAATGGGTTGCATTTGAGGAAAGTGTTGATCATGTGCATCATGGGTTGGAAGGTTTGAAATAAAATATTTGGTTTAGATCCTTCTGAATGGTTATTGCTTCTAACAGTGACAGCTACAGTGACCTGAGTGACGACAGCTCTCCTGAAAAAGAGTTTTCTAATCCTGACACAAGCTGAAATGATTGTATGAGATCACAGAAATGGATGTTGCTGTTGAGGTAAACTGAATCATTTTGATACTGCTTTATGGTACTTATTTCTTCTAGACTTAAAACAGCAAAGTTAACTTAATTCTCCCTGTTGTTTCAAATCCCATCTGAGAGCTTATATCTTCTTTCTTGCCTGTAGCACTTAATTGTTTTCCTCTTCTGCTGCTTAACTCTGCAACTGTGGTATTAAGGTCAGCTAAGTGGTTTGGGTATGTCTTATGTGTACCATGCTATACAAAGCCAAGTTGTGTTACTATTTTAAGATATATTGAAGTTTTTAAAAAATCATAGCTTTGTTTGCCATAAGCTTTGCCAAAGTGATGTTAGATTGTTCGTTGATTCACCTGTAAAAATGGTAGTCATAAATTTCCTTTCACTTTGGAGGTTATATTTCCTATGACACACCTGATCTCTGCAAGATCCAGGCTTGTAACTCAGCCTTATTCTATTTTCCCTGTGCAGATTCATCAGAGTTTTGGCTGGTATGGCACTCTGATTCATGCTTTTCAGTATTTCTGAGCACTTCTATAAGCAGGACACAACTTTCCCTTCTGATTTTATTCCTCTCACGTGGTGTAGTCATTAAGCAGCTGTGCCAAACAGACAATTAAGGCTACACATGAATGATGCATTTCTGCCTGATGGTCTCCTGATTAAAGTGCTGGCATGAGAGGCTAGAAATTAGAGTTCAGTTCTTAGCTGCAGCTTGGGTTTCTTCTGTGATTTTCAATTTATTCCTTTTTCCCTCTCATGTACTACATGTTAAAAATAATCCATCTCGAAATCATGAGAGTGGAGAACAGAATATTAAATGATTTCATGACCTGGTACATGTAAATAAAGTACTGATGCATGACCTAAATTAACCTAAAAATAAGCAGGCAGAATGTTCCTTTTCTCTCTTGCCTGGATCCTTCCCACCTTCCCACATCACAATGGTTCTGTTTCTTGAGACCAGCACGAAGTACAGGACAGCCCCTTTAGCTTTGTCCTTACTTTACTGAATGGAATTTATCAATAGTGTTTCTCTATATGCTGTTGCAGCTCTGACTTGTTCAGGGTTTGTATGAATTTGTGTTTGTGGTGCTTTTTATGGTTGTCAGCAGTCAATTTGATTTTGTTTGAATGTCACTAGTGGATACCAATTGTATTCAACAGAATTACTCTAGAAAGGATTAAATAACTAAATCCAAATATAAAAGGGTAGAAGCATTGTCTCATTTATTTTTATGTCATGGTTAATTCTACCCATTAATCAGAGCTGGGTGCACATGTAAACTATACTTAACTTTGTGGTTTTGTTTTATGCTGTTCGAACCAGATGAAATGAATCTATTTGTAATATTTACTGTAGGACCACTTTGAAGTCAGTCAACCGATTTGAGTGAAAATTACTTAAGCATGAAATAAACTAAGTTACAGAAGAAATACTTTTAATCATTTTTTTACATTTATTCTTCCTTCCCCTTCCTCTTTTTATGTTACAGAAACTTGGGAACAGGACAATATTGAATAGAAGAAAGTAGAAGAATAAGCTGCTTACAGTTTTCATACTGTCTCCTCCTCTACTTTTTTCAATAACTCGTTACAGATGACAGTTTCACTGTCCTGTAGCAACACCTGTTCTGTGTAAATGCTGTTTCTCTTTAAAAGTTACAAAACAGTTGTGCACCTTAGCTGTTAATCGTTATTGATCTTGTCCTATATTTCAGAGTGATCTCAGGTGAATGTGTATTCACTAGTTCACAGCTGTCCTTGATTTGAAGAAAGACTTGACTGATTTCAGTTTGCCTTAGAACAGGAAGACAAAATGCATTAGTTTTTGGGAATAAGGGGGAATGCACTAAAACATTTAAGGGAAAATGGTCTTATTCTTGAGCAGTAGAAAACTCTTTCAGGTTTGTTTCCCTATTAAGCTTGTATATACATATTTTTGTTTTTTACTTTTTTTTGCTGTTCAGTATGTACAAATGAAAAATTATTGCTGTATTTCAGCTCTTTGTGATTATAATAATTAATATTGGATACATATTTTTTCACTTTGCTCTTCTAAGTGATTTGACTCCATATAAGTTCATTTGCTCTATTTCTCCTGTCAGTCTGATAATACTGAACATAATTCTGACCTACAAAATTACAGAAATTATATTAGAAAGCGGTTTTGTATTTGTATTTTTAAGAGAGAAGGTAAATACACTCCTATTAAACACTTGTGTGAAAGTTGTAGAAGATCCAGTCACAAACCTGGAGTGTTTTCTGGTATCCAGCTGTGCAACACAGTTAATTTCAGTGAGTGAGTATAAAGCGAATTAAGTACAGTTCATCCTTGTTTTCCTGCATCCAGTGACCACTCTATTGTCACAGCACTCATTCCCCAATAGAACACAATGATGTGTTTCAATTTAGAAACCACAAGTTCTTCCACTGCATGACAACTCTAGGCAGCCCTGCAAAGCCAGGACTCGAGCCTGAATCACTGAGATGGAAGAGAAAGACAAGGGGTGCTGTACTGGGTGTAAGGCTGGATCCCCTTAGCAGTGGGGCATCATCAGATTTGTCACAGAAGCTGTACCTGAGCTATGTAACTGACAGGCTACAGATACCTGGAACACACTTTCCTTATAAAGAAAAATTCTGAATTTTGAGTGTTGTGTTTTGGTTTGGTTTGGGGCAAAATGACTTTCTTAATTCATCAAAAATTAAATACCTGCACAAAAATAAAAAGCACTGTGTCTCTTCTTACACCTTTGTAAAACAGCAAGTGTGAGAGCTTTGCATTGCTCTAGAAAATCTCAGGTTACACAGCCAATTTATTTCTTCACTAAAAGAAGCTTTAGTCATAATGAAATATATTATGCATTCCTATGGCAGTATTTTTCTAAAGTACTTTTCTAAATGCGTGCCTTAGAAATAGCAACTATTGACAGAATTGATGTCACTGTATGTCTTCCCCAATGAGAGACACTGGCCGTGGGTTTGTGAAAAGTGAAGAATTTCGTAAGATTGTCTTTAATGTGAAAATGTATTTCCAAAAGGTTTTCAATAAATGGTGTTATTTAGAAGTGTTTGGATACCTTGTAAAGAATCATGGTGCCAGTTGTGAGCTGTGGGGTCAAGGAGGGAATTTTTCTTTTAGTTATGTCCCAGTTGTATTGTCTGTGAGAAACTGTTTTATCCAGAAAAAAAAAAAGAGGGAACAAAAAGACATACAAGCTGGAGGGTAGCTGGAAAGAACACCTTAATCTCCCAGCACTCTTGCCAGTCATCTTCCATCTAACTGTGCCATACAAAGCCTTGTGCTGCCACAAGGCATCCATCTCATATTTGAGCTGACAGAAGCAGCAGCATCAAAGTGGAAGAAGGCAAACAAGCCTTTTCCAGGCAAATCCTGGGCTACCTTATGAGTGTTGCCTGCAGGCTGAGGGAGGTGATCCTTCCCCTCCATTTGGTCTGGTGAGGTCACACAGAGAGTGCTGTGTCCAGTTCGGGGCTGTCCAGTCAGGAGAGACATAGGCAAGCTGAAGGGAGTCCAATGAAGGGCCACTAAGGTGGTTAAAGAAGTGGAGCATCCCTCCTGTGGGGGAAGGCTGAGAGTGTACTGGTTTTAGCTGGGGTAGAGTTTTTTTCTTCACAGCAGGTACTATGGGGCTGTATTTTGGATTTATACTGGAAATGGTTTTGATAACAGGGATGTTTTAGTTACTGCTGAGTCTTGCTTAACACAGAGTCAAAGCCTTCTCCTCACACTGCCCTGCCAACAAGCAGACTAGGGGTGCACAAGAAGTTGGGAGAGGATCCACCAGGATGGCTGACCCTAGCTGACCCCAAGGATATCCCATACTGTAAGACATCATGGTCAGCAATAAAAACTGAGGGAAGAAGGAGGAAGTGGGAATGTGTTTGGAGATATCAGTGGTTTTCTTCCCAAGTCATAGTTACATGTGATGAATCTCTGCTTTCCTGGAGATGGCTGAAAATCTGCCAGCCAAAGCTGGGACTGTTCAGCCTGAAATACAGAAGGTTTGAGGGGGGAGGAGACAAATCTCATCCCTATGTATAAACACCTGAAGGGAAGCTGCAAAGAGGACAGAGCTAGACTTTTGTCAGAGGTGCCCAGTGACAGGAATAGAGGCAATGGACATATGAGAAGAGGCTGAGGTCACTTGGTCTGTTCAGCCTGGAGAAGAGGAAACAGGGGAGACCTGACTGCAGTTACAACTTCCTCATGAGAGGAAGAGGAGGGACAAACACTGGTTTCCTCTCTGTGGTGACCAGTGACCGGACCTGAGGGAATGGCCTGAAATTGTGTTAGGGGAGGTTTAGGTTGGATATTAGAGAGAGGTTCTTTACCCAGAGGGTTGTTGGGCACTGGAACAGGCTCTCCATGGAAGTGGTCACAGCACCAAGCCTGAGAGTTCCAGAAGCTTTTGGACAACATTCTCAGGCACCTGGTGTTGACTCTGGGGGATGGTCCTGTGCAGGGTCAGGAGTTGGACTCAATCCTTGTGGGTCACTTCCCACTTGGCATATTCTATAATTCTGTGAAACTGAAACAAGCTCCATCTGAGCATTAAGGGAACACTTTCTCATTGTGAGGGTGATTGAGCCCTGGCACAGGTTGCCCACAGAAGTTTTGGAGTCTCAAAAGCTGCCTGAATAATGGTCCTGGGCAACTGTCTTGCCCTTCTTAAGGAGCAAGGGTGGGCCAGATGACCTGCAGAGGCCCCTTCCAACCTCAGCCATTCTAGGAAATGATATCACAAGCAGCCTGTGGTGAGGCTTCTCTCAATAAAGAGAGAGGAGGATTTGCAAAACACACCGTCCAAAGCCTGAAGAAATAATTCCTTAGCATGGATAGAGGGAACAGTTTGCCTGTTGACTCTTATCATTCTCAAGCAAAATGTTTGTGAAGCATCCTTTTGCAATATTCAGACCTCTCATTCTGTTTGAGTAAGGACCTCCAGTGGAAATGTATTCACTTCCATTTTTACATTTACACCTAATACATCAGAGAGCATTATTTGTTAGTGCTGTGGTGGCACAGGAAAGAGCTTGCTAATACAGAGATACCAGATTTTAACAATTGTGTTTTTCATCTGCACGTGAATAATGAAATTTGGATTCTTGTAAGGAATAACAATGAAGTTAACAAGTTTGATTTGGTGTTTTCATTCTAAAATGAGGTATGTAATGAAAGAGCTGTAGAAAGATAGATATATTTACTCCAGGAGCATTGATCTGCATCTGTGTATTGTGTGACCCTGTCTTGATAGACTTGTATCCATTCTTTGTCCTTGGAAATCATGAACTTTCCAAGGTAACCTGATGTACTGAAGTGTCTAGGTCAGCACCACTGGTTAAAACTCCTTTTTAGCATATACATGGAAACACAGATCTTAAATCTGTGTTTTGCATCCTGTGTTGGCTCACTTGACTGTTGCTTAGGCTCAAGGGCTGCATCTCTAATGGTGGATTAGGGCAGGGACAGTAGTCTCTTGAGCCCAGCTGCAGTGGCTGATACTGCTGCATGAAAGTTGTGGTGTATTTCTGTGCTTCAACATTTTATCCCACATAGTGCTTGGTTTTTCCCTGCTAGCATAGTGAATTGGTAGCAGGTAGCTCTGTGATAATTTTCAGACAAACTCTTCTTCTTACAACTTCACCCTGTCCCCACTGTTGACATGGTCAGCTCTTTGTTTAAGGATTTCACACATTTTCCCAATTAACAGCCTTTATCTTTTTAATGACAGTGATCTTAGTATCTCAGATATTTCTCCCTTTATTGAGTTCTCAGTACTGTCTAGATTTTTCAGGTATTCATCTGTATCTGAATTGGTAAGTACCATGTGCTAACAGGGTGAAATGAAGTAAGGACTCAAATAATTATGTGAAAAGAATTTACATATGTTCTACTGTATAGGAGGTTCATATTTGTATAATTCCCCTAAAATATTTCAGAATATTTACATAAACATCTCTTGTATGTCCGAAGAAAACACCTATGTTGCCTGAATTGGAAATTCACCCTGAGTAGCAATTCCAGAAATGTTGATTTTCCAGTCTCTGGCTGATTCTCTTGAATTTATCTGTAAGCTTTTCTAAACTTTTTTAATATGAATTAATTTTTCAAGGAATACAGAAGTGGACCGGTTCTGTTGGTCTTTATGTGTGTACAAGTGAGTCATCTTCAGTTCTGTCTGGTTCCTTGCTCCTTAAAATACCTCATGGATTGTGGGATTTAACATCCTGCTCTGACCTGGCTGACCTACTGTTAGAATAATGTCTATTAAACTGTCTTTCATCCTGTAAAAACTGTGTACTTTAATCTTTACACTTTGATGCTTTGTTTGCACATGGAATATTTTCTCTGCTTCTAACATCTTACTTCATTTGAGGAAATTGATTGCCTTACTGGACTCCTGGTAACATACTCTCAAATGTTTGGATCAGAGCCTAGAAAACCAACTTTGACTGAAGTGTGGACATTCTGTGTTTCAGGAGTGTTCCTGGAAAGGTAAGTCTATCGTTTCTACCTCTATGGGCTCTCTGTTAATAATTTAAGAAACTTAGTAGTTAGAAGCTGCTAGTGGATTTACCAGTAGCATAGTTTGGATAGCCTAAGAACTGACCCAAATCTTGGAATAAAGCACAGTCAAAACCTCCATATATTTAAAGGAATATTTAGGAAAATCTTGTCTCATTTCAGCCACAAACAGCTTCAATAAATCCCTGATTTTGCAGAGTCAATCTGAGAAATAAAAATATGACCTCAGGTGTCTTTTAGCTTGAATATTACTTTTGCTACCTCTAGGACATGCTCCTCATTGTGTAAGCATAAATTAGCAATTTGGAGAAATAATGTCGTTTTGGAGCAAACCTTCTCCATTTACTACGTGTAATTGGTTTCCCACAGCAGCTCCTTCTGGAGGAAATAAAACTGAAGATCCATTCCAGAAGCTGGTGTGATTCAGTTCCGAAGCCACCTGGGGAAGCACACTGCCGTGGGGCCTCCAATGTGCACCTAGTGCATGTTTGCCAATAGAAAGCTGTCAAACCATCAAGTATTCCTGTAACACCCAAAAATCATTCCTATCCTATATGGATATTGTACTCAGCTTTCTATCAGCAATTTTTTTTTTTTACTGAATGCTTCCTCAAGCTTCAAGACAGATACTATGCTCTGAGTTGCTGGGAACATATTCCCATGTAAGACAAGAAACCAGGTGGCACAGTCCTTGAGTCATGCTGGATGGGCCTGATCCGGGTCATCTTTGAGCTTCATAGATGTTCTGCTTAAGTGATGGGACATTGTGCAAAATGCAGCATCACAGACAATCCTTCTTTCAAAATAGGTAAACCATGCTTATATAAGCACCTGTGCAGTATCACCTTAGCTAAATGTTGATGTCTGTATGTGAGCAACTTGCCCACAGGCTCCTTTTGTGCTCAGTGGAAATACCAAGTGCTTTTCAATCATCCTTAGCAGATCAGATGAATAATGCTTCTTTCTTGACATGAACCTTAAAGAAGAACCTGGCCCAAATGGCTTAGATACCTGTTTGGTGAGATGATTCTATTCCTGAAGTGTATGTGCTGAAGTGAGGATTATCACTACTATCAGCTCATCATTAGTACTCAGCTAGATGTAGCTGGCTCCATGTTTTGAAGGGCTCAGATAATCAGACTCAGCTCTGGACAGCAGAAGCTTCCCCAGAGTGCAACATTCAGAGTTTCCTAGGGCCTCAAACCCCTCTTTATGGTAGTAAAAACCTTGAATTTAGCAATCCTTTCTTGCCAAAATCCAGCAGGACCCTGTCCCAGTGTCTCCCCAGCGTGGGTGCTCAGGTGAACATCTCTTGACTGCCTCTGACTGAGACCAGCTCCATGCAGCAGCAGCAGAATCTGCTGTTGTGTGGTATCATGTAATGTGCCTCCCTTCCTTGTCAAATAATAGTCCATGTCCCAGAGCACTCTCCCAGGATATAGAAGACATGACCAATTTTCTGCTGAGTTTCAGAGGCAGCCAGGCCCCCTCTCCTTTGGGGGCTGCCCACTCCACAAGGTTAAAGCCAGTTCTCAACACCAGCATTCATTGCTGTCTTAACATTAGGGCAATCTGCAAAAACCCCACTGGTCCTACTTTGGAGAAACAGCAAGGATTTGATTCTATAGGTGAGGCAACTTGAGGTTCCTTGGGAGAGAGGAAAGGAGGGAGAGCACCTGAGCCCATGTCTTTAGACTGTGTATGAATTTAAGGACAAAAGACAGAAACAGTTGTTAGCAAAGGAGCCAGAGCATAGGACTCCCATTTGTTAAACCAATGCCATAATAAACAGTCTTTCTGGTTTTGACCAAATGAGTCTTGAACCCTGTTCTTTGGGGTGGCACAGACTGGGCAGGAAGGAGTGACAGCACTTCACCTCTTTTTTCTCTCCTATGGCTGGACCTTACTGCATCATTGCTTTGTCCATCCCCTTATTGTCCCTGCTGGCACATAAGAGCCTGTGCCAGCTTCTGTTTGTGCCAGCCTCAGGCACCAGCTTATTATCTTTTCTTCTGCTAGATGTGCTACTCATTCATCTGTCCTACCCAGGATTTTAATTTAGTTTATTCCAAAAAGGGATAGAAGGAAGCTTGTACACATAGAAGAAAACTGTTCTGAGCATAGTTCCAATGTCTGGAAGAGCTTGAACTCTTGTTAACCTACCTGCCTAATAATATGCCTTGCTTGAGTCTCAATGTTTGAGAAATTGAAAAGGCATCCAAAATCTTGAACAGTCAAAACATTAACTTCTAAGGCTTGTGGCTGGCTAATGTACTTTCCTTGTGTTTAGTCTTGAGAGCATAATGTGACATCTTTTACAAAGCTTGGTCAGTGCTAGTTTATAGTTGAGTATAGAGCAGGTTCCCAATTTAGAGTTGTATCTGTGTATGCTATCTTACTGCTAACATCATTATTATTGCCAGATTTGTGTATACAGACTTATAGGAATACCAGTCTTGGGAGTATCTCCTTTCAGTTTTACACAAACTTTAAGAAAGAAAGGTTTTGACCAACAAGCATTTCTATCCAGCTCACTGAAGATACAGAACTCTCCTGGCTGTGTGAAGTTAGATAGAAGCACAATACTGTAAGCAGGAGAGAATCAGACCCCCTGGGTGGCATGAATTAGGAGACTTGCTTCTCACATAACTAAGTGAATTAGGGATGAGATTATACATGTAATGATCTGCTCTTTACTTACGGTGATGCAGCTCTGAGTTCACTGGGGAACAAAGACATGATTGCTTGTTAATTTGAGAAGTCCATAGAAGAACTCCTGGGATTGCCTTAGTTGAGACTCTTGACAGAAAGCCTACTAGGGCAGGTCAGAGGAATCATATAAAGTTCATGCTTATGTGCTTTTCATATTTAATGTTGCAGTGATGCAAATGTAAAAGTTTAATTAAAAGCGTAGATTAAAATATGACTGTGAAAGTAAAAATCTAGATGAAAATAAAATGTTCCATTGACCGTTCTCTGAAGCTGCTTTTTCCAAGATAATGTTCAACTTTGGTTGGTCATTTCCTTGTGTGCTCTGTTACCTGTTTTTTATCCCTTAAAGTATTAATCAGGTTTTTAAAGGTTTTTAACATAAATATATCTATCATCAGTTTCTCATTTGTGTGTATTTGGTGTGTGAGTAAAGGTTGGCTACAGGGGTGGCTTCTGTGAGAAGTTGGCTTCTTCCCCCATGTCTGATAGAGCCACTGACAGCTCGTTCCAAATCTGCAGACACCAAGGTCAGTGAAGGAGTGGGAAGAGTGTCTCCAGATGCTGGAGCAGCTCCATTGTCCTTCTCTTAATTTGCTTCATCACCTTGATGTCTGTCTTACAGCAAGGGACCCAAAACTGGACACAGGACCTCAGGTGCAGCCTCACCAGTTCCAAGCACAGGGTGACAGTCACTGTCTTGCTCCCAATGGCCACACTATTGCTGATTCAGGTCAGGAGGCCATTGGCCTTCTTGGCCACCTGGACACACTGCTAGCTCATGTTCATCCACTGTCAATCAACACCTGCAGGTTCTTTTCCAGCAGGCAGCTTTCCAGCCACTCCCAAGCATGGAGCACTGCCTGGGGTTGTTGTGACCCAAATGCAGGATCCAGCACTTTTGAACCTCATACTGTGGGCCTTGGCCTATTGATCCAGCCTGTCCAGATCTCTCTGTAGTGTCCTTCCCTTCAGCAGATCAACACTCCCTCCTGCCCAACTTGGTGTCATCTACAAACTGACTGAAGGTGCACTCGATCCCTGTGTCCAGATCATTGATAACTGACTGGGCCCAATACTGAGCCTTGGGGGACTCCACTGGTGACCAGACTCCAACTGGATGGGGCACCTTTCACCTCCGCTCTCTGGGCCCTGCCTTCAGCCAGTTCTTAGCCCAGCAAAGATGTGCCTGTTGAAGCCGTGGGCTGACAGCTCCTCTAGGAGAATGCCTTGGAAGACATATCAAAGACATTACTGAAGTCCAGATAGACAACATCCACAGCCTTTCCCTTTCCCTTTCATGCCCTAGGTAGGTCACTTGTCATAAGAGGCAATCAGATTGGTCAAGCAGGACCTGCCTTTCATAAGCCCACACTGGCTGGGCCTGATCCCCCTGGTTGTCCTGTACTTGCCATGTGATGGCACACATGATGATCTGTGATGGGACTACGTCACAGCTTTCCTGATGCACAGTGTCTTCCAGCTCCAAGTGCCCAAATGCAACTTCCAGCTCCATGTGTCCAAAGGCAACATTTGGCTTTCTTTTTTCAGCTAAGCTGAAAATGGTAGGGGAAATTTATCCTGCAATGCATTAAGAATTTTATTGCTTTAAAGCTAAATTACCACAAAGGATCTTCTACTGCCAACTTACAAGTTAAGATTTGTGTATTATAGTGAACAAAAGTCCAGCTTTGGAGGAAGACCTCCTATGTATTTATTCTATCTATTTCATAATACAGGACTGAGGTGCTACCACAGGATAACCATTTTAGTTGCCTGAATTAATAATTATTTAATAATGCATTTGTTTATTGCATCTAATTCCAGAACATAATCCAGAATTTCCCCTTCCCTCCTGAAATGAAATATCACTGTTTCCTTTCTAGTTTTAATTTATTCTACTAAATAAAAAAAATCTTAGTACAAGTGAGCTTTTTTAAAAATGTTGTGTGCTAGTCATATTCTGTGTCAGGCAATTTCTTATTAGGGGGAACCTGGAACATTCTTGCTTTCACACAGTCTGGTTGTCCTTACTACCAGCAGGGGCTTTGTGCTATTTACTTGTAGGAGAATCCAGTCTGAAAGTAAAATATATGCTTCTGCTCTTTTATATGCTGTTGCATTTAGTCATCTAGAGATGGGCAATAACATCATGATGACACATTCTTCTGAATTTGCCTTTGATTTCAGTTGCTGCCTCTAAGCAATGTATTTTGGCTTCAGTTTACTTCCCAACGAGACTACCATCTCATTCTGGTTTAATTGAAATACAAATGCCATGGAAGCTGTGGAAAGACATTCCCTAGATGTCAAATCCTTGCCTTGTTGAGTCCAAATACTGGATAAAACTACTCCACAGTTGCCTTGGTCTACTTCTAGTGTAAACTTCATTAAACACAGTGTCTATACTGAGTGTCTTTCACATGCAACCATTGGGGAATCTGCTGTGGTAAAGATCCCCCTGTCCTCTCTGTTTTAAGCTTAGGAAGCTGAGAGCTATTTATCTCAGAACAGACACATTTTGCATGTTAGGATCTGATGGTTGGCCACAGGTACTCCCCTAGAACAAGGCTAGGCTTTTCTTAGAGGGTGCCCTGAAAAACAAGTCCTTGAAGCTGGTATAGCTTATTAGTGCAATGCATTGTTATGTAATCAGATATTTATGTGGAAGAATAAAGCAAGAATAGAAATTGCATATATATAATTTGTCTTGCAGCAAGTACCAGGGAAAGCAAAGGAGGAGCAGGAAGGTAAAACCTGGGAAAATATCTCCACAGTGTATTTTCTTGTGCTGCTTAAGCAGATCATGTCTAATCAACATTGCAGCAGCTGAGGTGCTGTTGTTATTTGTTCCGGTTGCTCTAGACAGCTGTGGAAGATGTGTATTTTGGAGCACAGGGTGCCCTGTTTGAGCATTCTCATTGCCATCAGAGATGAGGAGTGAGCCCCAGAGCAGTTGCCTGTGACTTCAGGCCAGAAGTGTTCCTGCCAAGGCTTGCCTTGGTAGCAGTGCAGGTCAGCCCAGCCTGTACCTAGCTGATGCACTTGCCTGACTTATGCCTTTTGGCAGTAATAACTGCCTTTTACCCAGGTATTTCTAGCCTATTTCCACAAAATTTGGAGGAACTTAACATTTATGACACTCATGCTTCTTTGTTGCACTTGTTTGAAAATTTCCTGAAAGTTATGAGAACTGACAGATTGAGGAAGAGGTGGGGAAAAATGCTGCAGTCACAGAAGTCTTTTTTTTTCTTATGAAACAGGACAAAAATTATTATTCTCATTGTATTTTTAACATCCCAAATCTCTTACTATGATCACAGCCTTATGGCATGTCAATGTGACAGAGCTCTTATCGTAAAGACCCTATAATCCTTTTTAACAAGATAAACAATAGAGATGAGCAATGCTGAAGTATTTAATATATCACTTTAGAAACAATTATGTTTTAAGAATTGGAGTCCAGAAGCAGCCTACTGTCATGTATGCTCATAATCATTTCCATTTAGTGCAGATTTGAAAATCCAAATATTGAATTTGGTTATCTTTAATGCATTTGGAGGAAAAGGATATTAAAAAAATCTACAAGTGCTAGTCTACCCTATGCAAAACTATATCCCAAAGGCCAAATTACACTATAATGTTACTTAACAATGCAATGAGCTGTAAAATAGACAATTTTTATGCAGCTGAGCCCTCAAGCTGATCTTTCCTTCTAGGGCACTGCTTTCTTACTGTGGAAACAAACAAGTGAGTAACATATATTGCTTTTTATAATGTTCATTATGCTGCTATCATTTTTGACCAGAGAGGACAATGAGGTAATCTAAATGATATAGATCACTTGTTTTCTTCCCTAATAGGAAAGAAAATGAATGGCTTTGTTTTGATGGCTTTATTGCCTGCAAGATAATGAAATATCCCAGCATGGATTTCATTAGACTTTCTTTAGTCTCATTATGATATACACATTAAGAGGCCAGATCTCCTCTTTGATGTAAAGGGAACCAGATATTTCAAGGATTTTAGCACACTGTGAAAATCTGGACATGGGTGTCATGAAAACAATTGCTGGGTCTTTAGAGCAAGGCTGGCTTTGGCCATGAGAGGCACAGAAACACTAATGCAGTTCATCAAAGTGAAATAGCTTATGATGCCATAGGTATGAGGCCATAAGAGCTTTGGCATTTAAATTTATCCTTATTCACGAGGTTCAGGGTTAGAGAGCACGTGCTGATTAAATATCCAAATCCTTGCACTGGTTTTGTTCACTGGCTGCCAGGGGGTGGAGAAGAGCACAAGTCTGTCCTGTTGCCAGCAAACACTGTGCATCAAGACAGCTGCAAGGACGGACTTCTTAAGGCATTAATTGGGAAGCAGGTTAGCAACCTGGGGTTCAAAAAGATAAGGTTATAGTGTCCTTCAAACAGCCATATTGTCTGCATTCTCATCCCAAGGATGAAAGGAAGAGACTAAGATTAGTGGGAACAGAGACATATGAGCCCCATAAGGGGTTTTGCTGCTAAAGCATCATATTCTTATTATGAATAGCTGCATGTTTTATTTCTACAAGGATGACAACAAATGCATGTTGGAATAAGACCAGGAAGACATGAGAATATTCTCTATTTGATCCTTACATGAATAGGAGATGCTTGGAGCTGGAAATATAAGCCAGAGGGTAAGGTTGTGCACTGACTTTAAAAAGCTGGCAATTCATTGTTTCGTTGTAATTTTTTAAATTTTTTTTTTTTTTTTTGGCTATTGTTCATTGGAAAAAAGCCTGAGAAAGTTCTGAGATTTAATGTATGCCTTTCAGATACAAGGGATCAGGAACCAGAGAAGGCCACAAAGAGATGAGTTGCAGTAAGTTAAGTAAAAAGAAATGAGGGTTGAGGAGAATTTGAGCACCAGAGGGCTGCAGAGGTAATAGGCTGCACCATAGCTGACATTTTATCCTTTCTTCCTTCTCTTGTGATCTCTGCAGTAGATAATTACTAGCTCCCATCAGTGATTATTTTCTTGTATCAAAGTGTTGCAACAATATCTCAAATAAAAAATCTGACAGCAAATCTCTAATGAACTAGTGCAGGAAAAAAAGAATTATTAACACTTTCTCCTGAGGTCTCCTTAGGGTGGCCCATACACTGTCTAAATCCACATGTGTCTGCCAAGGGAAGAGAATCCCAGGTGTGATGCCTGCCTGGGCTTGTACCCCCTGAGTTTTCTTGTTTGCCATGGAACAACTTATGTGAGAGGCTTCCAGCCAGGCTTGACCACTGCTGACTGACACCATTAAATGCTGTGACTTGGGATGAAGAGTTACACAATCTGTTCTCCTCTCTCCTTATACTTGCCTGAAATGGGATTAGTCCTTTGCCATGTCTTGAACCACAGAGACAGCTTTCTAAATGTGGCTGAGGAATGATCCTTGCACCATGACTTTGCCAAAGATGTGAATCAGTTCAAAAGCTGTCCTGAAAAAAAAATCAGATTATCTGATAGTTAGCATAGATTGAAAATATATTTCAGTTTTTGAACTTATTTTGTGAAGAAATAATTGAAATATTAAAAGTTAAGAGAGTTTGCAATTATTTCATAGCCCCTCTCCCACCAGGGCAGATAGCAAAGCTGAAGGGAGACCATGTAATACTTAAAATGCCTGTCTTCATGACTGCTATAGGCAGGTAGCAGACACATTGGTGGCTCTATCTGAGGAAGCAGAAGAGCAGGAATGCCATGTTGGACTGGTGGTTGATCTCACAAGTCACAGCTCTGCATGTCTGATTCAGTATTGTACTTGCTTTTTAAGAATACTAAAGCCAAATTATTTTGAGATGAAACTTGGAGAGAGAGTTTCTTGTCTGTGTGCCACATTCTGATGTTTTCCCTGTGTCTGGCCTTTTCTGTCCATGCAAATTTATGTTACTTTTTTACAAAGCATGACTCAATTCATGTTTGAATTGCCTTTGTTGGGTTTTTTCACGCATTTTCAGAATACAGATTCACAGGAGAGGAGACACAAAGAATAGGCTGGTGTTCTCCCCTGACAGACAGACAGTATAGGGAACCTCAGTATGAATAAAGAGTGGGGATTATTTTGTTCATCTGTTGGTCTCCAGCCCAAATGTTTGACAACTACTGAAATACAGCAGTACCTGTGTTTTCCTCATTTTTCTTTTTTTTTTTTTTGTTGTTTTGTTTTTAGCATTACATGGACTGAACTTGTTCAGCAAACAGGTGATGTGGTACATAAACTTTGTGCTCAGCACTCGCACTACGTAAGTTTACACTGGAGACAGATGACTCCTGCTGGAATACCTGTAATCATTTCAGAAGTGATTGCTCCCCCAGGTGGATGAAATATGAGATCTTTACATCCACCTCATGGCAGAGTAAGCCAGGCAGGTTAAATTTCAGAATTGCAGAATATTCTGAGTTGGAAGGAACCCACAAAAATCATTGAGTCCAACTCTAAAGTGAATGGCCCATATAGGGATGAAGCCCATAACCTTTGGTGTTATTAGCACCATGCTTTAACCAGTTGAGCTAATGTCTGGGTCAAACTTGTCTTCTAGTGAATATTAAACCAACCTAGCAGCAAGTACAGGACTGATTAAGAAGAACTCCAATCAGTTCTCCTGATTTCAATGGAGAAATGTTCCTCTCCAGCAAGGAAGTGATAAAGAATGGTTTGACAGTCATTTCTGCAGAGTATGTATAACCATGGCTAGATTTGTCTGAAGCCCCCACCCAAGGAAGTCAATAGAAAGGTTTTGAAGACAGTCCTTGAAAGGTTGAATTTTTCAGATAAGAAATTAAAAAAACCAAGCCCAAACGAAATGTTCAGTTTTATTTCTTTCCCAGTGGCCTGAAAAGATTATTAGAACCGATCATCAAGGACTGTTCTGACAGCTACTCCTAAGCTCACTGGGACTTAAATGGGTTAAGAGAGAATTCCCTTAGGCATCTTGGCAACAGAGTTATTGATGGCTCTGTTGCATGGTTGGATAAAGCTTGGTTAGCTCTTCTATTGTGGGCCAGGAATATCACACATTCTAGAGGAGAAGATTAATAACAATTAATGTACTTATTTTGCCTTACTGTCTTTTTAGTATGTATTGATTAGAACTTTGATTTTATAAGAAATATTCATCTTTTTTTATGTCACTCACAACAGCATCCTCTCCTGCCTAGTGATGTGCCATATCCTCTGCTTCCTTCCAGTCCTCCTTCCTCCCCTTCTCCCAGCTTTTTTTTTTTTTATTACACTGAGTTGGAACCTTTTGGACTGCATTGAATTTTCTGTCTGGTTTGCACCCAGGGAACTTTCTCCACATGGAAACTACGTTGGAGAGGACACTGCTATGTGTGAGCCTCCACAGAATATGGACTTGAGCCACTACCTGGGTGCTTGTCTCAACACAAAATCATAAAATAGTTTGAGTTAGAAGGGACCTTTAAAGGTCATCTAGACCAAACCTCTCTGCAGTGAGCAGGGACATCTTCAACTAGATCTGATTGCTCAGAGCCCCATTCAGCCTGACCTTGAATGTTACTGGGGATGGGGCATCCGCTGTCTCTCTGGACAACTTGTTCCAGTGCCTCACCACCTTCACAGTCAAGAATTTCTTCCTAACATCTTACCTAAACCTACCCTCATTCACAATAAAGCCATTAACCCTTGTCCTACCACTACCTGTGCTTGAAAAAAGCCCTTCTCTAGCTCACTTTAGGTCCTGGGTCATGCCATAAGGTCTTCCCAGAGTATTCGCTTCTCCAGGCTGAACAACCCCAACTTTCTCAGCTTATCTTCATTGGAGAGGTGCTCCAGCCCTGTGATCATCTCCATGGTCCTTGTCTGGACTCAATCCAGCAAGTCCATGTCCTTCCTATGTCAGAGACCCAAGAGCTGGATGCACAGCACCCCATGTGGGGTCTCCTTAGAGTGGAGTAGAGGGTCAGAATCCCCTCCCTTGACCTGTTGGCCAGGCTGGTTTTAATGCAGCCCAGGATGCAGTTGGCTTTCTGGCCTGCAGACTTTGCCAGCTCATGTCCAGCTTTTTTTTTATACTAGGAGTTGCCCTGACGTAGGTGCAGCACCCTGCACTTGGCCTTTTGAACCTCATGAAGTTCCCATGCACCCTGTTCTTGAGGTTCTCATCCTTTTGCTCCTCTGCCACAGCCACCTCTTCTTCCTGTCCCAGGCCTAGGTCTGAATCTGCTGTACCTAGCCAGTCTTACTCTTTTTTCTTAATTTGATTTGCATCCTTTATTCATAAAGAACTAGTGCCTCCCTCGGGTTGCTTGAGTGCCACCTAAGGTACAATTAAGTACAAATTCTTTGTTTATCCCAGGTAAGTCCAGAATGACTCAAAGCAGCTCTTCAGGGGAGTTTCCCAAAGCTGTTTTCTGGGTTGTGCCAGTGAGGGAGATGGGTGCACTGTCCTCAGGGAGGGCTGGACCTCTGGGCATCGCAGCTGCTGAAGTCTCAGAGTATCTGTGGAGTGTCTGAGGATGGTGAAGCTTAGCTGAGTTTGGCTAGACCCAACGGGGAGCACAGTTGCAGCTCCTGACACTATCTTCCACCTTCTACTGCATTTCAAATTCTTCCTCCAAAGCAAAGGCTAAGAAGGTGGAAAGAAGGGTCCTGGAAAGTTATACGGCCAAGCAGTATCCTGTTCACTGCTGTTATTCTTGGAAATGATTAGACTCTTTTTGCTGAAATATTCTGGAAGAATCAGTGAAAATTAGATATCACATATGGACAATTTCAGTTCAGACAGATGAAGTTTTGCAAAGAATAATTAGAGCAAAATCAGGTCTTCCAATAGGAAATGTCCAGCCACCTTCCTAACAGGCAGCACTCCTACATTGCTATGACTAATCCTTGGTATTGATTTTGTTGGCTGGTTGTAGAAAGACAGTTTGTCTGACTCCTGTAATTAAATTTAGTTAATTAGAATAAATGGCTGTGCTATTTGCCAGGACCACTGTTACTTGTCTGTTTTCTTGTTTCGTGCACAGCTTCTCTTATGCTGCCCCAAGAACCATTAGACCATGAAATAAAGTTCCCACAAACTGATACTGTCTTTTTGCATCTAAATGTTGTCTCTGCAGTAGCTGGGCCAAGTGTTTAAGTAACCGTGTTGGATGATTTTCAAGACTTCCAGTGGGAACTGCTGGCAAAGATACATTTATTGTCTTGTAGGCATACACTGCCCCTATCCAATTAACTTATTTTTGCCATGGTGCTACTAATGATGAGGGTCACACAGTACTAGACCCTTATTTTAAGAAAGCAAAGTGTCTGCAGTGGGTGTTTGCATCTACTTAGTGAGTCCAAGACTATGGAGATAACTTTTAGAGCAAATGAGATTGAAAAACCTGCGTTTTGTAACCCTGTCACACTACATCGAAAGGCATTCACCGCCTCACATGCCTCTGTTTTGATCCTGAGTTTAACAGCTGTCAGTTAAAGGGCATTTTAAAGCATCAACAGTATAGATTTTACACTATTCTTGATTGCTCTGTTTTTCACTTCTGAAGGCAGTGAGTACTAGTTTCTTAGTATTGCCAGTAATGCTGCACTAAAGAGCTCAGTGTAGGGGCAGAGGTGGAAAAAGGTCTTTCTCTCTCTGCTTTTCTACAGGGAGGAGATTCAATTAAGGCATTATTTTGATGTATCTAGAAAATGGGAAACTTCCTGTGTTGCTCACAAAGGGTGATGCTGATTAGGAGAGAATTGGTACATTGAGTGCTCAGCTGGAACAGGAACAAAGGAGAGGTGACCAGCCTGGGATGTGTCTCCGAAGTGAACATTGCAATTCAAGGTCATACAATGAGTTCCCTTCTCCTGCCCCAGCTCTTCACTGCAGCATAACCTCTTACCTCATCTCCTCCTCAAGGGATTCAGGGACCCTCCTCTACACCCCACAGGAACTCAGCTCTGCAATAAGACAGGGCTGGGAGCCAGGAGAGCTGCCTCTAGGGGCAGGTGGGGAAAGCACAACTTGTCTTCTGCCCTTTTGCTCTGCTGCTGAGCACTTGGAGTTGCTTGTGGAATCAGGAATTCAGAGGCTCTGGAGCAGGTTGCACAAAAGGCAGTGGTGTTATGATGCAAGGCAGGGCGTAATGCCTCTGTTCTGAATGCTCTGCATTTCATTTGTGTATACATGCCTGAACAACGTTGGGACTGTTGGTATTATGTTTGTGTAACACCATAATACAGTCACAATGGCAAAGTGCCTGCTAGCAGGTTGAACCTGTTCCTGCCCCCATTCTATGTGAGTCCTTCAAAGCTTAAGATGTGCTGGGAAGTGCACTAAGTGTTCTCACAAAAACCCAGGTAAAATGTGCTCAAGTAATGTTAATCCTTTTCTGGGTGTGTTCTATTAATGAAGATATAGCACATGAGATTGCTCTGATCTCAACTTTACTTATGGGTCTAATAGGTCTTTTGGTTTTACCCATATGGGTCTCTGTCAAACCACATTTCCAGCTTTCTTCAATGAGGATCTTTTAAAAAAAATTGTTCGATGCCACAAGGAACCTGTCCTCACAGCCCTCTGCATCAATCAATGGGATAATTAATAACTGGCCATGGAAAACAAAGCAAAGACTAGAACTAGCAGCATGATCTATGGAAAAGGGTGTTTTACAGGGCACTCCTGGCAACAGGTTAGTTTCTAACACCCTGTGTAAGAATCTGTAGCAATCAGGATTCAGAGAGCTACTTAAGTATTTCTGAGGTGAAATCAAGTTTCACATACTGCTGGGTTCTCCTGGGCCCTGTAGATCCCCAGGGAAGCTGGGAGGGAGCAATTGGTATCTGCTAGGTTATAGTAGTTGTAATCTGGCAAGAGAAGCACTTTCCCAAACAGAAAAAAAAACTCCCCTGGCTTGCAAAACTACCTTCTGCATATGCTACCATAATCCTTCTTGCTCAAAGGATAGTCCAACAGAAGAGCTGTGCCAGGCTGTTCCTGGTTGCACTGATCCTCAACCTGGAAAACCCCAGTTGTCTAGAAGAACCAAAGAGTCAGTAAGACTCAGTCTTATCACAGCTCCCACAGAACTTGTGCTTTCTTTGCACAGACATGCCAGCCCTGCTGCCTTTGGGGCTGGGGTTTGGTTTGCCCTCTCCAGTGAGGTGCTATCCCACAGGGTCTGAGCAGGGGTGGGTTGGTGGCAGTGGCAGGATCCACCAACAGTCCCAGAGGAAGCGAGGTAGTGAGTCAGGTCCAGAATCCATCTGGCAGCAGCAGAGAAACTGCTGTGATGTGTTCGAGCTTTATACAGGAGGCAGGCCTAGGCAGGACTGGGGAAATGACTATGACCAGGATGCCCCGTGGTCAGGGATGCCACAGGGGACAGGAACCTGTGGCATTAGCCCAGATGGGGCCAGGGAATCTCCTGGTTTGTGTGTTTTGAAGTTTAACATTTGTCTTTCTCTAAAGGGGTTTTACAGTGTACAGTTTTGTAACAAATATTTTGTTTTGATTGGATGCTGATAAAGCAAAATATGAGTCAATATACACTTAAAAAGTAAGTTTGCCTTTCTGGAACTCTTCAGCAGTATCATGAGGTCCAGAATGAAATACTAAGACTTTGCTCGAATGATGCCCTTCTGGAAATAGTACTGAAACATCTTTACAATCCAAATAACTTTAGCAAAAGAAGGTCACCTCATTCTTCTTTTTTTTTTTTTTTTTTTTTTGACATAGAATATTTGGTTTTATAAGTAATAAAGAACAAAATGAGACAAAAGAAGTGTTGAAAAAAGCAACTTTTATTTCCCATCCTCTGTAAATGACATTCTCAAGGCCTGGGTGTGTGCATTTATATCAGTGTGTGGGGCCCAGGAAACAGTTCAAGTGTGGTGGAGAGGATTGCCAGAGCAAATTCCTCTAACCTGACAACATCCTGCCTTGAAAATCTCCAGCTTCTTCCTTTCTATGTCTTGCTTCTTTTAAATCCAGCAAATAGGTCAAATTCTCTAGTTCTATTACATGTGAAATGAAACACTTCATGTGAATATAGAGATACTAGTAAGAATGGCAATGAGAAAGGGATTTTTCTGCTAGTTTTAACAAAACAAATGTACTATTATACTGTGTGATTCACAATTATTTCACACACATATTTCACTTTCCCTGCTCCCCTCCCAGTGTTTATTTCTGTGCTTGCTTGTGTGGATGCATTTGAGTAGATTAATAGTCGAGTATTTCTTCAAATTAAAAACATTTTAAGATTGCAATATGAATGAGGAAACTACCTTCTCAGATGCAGAATTAAGAACCATGGAAATAACAGTGGGGAAAATTTTCCTGCATTTTCACTCTATAGAGAAACAGGCTTTCTTTAGACTGATGAGATAAAAGTGAAACAGCAGATCAGCAAAAAAAAGACAACTTGAAAATCAAGAAGATTGTGACTGTGGGAAAATAGCACTCGTTTAGACTTTTTAATGTACTTTAAAGAAAATAAGAAAAGTTTCTTCAGAATAGATTCCCAAATAGACATATTGGATAGCAGAAAGACAACTTACAAATAATTAAATGTGACTGTGTTTTCAACTGAACCCAGTAATTCTTAACTTGATGATAAAATATGCCAATTCCCATAACCAAATTTGAATTCAATTGCTGAATGCAGTCAAACTAGAAACTTGGGAAATATTCATCCCTGAATTCTGAAAGAGTAATTAAAGGCAAGGAACTAGATGGAGGAATGTATGTATGGCCAGACTTCGTGAACGAAGATTTGGGCAGGGCTCTCCCCACATGGGTGTGCCCTTCCAGCCTGCACAGTGGATTTTTTAGGTGAGGCA
>JAWWEV010000001.1:102801411-102818779 GCA_035583235.1 Hafferia zeledoni | reverse complement strand
TCCCTGGTGTTCAGCCTTCTCACTGGCCCACACACTCACAAATTTTGCTTTTTATTTTTTCAAATTATATTTTAATAATTGTTTCTACACTTTAATTAACTTGCTGTGTCAAGATTCTTTAGTGCAATCATATTTGTTGAAGTGTTTGGGAAAACATATTGTAGGCACACAATTTAGGAAAGGAATGAATGAAAGGCCAGAATGAAATGGAACAGTGACATTTTACAACTGTATCCTGCAGGCTATAAGAGATGGAAAGCATGGCACACATAAATACTAAAGCATTCATCAAGACTTTCAGTTATAAGAACCAGACAGTATTATAGCTGGGATAGAGCTGGAAATGAAGGAAATTCATGAAATAACTGATTCTTGTGATTCTTCGTGAACTTGCCTCACCAGGAGTTAAAAGGTTAAGTAAAGTAAAATTAACAAGGGATTAAAAAAAATCAGAAACACACTGATAACTAATTGAAGTTGCAAACTTGAGAAATGGCAGTTGAATCTCTATGCAGCAATGGTGAATTAACCCAGTTACATGTTCCCATTACTGCATGCAGTAGTATATAGAGTAAAATTATCTGCATTAGAAACACTTTATTTAACAATCAGTGTCAGTTTGTATAAAAGGATCTACAATAAAAATTCCCCTGCTTCCAAATGCAAATCAAAGGAAATAATTTTTAAGACTTCACAAACAGCACTAAGGGACATAATGTCACTCACCCCTGGGATCTATGAAGTAGTCATCTAGCCAATATTTTGTAAATGGAATTAAAATACCTTAGAATGTTTTCTCAGTCTTAGAAAAACTATCTTCATAGTCTTTGGAGAATGGGAATAAAGACTGAAAAATTGTATTTGGAAATAATTATGTTTTGAAAAGTGCTAGGGCTCTTTGATTTTAACATCACTGGAGCAATAGTTTGCTCCATATCCATGCATGAGGAGAAAGGAGTCTCTGCAGCTTCCTCCTACCAGACTGCACTGTGAACACTGGTCATGTATACAAAGCTATACAAAGCTTTTTCAGCACACAAGCAAATAGATCTCTAACAATGTACCTGCCAACAGTGCCTTGTCCTGATGTCAGTCCCTTCTTTTACCCATTGTGTTGGAGCAGTTTTCCATAGGAAAAGTTATATGCTACTTGATTTCAGAAGGTAGAAAGCTACTTCTCTTGTGTTTGTCCATTGAAAAGAAAAACCTATATTATAGACCTGGACTTCCAAAGAAGTTGAGAGGAATGCATGTAGATTTTTACACAGATTTTTACAATCCATATGGTGACACTGTTATCAGCTAGCCCTGGGAACCAGAAATGTGACGATAAAGAAAGCATATTCTTTATTAGCCTGGTTTCCAAAGAAACTAAACTCAATCTCTATTGCTGCAGAGATGTGTTCACCATCAGCTCCCTTCTCAATAACTTTCAAACTTGCTGTTCAGTTTTTGTCTAGATTTGACAGACTCCTAGAGGCCTCAAAGACACTGCATTTCCACTCATTTTCTTTCTCCAGCTTGAGCTCAAATTGTTCCAGTTGCCAGAGGATCCATAAGACCCAAGGGATATTCTGTCTTCAAGGGCTCAAGTGAGTTGTATTTCATGGCTGACTTTCAGCTCCATGATATACAGGGTCAAGTGATGAATCCTCTCCTCTGTCAAAGGTTGTCTCCTAAGAAGATTATCTGACATTTACTACTACTAATAAACCCCCCTAACTGGCTAGTAGCAGTTTTTCTCAAAATTAATATTATTTCTTTCTTCTCAGAGTGTTCTCTCATGTTTACAGAGTTCATGCTGCAACCTTCATGTAATTCAGCTGACTACAAGACAGAAATCCATTGGAAACAGGCCACCACCACGTCTGGAACTACTTCTTGATTTTTTTTTTTCAAACTAATACTTCCTCTACAGATTTTAGTGAGGACAATTTTGTGTGTACTAGACATCACAGCTCTTGTTCTCATCACCACTGTTTTATCTAGTGGGAAATTTGTCCACTGCAACCAGCAGAAAGTTCTTTTACTTTTCTATTGGCACAATTTGCTTTTGAAAGGGAAAAACAAAGAAAAAATCCCAAACCCAAACCTGACAGCAGAATTCATTGCTATAATTTAGGGAGGTTTCAGCAAAATTAATGAAGTGCCCTTACCAAGAGAACATGAGCTGTTTTCTGCATAATTACTACTATTTGTATAAGCATCAGATCCAATGTATTATTTTCACATGCTCGAAGCAAGAACGAGGCTCCTTTGCACTGGTGTGCATGCATAATACATTTTGGTGTCCAAGCACACCCGAGTAGGAAATTAATAGGGATCAGTTCAAAGTCATAGTGCAGCTGCCTGTTGGTTTTCTCGAGTGAGGCATGAAAATAAACCAGGATGTGAAGTAATGGGCTGCTCATTTCATTATAATATCCCATTGTTATTCACTGACGACAGCTGTGTGATGAGTTGTGTGACACCCACTGCTGGAATGAAATAGCGCCAAGTGAATTGAATGTATAGAATCCTAAAAAGAAATAGATACCCTGCAGAAAGAAAAATCACATCCCTGTCTGCTTCTAAAGGGTGATTTAGTTCCTTGCTTCACTGCTTGCATGATCAATTCTTGTATGATGCCAGTACAGTTCCCTGTTCCTGGTGGAAGAGCTCACCAAGCTACTTTGAATCATGTATGAGCAGTCCTGGCTAAGTGGGGAGGTGTCAGTTGACTGAAGGTGGCAAATGTGACATTCACCTACAAGAAGGGCCAGAAGGAGGATCCAGAGAACTACAGACCTTTCAGCTGACCTTGGTGCCAGGAAAGGTCAGGGAGCAGATAATTTTGAGTGCAATCACATGAAAACCAGGGGATCAGGCCCAGCCAGCATGAGTTTAGGAAAGGCAGATCTTGCTAGTCCAACCCGATCTCTCCCCTTCTTCTAACCTGAGTGGTTCTACAGTTCTATGATTCCAATATAGTTTAACTTTTTAGAATGAATCTTGCTACAGTTGAAAATGAAAACATCTGCTGCCACTGATACAATCACCAGCTTCCCCAAATCAAAGCCAAATCCTTGGTGGAGTTTGTTCCTATGTTTCTGAAAAAAATTGTTCTCATTTTTCACACTGATAATAGTGCAAACAACTCCAAGATGTTTTATTCTGCCAGTGGAAATGAGAGAAATGTAGCATCATCTTAAGGATGGGCAATGACAGGAGTCTTTCTACTGACTTTGTCTGTTAGGGGTCAGGGTGAGAGCAAACACTGCTTGGAAAGGATCGAGTAAGTGGAGACCACTGAAGCTTAATGAACATGGATCTGATCCAAGGCACGGTGAAATCACCAGTTCCCTGTGACCTTAATGGACTTTCCCTTGGCTAAGATAGAGTAATTGCTTTAAACAATGCTAGTCAGGCCAAACTGAGTTGACAGGGGTAAGGCAGAGCTTTCTCTTCCCCTTGATGTACTTTCTGCCTGACCCAAGAAAAGTGACCAACTCTTAACTGGTGTGGAGAGCCTTATGTGAGTTTTCCTCACCTCACTTGATTCAACTTGAATTTCTTTATAAAAGTACTGCACCTCACCTGTGTCATGTTCTGTGCTTGAAAAAAACTAAACATGTTTTTGTTCCCTGTATGACTACTGACAATAGTGCCTAAGTATAAATGAAAATCCCAGTTTGTGAGGAAGAGTCTCTGTGTTGCTCTGCATTAGCTAAATTTCAGTCTCCATATCACAGAAACTGGCAAAGGAACTGAAAAGAGGGTTGCTGATATTGGGAAAATGTTTCTAATGTACTGTCTAAAGATCTTTCCAGTGAAACTTGAATCTACAGTCATGGTCTTGATTTCCACAAAAGATATTTTGCAGTACACATAGAAATTTCACCATATTTTCCCTTCTAGGCCATCCTTTTGTGCCATGATCCATAATAGCAAATGCATGCAAGATTTGCCAGTAGAAAAATGCTTCTTTCTATGGTTTTGGCTAGCAATGTTGGAAATGTCTCAGGGGGCTTAGTTCTCTCTTCCTACTCCCAGAAATAAGAAAGGTGGAGAATTTTTGACTGCCATGACCACTGGACAAGGCCCTGAACTCCTCTGCCCGTGTGAAGCCCAACTTGCCAGGAATTTGGAGCACCCCTGCCCTGTCCTGCTGCCTCAGGGCCAGTGTTGACAGGCAATAGCTCATCACATGTTTTTGTGGCATTTCACTAAAAACCCACTCCAATCAGGCTGGTCCAACTGTTTGACTCAAAGGCATCTGCAATACTGAGCTCATCAATTATATATCAAGGTATTATCTAACTCCATTCTCCTTGGTTGCTTATAAATTAATTGGTATGAGATAGCAGGAGATGATGGTAAAGAACAATATTTTGAAGATGTAGAAAATAAATAAATTTCTATTTTTATTTAGAAAAAAATGATGTGTATTAAGATATTTACTTTTTATTTGCCAAAAGAAATGGGGAAAAAAATATGGTAGAGAAAGTAACTTCTTTATTCCCTCCTATGGATTGTTTAACTTGGGAAACCTGTGTAATGTGAGTTATTACATATGGATACACCCCCATAAAGTATCCATATCTGGTGTTTATGTAATTAAGTTTCTGTCAGTATTAATTTTCTAGGTGGTCCCTCAATAATCTTCATAGAAAATTAGAATATTTGAAAAGGATTTTCAAAAAATTTTCGTCTTTATAAGAAAGGCAAACTGCAACTATAGAATTATAGGGGATAAGTTTTAAAGCTACAGGGAAAATAAAATTCAACAACCATAAAGCATGCAGAATTTGACAGAGTGCAAAAAAGTCTTCTCTGGGTTCCTTTTAGCTTCCTTCCAGCAAAAGGCCTTGAGCCTTTTCCAGAGCACATCTATCAAGATGCTGCCTGTTATCATTGCGATTTTTCATATCTGGAAGATATGATAGCAGACCCAGTGGCTCTCAGACACTTTTCTTCCTTCATTTCTCCCCTTCCTTGGGGCACAGTACTGTGCCAACTCTTCCTCCATACCCCAGTGCTGTGAACAGATCTTTCCCACAGACTGCTCCACCACTAAACTGTGTCCCTAAGCACCAAATCTTTTGAATATCTCCAGGCATGATAACTCAATCACTTCCCTGAGCAGGCTGTTCCAATTTTGTAAGAAGTACAATCATTTTACATTGACTTATCTGTGGATTTCAAAACTAATATGGGAATGATTCCACATATTTTCTTCCTGGTTACATGCTGCTTTGCTTGTCAGCACTTCTTGCAATAGCTTCCCTAGAAGAAGTCCTGAAGGTTCGAGAGGAAGATAGATGAAATACAGCAGAGCACTTGGTTAACTTCACCCAAAAGAAACCCCAGATGTCAATCACAAGAGCAAACTCCCTTTGTCCAGCATCTATTTTCCAGCTTTAAAAATGGTTTCACTGTACAGCTATGGTAGATGAACAGGCAAACATGCAACAAGGCCAGCCCTTCCTGGAGTATTGTTTAGTTATTAGATTTTACAGAAGGTGCCTAGAAAACCCCCTAGACTTCCTCTGCATGCTGCATGTACTCAAATTCATCAATAAGCAGCAGTGCCTCGAGTTTAAAAAGCAGGGAAGAACATCCCAGTAAGCAGAGCTAGCAAAGTAAGCAGAGTTTATTTTTGGCATCTATTTAGGCTTTGGAAGAGTATATGAGGCACAGTATTCTGCTGATAAAACTTGGAACACTGTGAACTAAAAATAAGGTTATTTATATCTGTTAGAAGGGGTTTAGAAAACTGTATCTTTAGTGATCTGCTTGAGCACAGAATTCATAGACTTGGAAAAGAAAACTCAATGTGTTTCAATCCATAGGCATTCAAGCCTTGTCTTTCATAGACATGCTATATGAATTTAAACCTATAAACAGCAAAACTCCTTTTCTGAACTGTACACTAAATATGAATTCATTCAGCAGTGTAAGGACTTAGCATATCTGCTTCTGAAGACCAAGTTACAGCATTGAAAACAATGAAGTAGATCACAGAGAACTTCACTTTGTGAACATTAATGCTGTTATTGTGTTGCTGTACAGGGCAGAAAACAGTTCTAGCAAAAACACTACTCAGACCTTATTTCCATCTCAAGACAAAATTATGATAAGTTGCTTGAAGAACAAACTAATTTGCTGGTATTAAGGTTCTGTTTTGACAGCTCAGGAGGAGTTTGTGGAGCTCTGATCAACAGCCAGTAGGGCACAGCCAGCAGTGCTGAGGGTGCTCTCCAGGGCGGGCTGTGCTGCCTCGGAGAAGACAACTTGTTTTTAGCCACAGTTCTGTGACTCCCCAGAGGCAGGTAAACACCTGGGAGGTCCTGACAGCCTCTGACTCTGTTGAGCAGATGTGCGGGCTCAGTTTAGCTAC
The DNA here is from genome assembly GCA_035583235.1 of Hafferia zeledoni. Taxonomy (NCBI): domain Eukaryota; kingdom Metazoa; phylum Chordata; class Aves; order Passeriformes; family Thamnophilidae; genus Hafferia; species Hafferia zeledoni. The sequence continues at coordinate 102,812,400 of JAWWEV010000001.1, read as the reverse complement.
AAAGGTAATGCAGATTTTTTTCCTTTTTTTTTTTTTTTAAATTTCTTAAATTAAGGTGCATTCTTTCAATATAGTAGCTTCTAACTGACTGATTATTACTGTATGCAAACCCCATCAGGACTGAGCTCAACTGTGCTAAGTGCTGTGCACCCTCAGGAGTACACAGACCTGTGCCAGAGACCTTGCTAGTTCTTATTTTCTTTTTGACGTTCAAGAGGCAGGAACATCACCTGTGGAGAAATAAATGTGGTTTGACTCCTGAAGGTTTTCCCAGAAGACTGCCTAATGAACAGACAGCATGATGGGGTTTGATAACCGTTCACAAGATGCCCATTTTTATGGCTTCTAGTAACTAGTGCAACTAGTTGACTATGTTTACATAACTGCCATTAGCTGCAGTGAGCACAACTCCAACAGTAAGGAATCCTCAGTAGTAATTATTCTGTTTATTTTCTTGGTGATTTACTAGGAAAAAGCAACTTTGCCAATCTTGATTTGGTTGCATCATACTCTGCATGTACATGAATTTATTGTATATACATGAGAAATGCAGAAAAAATGGCTCTGCAGCCAACGGTGTTAGGGAAGAAATTACTGGGTTTTTGCCCTCACAAAATCCTGTTTCCATGAATTTTGTGGTGGTCTCAACACAGAGTAAAAATAAGGGCTTGCCTGTAAGGAGGGCTTGCCTGTAAGGATAAAAGTAAATCTAATTCCCATCTAGAAATGAGAAGAAGTAAGGAGAGTAGAAATCACATCATGCTTAAGTATATTGTTCTAGTATATTATCTAATATTATGGTCTCTTTCCTCTGAAAGACACTTGCCTTGCATTACTTTGATTTTTGAACCTAGATTTGTCTGTAAGTACAGATAAAGAGCTTTATTTCATTTTTCTTTGGCTTCCCAGTCCTGCTGTAGAAAGGACTTTCGTAGTGCTCACATTTGCCTCTTGGTTTGTGGAGGGCATGAGATGCTGCTCCTGGCAGATCAGTGCAGCCAGACACTACAGCTGCTTCAGGAAAGCACTAGAGTTGTGAGAAGCAGAAGTCATTTTAGCACTACTGCACTGCCCTGAATGGGCTTTAAAGACATTTTTACACTGAAGAGTATTTGTTCAGCTTTGTTGTAAATAATAAATGCTGGTTACTTCAGCTAATACATCTGCACTTTCAGATGTCCAGGTAATTAGACAAGAAACAACTTACCAGGATTCTGCTGATAAGTCTTTATCCATCCTACCCTATTTACTATGCTAAAAAAATCTGTACCTGTTCCATATCACTTATTAAATCAATTCTAGACTCACTGGCTTTTGTGTCATTTTGCACAATCCACTTGTGTAATGTGGACTTTCTTTTTGTTTGAGAGCCCCTACTACCATTCCATTCGATTTGTTAATGTACGTAGTGCCTGTTGCCATAGCACTTAAAAGCAGAGATATTGGGAAGGTGCCCTAATTAGAGAAACACACACTCCCTGCAGAAAGGGTTGGCTTTTGAGATGCTTTGTTTTGCTGGTTGGTAATGGATTTTGTTTTCACACTGTGAACAGCTGTGGAAGGGAAGGCATCCTGTGCTTCCACATGGCCAGGCTGCACGAGCATCTCTGAAGGGTTGCTGCATCAGAATGACAGCATTTTTGTCTTGGCCATGGAGGGGCAATGTGACTTCTGACTGTGCCACTGAGTGCTCAGGGCCAAGACTTCACACAGGACACCAGCTATTGGGGATTAGCATCTCCCCATTTTCAGGTGTGAGTTTTGCAGGGGGCATATGGAAGTCTGTAGGATGCAGGTATCGCTGGTATTGAACATGAACGCATGCAGCTGAGCCCTGGGTTTTTTTCTGGTCTTATCTCCACTGTTCTGAGTCTCTTCAGCCTCACCTCAAGCAAAGTGCTTACCCAGAGCAGACTGCACCCAGCCCAAGGCGACAGGCTCATACCTCTTGCCTTCACTCTGCTTTCTGCCTCTCTTACAGACCATGTTGGGCTGTTGTTATCTGAGTGAGGGGAAACCTGTTGAACTGGGTGTAAGTGAAGTGCTACTAATCTTAAGGAACAGTAAAGATACAATGTCTGAAACTTTGTGATAAATCACAGGGCTGGTCAGACTGGCAGTGGAAATGCACATCAGAAATGTGAAAGGTCAGTAAAATGACCTACTTTGCTTCATTTGCTTCAGTGGTTAAACAATAGCTGCGACCTGTATAGGTGCTCTAGGCAGCACGTACAGTGCCAGTGGCACACAAAATTGACCTTGAGGGACCTGTCTGCGCTGACTGACAGGAGGGAAAAAGAAATGAAATTGAAACATGATGCAGACTCTGAAAATGATAGCTGAAAAGGGGAATACTGAAGAAATGGATCAAATTTTGAAGGTTCATAAATATTTAGAGATTTTTGCTTTTAAGAAATAGTACAAACAGGGGACTGTGAGCAGAGGAAGAGGTAGGATCTCCAAGATAACACTCTGATGGGTATTTACTTGTGAGAATTTATTCATAGCGGCAACATCTGCAAACAACTCCTCACAGAGCAGATGAGGACAGAGAAATATTTCAGCTGACTTTTATAATTAGTTTTTATTGTCTTCTTTATTTTTTTTTTAACTTTGCTCCCAGTTCTATAAATAAAGTACATTACTCCTGTCTTCTGTGATAATAAATACAATTTTGCTTTTTCCTTTGGATAGGTCTGGCACTAAGAGGGGTTACAAGGTAAGCTGATGCTGGGGGATCCTGTGCCTATGAGAACAGTGAATCTGTTTAAAGGCTGGGCTGCAGTACTAGGGGAGGGTTGGATGGTCATGAATCACAGCAGCGTTGTGGGTGCAGTTCTTGATGCTTCAGCCAGGAGACCTGTGATATATCAATACTACGTCAATCTTTTGCCACGCTGACTTGCCTGGGGTTTCCTCCAGGGTAAACCAAGAAGCAAATGTCCCATATTATGCTCAGACCTGCAGTTAAGATGTAACTTGATACAGGCACATTGTCTTCAGGGACTGAGGCAAACTCTGGTCTCTGTTTAACTCACCAGGAGTATTACAACTGACTTCACTGAGGCGACTTTTTTGTGCCATGCTCCCATACACTGTGTGTATGCATGTACTTATGGAAGCGATGATATGAAGGCAGTGGGCAGAGGTGCATTAGGCTTTTTGCAGTCAGCAGCTCTGCATGTGAATTCTTATCCCATTAGCAGGGTGGCTTGTGGCTCTTAGCTCTCTGAGTCATGCTGGAGGGTTTTGTCCCTGCTGCTATTTTTATATTCTGCAGATAATGTAAAAAGACAAATCATATAAAGAAAGAGAGCTCATCTTTTTTTACATGTAATCTTTAGCAGTCAGCTTAAAGGGGCACGTCTGTATGTCTAAGTGCAGATGAGAAGAGCCTGTACTCAGTACTGTCTCACTTGCAGTAATTGTTAACTACATTTGTACCATACTTATTTACTGAAGTGGCTTGCTAATGGGTATATGCTTTATATGTATAAAAACATTAGTAAATAACAGCCCACTACAAGCTTCAACACTGCCAGTATCAAAAACCGTATTTCCCTTCTCAGCAACATTCTTGTATCAGTGCCAGCTTTCAATTAAAAGCGGTGATTTTATACATTGCAATTTCTGCATGTTAATAAGTTCAGCTCCATGGCTCCCAACAAAAGAAGGACATGGACCTGTTGGAGTGAGTCCAGAGGAGGGTCACAAAGATGGTCAGAGAGCTGGAGCACTGAAGGCAGGCTGAGAAAGCAGGGGTATTCAGCCTGGAGAAGAGAAGGCTCCAGAAACAACGTACAGCAGCCTTCCAGTACCTAAAGAGAGAGAGCCAGAGAGTGACTGTTTACAAGGGTATGTAGTGACAGAACAAGGGGGAATGGCCTTAAGCTGAAAGAGAGTAGGTTCAGATTAGATGGTAGGGAGAAATTCCTGACTGTGAGGGTGGAGAGGCACTGGAACCTGTTGCCCAGAGAAGCTGTGGATGACCCATCTCTGGAAGTCTTCAAGGCCAGCCTAGATGGGGCTCTGAGCAACCTGGTGTAGTGGAATATGCAGGCACTGTTGCAAAGTTTCATACCAACTATTAGGAGTGGGACAATCTCATCAATTTATGTTGACATCTGTGTCTAAAGAAAAATGCTTATCTTATATAAGCAGAGTTCAATAGTAAGACAGAGTTTCAAGAATGCTAATATAATACTCTACCTGAACATAAATTAGGATCTGGTATTTATTAGGTAATAAAGCCTGAAAATGAATTTCAAATGGGAAAAAACCCCCAAAATTGGGTAAAGGAAATTTTTGTATTTGAATGGGCAGCTTATTTTTCATACAATACTAGCTTCCAAAGGCCAGATTTGTTGCTGTAGGGGTAAAAGAATTGCTGAATCTAATATATAATTTTAACATATATATATTAAAAGTTTCTTCGGTAAATAGTTTTCATGCTCTTGGTGTGTTTGGGAGACCAGGTATAGCCTAGAACTACAGCAGAATGACGATAATAACATTTTCCTACTGCCAGTAAAAATTAACCACCCAAAGAGAAGGGAATCAAACATTACCAATTGCTTAGTGAGAGAGAAGGCTTGAAGTGATATAAAATTAATTCCCATTCTCCATCACCATACTGTGAATGATGGTGATGTAATGGAATGTGAGTTGAATGTGCCTGAGGCTATTCCTGTTGCAGTAAGGAGAGTACTTTCTGATACTTTCTTATAACTTCACTGGCATCTTCTGTTCAGCCTACACAAATCCTTTGCACTGCACAGAAAAAACGTTTTCTGAATAATAATAAAAACTAAAAAGTGAAGGCACAGAAGCTGATTTCTGAGTGCAGTTGTCAGTGCTTCCTAAAGAAAAGAAAAACAAGAGTAATTTAAAGAATGAGATGGTTATATTATTTGTGAAAATTATAACTGAGTAATGTTATGGCCAGTGAAAATGCTGTTCAAAATTTATGGAAGGTAAAGTTTTATTAGTGAACCTCAAGATACATCATGAATACTGAGGGACTGAAGGACTCCATAACAATTAAGGCAATAATAACTTTTTAAAACAAAACAATGTGTTCTGTAGTCATATTTGCTTATTGACTATGGCTTTTCTAACTATATTTATTTTTTTATAATTCTGTCATGAGAAAAAAATATGCCAGATGCTACTCCTAATCTTCTTGGGTGTTGTAGCTTTGGTCTGGTGCTGGAACTGCATCTTCTCAGAAGAAGCTGGATTGCAGCAGGATTATAGAGCTTTGACTAGTCTGAATCTGATGCCAGCTTAATCACTCTGTACTGTAAGCCATGGACAGCACCCTTCTGTGTTTCTGAAACTCATCCTTTCTGTGTCACCTCAGCTTGGTCAGCATCCTTAGAAAGCCTGGACTATGCCCAGAGGAGCCCCAGGTGCACATTTGAGAGGCTGCTGTATGTGTGTGGTAGCTGCCCTGGACTCCCATGGGGTATACAAGACTGGCAAGTTTCTCACATGGACAGTTTCATTTGTCCAAGATAAGGTGGCATTGCCCATGGTGGGTATCCTAATTTGGTCACCTCCATGATGTAATGGCCAACCTTCGCGAATGAAGATTTGGGCAGGGCTCTCCCCACATGGGTGTGCCCTTCGAGCCTGCGCAGTGGATTTTTTAGGTGAGGCACAGCGTGAGCAGAACTGGCCCCACCGTTTAAGTCCTAAGGTTCATTTGCCACGGCCGAGCAAGCTTGGACAGTGACAGGGAAGTCCTTGGGACTGTCACAGCATCCAGTACTGACCGGGGCTGACCCTGCTGAGCATCCGAGATCTGACGGGATCGGATAGCAGGGAGGCATTTAACGCCGGGGCGGTCCCCTTCTGAGACTTGAACTCGTGACCTTGGAAGTCAGAGACCGGAGTGCTCTCCATTACGCCACGGGACCGCCTGCCTGAAGATAATGAGATGGATTGAGTACTGATCTCAATGTTATGTCAATAGCTTTAGACTTTGTCTCTTTTTTAAAAATCTGAGGTATTGTCATTGAAGCCTTTTGTTTCTCTCCAGTACTTCTTCCAAAAGCGCTGGAACTGGTTTACTATTTCTGACTTTCAAACCCCAAACTACTTAAAAAGGAGTTGAAACTGGGGAATATGTTCTTAGTTACAAGAGGAACAAGTTTGAAAGAACAAGCAAGAAACAAACATTTCTAAAAGATCCAACAGAAATATTTGATTTAGACTGGCCCACTTTGAGGAGGTGCAAGGTATCCTTTTTAACAGTCTGATGACTTTGCATCCTGATTTGCAGTGGCATATCTCCAAAGTCTGCATGGGACAAGGGAAATGTTTCTAACTAAATTCTTAACTTGAGCTTCTTAAAGTAAATTCTGCCATCTTACCTGTCTGAGTGCAGGTAGCATTGTGGTTCACCTTGCCACAAACAGCTTGTTACTGTGGTACTTCTCTGGCCTGGAGCATTACCTGGCTGCCATTTTTCTGAGCAGCTGTGACTACAACTCACATACTTGAGACCAACATATTATCATGGAGAATGAACATGTTGGACAACTTGAAACAACACTAAATCCTACTGAGGGTCACTAAATACTTAGTTATAAAAGAATGTCCATAGCACAGTTTAAGTTTTGGTTTGTGTTAGTATGGATGTGCTTATGAAAGAGGATGATGCACACAATGAGCTACACATTCCCCTTTCTCATTCCATCCCCTTACCTGGTCCTTCATCATGGAGAAACAAAGGGAGATTTTTCAAGGCACAGTGAATGGCAGAATAAGAAGATGTCTAATTCTGACTGTGTGTTGAAAATTCTGTTCAAACCTTCTGTTTTTCACTGGCAGTAAAGGCTGGTGGAGCTCTCTTGTTGGAACACAGAGGCAAAACCTCCGGCTTTTTAACTGAGCAATTGTCTTCTGATCTATTAGATGCTGCTCAGATTTTGTTCTCCTGATGCAAATCCACAAAAACCGTCTGACCTAAAAAAATTCTTCCTTTCCCAAAATCCCACATCTGAGAAAACTATAGATGAAGACACTTAAAAGAAAGGGCTTATTTTTTTCCAGTTTCTGCTAACTTCGTGGCTTACATGGGGAGAACATCCAAATAGAAACTTGTTTAAGATATAATTATAAAGTCATATTTTTTGTTTGAAATTTTGCTGCTTCTGGGTAAAAAAGGTTATTGTCTATATAATTTGTGTTTAATTTTATTTCTCAGATATCAGATTAAATTGCTCACTGTCACTCAAGTGTGTCTGTGTTTTGATCTCAGGGAATTACCGGATGTAACAGACAGCAGGCTGAATTTTCAGGAAATGTCTATTTTATCATTCACATCTAATAGGAAAAAACCCTACATTCTTCCCTTACACATTTTCTCACAAATGTGTGAGAGAGCAAATCTTTCAATACACTCATATTCAGCAGAGATTAAAGAGCAGAGAATTGGTCTGAAGTGTCCTGGCCATTTTAATATTACAAGTGTTTGAAAGGAGGCTAGCAGATGAAAGAAGATTCTTTTTGGAAACCCAAATTGTCTCTCCTCCAGCCTTTGCAATGCAATTAATTCCTCTTTATTTGAATGCTTCTTTTGGTGGGCAGATGAGCACATCTTCAGCTGAGTGGAGATGGCTGCAGTAGAAAGAGGAGAAGACAATAAAATTTGCTTCTGCTTTGCCATATGACACCCCAATGAAGAGATCCTGCAGACTAGAGTTATCTCTGGAGTACAATAACATCATTTAACTTGTCTCTTTCACATTTGTATTCCCAGCAGAAGAAAGCCATGGAAAGAAGGCAGCATGAGGAATCCCAGGAGTGACTATCAAGGCTGGGCAGAAGATGAAAGACAACATCAGTTATCACTTTGTACTGTGTTGGGTGACACAAGCTGACAAACTGAAATTGTCTGCAGCTGGTGAGGTGAAACTTTTCATGCTGCCAGAAAAAAGCTGTCATTATTCAAAGGATAAATACCTTGCCTGTAAGACCAGCAAGACATCATACTACAGACTTCAAGCTGTATTTCAAAAGTTAGTTATATTATCTGGAAGGCAGCACTGAAAGCATGATTGCTCTGTTCATCAGGGTGCATGCTCATGCATGGCACCTCCCATGAGCCCTTCTTTATTCACAAAATCTAAGTCCAAGAGGGCGCCTTTCCTAGCTGGTTCAAAGAAATTATCTCAGAGAAACTTCAGGAATTTCCCAGCTTACTTGTCCACACAGTGATAATAGATTATTCCCAGCTGATGTGTGGGTCACATGTTGAAATCTCCCACAGGGATAAGGGCTATGAATAAAGAGATTACTCCTAAAGGTCTGTAAAATAACTTACTCATCCTGGCTGGGTGATTGACAGGGAACACCAATAACAATTTCTTCTGTTTTGCCTCACTCTAATGTAAACCACAGGCTCTCAAACTCAACATTCCTAGTTGTAAGGGATCTAAAGTAAAACCTCTACCTTAAGTAGAGTCATATTGCTTTACCTGGTCTGCCCTGCTGATTCCACCTGAAAAGTCTGTTCAGCCCTTATGAACAGTGATGTTCTCTTATAATTCTGCACCAGAGAGTGTTAAGCTTGCCTCCAAAACAATGCATGAGTTGGAATGACTTTTCAGCCACAGTGACCATGCACTTTTAGGTTTTTTTCTCTGGGAACCTTAAACCTAACCCTAATAAGACTTTGGAGCTGATTCTTGGTCTCCAGAAATATCAGTGGAGAAGGTGAGAAAAGAGTGGAAGCATCAAAGTTTATGCCAGGCCATGACTACTTGTCATGACATTTCCAGCCCCCATGTCCCTAGAGCTGTAACCTCTGTGGTTCTCTGTACCCTAACCTGGTGCTGCAGCTGAAGTCCCCAGCACCATGGGTGGCACAGCTCTGAACCCTAACCCTAACTACAGAGCAACCTTGGTGCTGTGACTGAAGTCCTGATCACCATGGGTGGCCCAGATTAGGAAGGTGTGAAGGCACCAATATTGGGACCTTGCCATGATCCCCTTGTGACTTGTGACTCACTGAACCCTGATCCTAATTGTGTTGGAGGATTGAATCTTAACGGAGGAATGAAGATCAATGAAGAAAGGGTAAAAAAGCAGTCTGTTAGCTAATATGCAGCTATAATCCTCAGTATCAATGTCAGATTCCTCCCAGGGAAGAAGATGGGATGCTAAGGACATGTCACTGTCTCCATTCCTCTTAGGGGAGGGTGTTACCACTGACCTTAGGAAACAAAAGGGCAGGGGAAAGGTCAGCAATACACTAGAGGAAGGATGGATATGAGGAATTTCATACAGCACAATTTAAACTGTATTATTAATTAGATTTTCCTGTAATTATTGCATAATTTGGACAAAAAACTTCATCAGAACTGGACTTGTAATGACTCATTGATTGGCCTTTAATTTATGTAGTTGTATATAAAGTGCATTTCTTTAGCCCACTGAAGCTGTAGGGGATAAATTGTCTTGAGGTTCAGTTTCAATTTGGATGCACTGCACCCATATCTTCTACTTGTGCTACAGCCAATATTTGATATCTAAATTAAGCACTCCTTGCTTGTTTAGGATATGCATTGCACATCAATATTCAGTAATCCTTTCACAGCAATTTCTATGACACAGTTGTTTCTAGCTAGCAGAAATTTTCTGTCGTGTCTCAGACTTCACATTAACACATCAGTTGTAGTGCTGTGGAAAAAGGGGGACCTTTTCTTCTTGGGAGAGGGAACATGATGCTTCTCCCTTACCCCCTGCAGGCTGCAAGTCAAATTACAAATGAAAATATGTTCTCTGATGATTTGACTCTGTCGGGGTGAATTATTTTTCTCACAGTGTTGTATTTTTTCTGCTTCCCGATACTTGTGATAAATCAGTCTGCCTTCCAGTGGAAGACCAATGTGAAAAATGCCCTTTTTGTCTGAAAGCCATACAGTCCCCTGTAAATGAAAGAGAAGGGGAAAAAAGCATTTGGGCTTTGCAAACTTGCAGTCAAATGCAGAGGTTTCTGCAAAGAAAAGCAACAAAATTTAATCCAGAGGAGACTGATTTTCTCTCAGAAGATTGTAAAGCTTATGCATATCAGGCAAATTCCTGTTCTGTCTGTTCAGAGGACATGAAAGACATAGACTGACAGAAAAGACAGGAAAGAGCCTCTATAAATAGCAGTTCAAAATCTTATCAGCAGAGTGCCAAGAGACAGGTGATACTACAATAGGAAGGATGCTGCCACTTCCACCTGTGGGAGGCTGGGTGAAATCCTTGCCCAGCCTGCAGAGAGCAGCTGAATGAATGGAAAGGAGCTGCAGGTCTGCATCCGGGGCTTCTGCTTGGACTTGAGACCTGCAAAGGACAACACATGATGCTCTGGCTTCTCTTGCCAATCATTGTACATCTTGCAAGTTACTCACACAGTTTACAACCATTGCAGAGGGACCCTGTAAAATCTGTCCCAAGAGAAATGCTGTCAGTTTGCACCATACTTTTTTTTGGTCTAGTTAAATGCTGAAATTGTGTATCTTCTTTTGAAGAAAAGTAACCTGAAGCCTTTCAGCAGAGCTTTTTAATCTTTGTATAATAAAAGTTATGTGCTATTATGACAAAATAAAACAGAAAATGGCAAAACAATATTTCATTCAAGTAAATGTTTTTCCACTGAATATCTTTTGCTCTTTCAGGTCTTCTTCAAGAAAAATCATTCTGTGAGAGAAATATCAACAACCTCATTCATGATAGAAGCAGCAGAAAGTTGAACTGTGTTCTGCAAGTCACCTGAATTCACATATTTCTAGTTTTCCTCTAGCTTACTGTAGTAAAGAATTCTGACAAGGTTTTGTGTTCACATCATGTAAATTACAAGGCTGTGTTTTCTTTCCCTGTGCTGCTCACATGCATATGAAAGTGCCTGGAATTTGGATCTCAATGACTATTTCATAGGAGAAAGATGAAACCAGAAAATGGAGCATATTATGCATATTATGCAAAATTGGG
>JAWWEV010000001.1:102764584-102794575 GCA_035583235.1 Hafferia zeledoni | reverse complement strand
TGCTAGATCCCAGATTCCCCTCTCTGGATCCTGCTGTGTGGAGAACAGCTCTGACCCACAGCAGTCACTCTACTCCTGCTGTCGTTGGCCAGTCTAGAGCCATACTGATGGCAAGTGTCACAGGGTTTACAGGTTCCATGTGGTCCTGAATCCTCTGTCCCTCCCTGCAGCCACCATCAGGTAAAACGAAAAGCACTCAGGCAGAGAGTATGGAGTGAGTTTAAAGTTGTGCTGCCCGAGTAAGCACTTTCATCCACAACCTGCTGTTAGTGGCTTCTTCAGACAGAAGGAGGGGATTTATGTTATAAAGCCCTTTTCTTCTATGTATTTATCTAATTGTTCTTACACTGTAGTTCCATAATTTTATGCAGTAATGATCTCAAGAATATAATTATATTAGATAATTCCATCTTGTGACTTTCAAATCTGCCTGCTATGTGATACTTTCATTGGAGGGCTCTCAGTTCTCAGTTATTTACCACCCATTTCTCCCATTCCTATTTTAATTTCTCTATGCTAACATTTTTCTACTTGAAGAATCTTTGTCTCTTTCCATGTGGTTCTGTTTTCTTTCCAGAGCAATTATGATTGTTGCTGCTTCTCTCTGCATCTTTCCTAGTTCTTCAGTGGCCTTTTGGGATGTTCTGGTTTACACGAGCAGTGGTAAAGAAGAATATCATGCCAACTATGTATCATGCTGTGGTTCTCCAGAGGAACTGGCCATTGGCCACAGAAAACTCTTTGGCTATAATATGCAACAAAGAGCAGAGAATAAAGACTTCATAGTACCCACTGAAACAATGGTCACACCTGTCAGTAAAGTTTTGTCAGACACATTCCCATGTCATTTGCTTTCTATTTGCTTCTGTTTCTTATCTTGCTACTCTTTAAAACCCATAGAGTCTCCAGATGGTAAAAGTCATGAGACAACCTCTGAAACGATGCATGCACATAGTCTGCAGTGGAGGCCCTGAGATTTACAACAAAACAACCCATGACAATTTGATTCCCTGGCTGAATATTAATTCTTTCCTGAGGACAAAGGAACAGGAATTGGCTACTGGGCTCCTTGCTGAGGACCCCTGCTGCTGTGGGACTGGGCAAGCTCCCTAAGAGAAGATCTGACCAGCACTGCATTGGACAGCCTGGGTAATGCTTCAGTCCTTCAGCAGCTCCTGAATGAGTTCTGAGTGGGACAGAAAACAACTCCAGTGGGAAGGCTTCTCCTTCTGTTCTCACTGACCCTCACAAGAGCTGCTCATTTGCCATAGTTAACCTGGCATGCCCTTTCTGGAAGGCTGATTAGAGGTCAGAAAGTGGATAGATGGGGGTGGTGGGGATGACTGCCAGATGGGATCAGCCTTTGGTGGCATCTGAGCTGTTGTGAAAGAGTTGGTCACTGCTGCAGACCAATGTGCCAGCAGGGCCAAGCAGGACCCATACCAGAGGTGCCTACGGGCAGGTCAAAGCATCAGATGGCATCACCCAGGGCAGAACTTCTTGCTCAGTGACATCCAATTGTGGACAGCTCTGGGACAGGGCTTGCCAGCTCTCTACTGCAGGCAGGAGCTAAAGCACAGGCAGAGTGGGTCCCTTTCTGTCCCTCACAAGATAAGACAGGTTTAGAAGCAGAAAATTATCTCAATACTTTTTGGGTCATAACTGCAGCTTCTGAGAAGTAAACAACTTCCCAAGGAGGCTTGAAATGCCTAAAAATTCCTAAATGCAGAAGCACAATGAGACCATCACCATGTATTGTCTAAGGGAACCTGCTCTCATCAGTGGACATCTGCTCTGCACCTGAGCCCTGCTGCTGGACAGGGTGGGTGCTCCCTGTGCATGGAGGAGTGGACCAAGCAATGGTGGTTTACAGAATCCTCTCCAATATCTGAATGTTAAATTACACCAGGACCTCACTGCCATTAACAACTGAATTACCTCTCATTACTGAATTACATTCAGTACATTCAATTAATACTATTTGAGACATATGGTCATTGGTATTTATCTTCTATTGTTACTGCAAAGGCTAAAGGTATCTATTATCATCTTGTTCATTGTAATGATACTCTCAGCTCAGTGATGGTAATGAAAGAGTTTTTAATTATGTCAGGTTTTAAGGCAATAACTGTCATAACTCTCTTAAAACTCTGTCTGTGCCCAGCCCTTTCTGGGCTGATAGAGATAGAAGCCACAGGTGGAGTAAAAAAGAACAGACACAGAGAAAAGTACTTGACCATGGAGTACCACCCTCTCCCATCTGCTCTCCTGGGAGATACAAAGACAACTCATTTTACTCCAAAAGAAGTGGGTGGAGGGATAAATTAGTGTGAAAATAGAGTGATGCTTTAAGCTGTGTGCTCAGTAGAGGCAGGATCCTCCAGCAGACACTTGGCTTCTCTGCTGTAAGGCACAGTTCAGTCACTTTTTCCAGCAGCTACAACCTCACTATGTAAGGTGGGTAAGTTAGAGAAAGGTACTCTGGGATCGCAGAGGTGGCAATGTTTGGCTGGAGGAGTAGAACAGATGAGCTGAACAGAGATTGATTTGTGAATTTAAAAAAAAGGCAACAGACAGAATCAATAATAGATACGTCTGTGGCCTACTAATGTACGACCCCTCTCCCTCACTGGCTGTCTGGCAGCAGATCTGAGAAAAGAGATGTCTATATTCCTGTTAGCTGCATGGCTGCCTGTGGCATCTGGGACATCTTCCATGTATCTGCAGGTCTCACCACAACGTTTCACTGGGACTTATTGCTTTGTAAAAGTGACACATTACCTTCTGATGTCCCTTAACCTGCAGCACTTTAAAGACACTGTCCCACAGAAATACTTTAAGGCACTCCTGTCATTAAGCTGATAGGCTTTTTTAGCTTAAACACTTGAAAAAAATCAAGCCTTTGAGAAATCAAATATAAATTTAACATTTCCAAACAGAAGTGTCTGTCTAAAAGGTCATTTCTGTAGCAACAGTGTCTTGGAAAGGCTGTAATTTGATAAAATGTGGGGAAATCCAATTTCATGCATATATAACTAAATTTCTTACACGTTCACTTTCATCAGCTGATCACTCCCATACTTATGAATGATTAATCTGTTGGGTTTTATTTTCTCTAAAGAAAAGCTTCTTGGTGTTGTTCTGAAGTTTGTGATCAAGAAATACAAATGGCTGATACTGTTCTCTTCACTGAAAGTTGCTCAAAATACCTTCTCAAATGTGTCTGCATGCTGCAAGATTCTACCTCATTTCTACCTGTGCCTCTAGATCATCCTGCTTGTATCCATCTCTTTAAACAGCCTTTGCATTGCTGTTAGCTTTTTGTTCTTCCTTTGAGAAAAAAGTGACTATTCAAACAAAATATTCTGAGAAATGAAAAATGGAAGTGAAAAAACCCTGACTTTGTGAAGAGAAAGAAAAAGCTCACACTGAAAAGTAAAATGAGGTTAATAAGTGCGGATATGAAGACTGAAAATTTGCACATACATGAGCAGCCTGTATTAGGCTTTAAGAAAAAATACATAAGTGTGATGCATATGAAATAGATCACATACATGACACTTCTGATGCAAGCAAAAACTAGCTTGCTTATGTTTTGGATTTTTCTTTTTTTGCTGACACTTTTTTCTTAGAGAGTGTCGGAGTAAAGTAAGAAGATGCAATAATTGGTTCTTATCCTATTGTTTTAACCAAGTTTGTTTTGCTCCTCTATTCTATTGGCCTTATGTGAGGGATATGCCCAGCATTTTACTGGATTGCTCAGCCATGTGCATGATTGCACTAACAAATTAAATATGATTGCTATTTATTTTATTTTTTGGCTCTAAAATAGCTACTTTTAGATTTCACTTCTTTTATTTAGCCCAGTTTGTTCTTTCAAATGATCTCTTTTTTTTGTTTGTTTGATAAACTAGGAGCCTATTTTGTAAGTTTGTGTCTATTGATGTAAGAATCAAATTCTGAAGAAAAGCCTGTGGCAGAATTAAAATGTTGAAGGTGTTTCAGTGTCCCTGTGAAATAATCTTCCTTCTTTCTTCTGAAGCCCTGTGGTCATGACTGGCACTTGCCCAACACAGAATCCAAATACTGTGAGCTGCAATGTGCTACCTTTGTGCTTAAATGCTTCTCCCAGGTCCACAAGGGAATACAACTGCTTGCATTAGTGTGTAGATGGAAATCCAAGCCTTTCCCTGCATTTTCCTTGCTCTATTACTTAAGAGGGAGCATCCAAGAAGAGTTGAGCAGGAAGATATCCTGAAAGTTAACACAGGGCTAATGGAAAAACATGGACCTACCCTGTCTTGCTTCTATTTCTACTGAGCAAAGGTACAAACAAAGAGAAGTCAACCCTCTGGCAACCACACAAAATCCTTGACCAAAAAGCATGAGCACCACCTTGGAATACCATAAAGGTGCTCTGGCATTGATATAGTATCTGATGGTGATCTTGTACAAAGCCTTGCATCCCTGCCTATAGCAGCAGGGTTGGAACTAGGTGATCTTTAAGGTCCTTTCCAACACAAACTATTCTATGATTCTATAATCATCACATGCTGCCAAGGGAAAATACTTTAAAAGTACACATCATCTGGTCACTGAGCAATTTGTGCTTTCCTAAGTCATCCCCCAAACAAATAAATTGTGACAAATTAATTTTTTAAGTATGAAAAATTAGCCTTAATACTGTGTAATTCTAACTCTGAAATGAATCAGTAAAAAGAATTAAATTATTCTTGCACATAATTACATAAATTCAATGCAATTACACTGTAAAGCTGACAGTTTTCACTTAATTTATTGTTCTTTAAAATGACTGTGTGTTTCTCTAATTCTTTGAAGGGTATAAAAAATATAAATACTTGGAAATAGAGACTACTTGGCAACATGTTTTTGGAAGAGTTGCAAAATCTTCTGAAAGTTCAGCAAATGTTTTGTCTACGGGACAAAAAGGTGTATAGGATGTTGAAAGGAAAGAATTCTTCATTCCAGTTCCATTAAACTTGGCTTCATGTTTCAAGTCTTTGATTTGATTCCTTTCTTTTCTATCTTCCTGTTCGATCATGAGTCACAGACAGATGTGCCTGCATGCCTTGCAGAAGCCCAGTGACCGTCACCCAAATCAGGAATGAACCCAACTTGTAGGTGTTGTTGCAGAGTTGAAATAACAGGCACTGCTGGCAAAGCTGTCCTGGCCAGCTGGTGTCACGTGGGGCACCCTTTAAGCACATTTTGCATGTTAAACCAACTGATTGCAATGGCAAATGGAAAAAATTAGTTCTCTGAGTGCCAAAAATTTTCGTAGAACCTCTATGCAGTGTTTCAGTAACAGGTTCTTTACACAGGACATCACACCTTACTGCTGCTGTTCAGTTCCTGGAGAGGGGGCAACACTTGGGACTGACTCTGGACTTGATTCTCATGCCTGCGGGGGAGCTGGCACCAAATAAGCTATCATCCCTGAAAATAACTCCCTTTAGCACCTTTCCACCTTTCCTATCTGCTTGGCCTTTACTTAAGCTGCAGTTTTGCACTCCACCTTCAGTGTCCGTAAAATGGTTTGTGAAGCTACACTGTAATCCCAGTCCCTCAAGTGACAGTACAAATCTGCTGGACCCTTAACCCTGCAAATGCCTGCACAAGAAGAACCTGGAGATTTAGCTTGTAACTTTTGTGGAATATGTCCCTCAATGTTTTCTAGACATCAAAAGAACCAATCCAAGCCTTAGAAAAAGAAACTGAAAACTGACATAACCAAAATCAGTGCAATGAAATCCCAGAATATGTCTTACTGTCTAGATAAAATGCAGCTAAGAAAGGAAATATCTAAACATCGGAAAAAAAATCTACATCTCTAAAATAAAAAAATTAGGCTATGCCACAAAAATCTGCAACCATGTTGAATGAAGTGAGCTAAATGCTGTTTCCTGTTCTGTTCAAATGCCAGGAAAAACTTTCATCGATCTCACTATTACGAAAGCAAGTAGGTTTAGGAGTCCAGGAAATAGTTAAGGACAAGCTCATCCTTGAGAAAAAGCCTCTAAAGCCAATGATATAATTTGGTGGTAAGTAGGTTCTGCTCTGTCTTCAATGCCCGGACATAGTGAAAAGCCTGTTTATGACTTTAATATCAGGCTCAGAGTTTTAAAGATCTCAGCCAAATTTTCTTGTTCTCTAGCCATTAAAATAATTATTTTAACATTTTCCTTCTATTATTTCTCTTGCCCTTGGTGCTCCAGTGAGAATGGCAGGGAACTGAAGAATGGGAAAAGTGGGCAGGCACAATGTCTTGTGCAATATAACAGCAAAAGGAAGGCAGGTTTTGTTCCTGTGCTACCTGTGTGCAAAGGGTTGAAAAGCCACAGCGTGACTGCTATTTCAGCATCCTTCAAAATGCAGGTTTTGTTATTTGGGTGACCTCTCTGTGTAAGAAATTTATGACCACCCTGGAAATCTTTCACTGAAAATCAGAGATAAGAAGGATTTAATGAATTTACTAGCAGTTCAGAAAGATAATTCTTGCTTATAATATGCCATATAGTACTTTGTAAGTTTTTAATCTCTTAACTTAGCCTAGATTTCTGTTAATTTTTCCTATGTATAATGTTTATTCTCATGAAGAATTTAAATGATAGATGAGTTAATTCTATTTGATGTTTATTGAACATTACAGAATTAATCAATTTGCTGTTTTCTACAGTACTTTGGCTTGCAATTTGCTTTGACAGCTCTGATTGCCTGGGTACTCTTGATGGATGTTTCTGCATTATGACAGTGGTGAAATGGTGAGAAATGTTAGGTTTCAATAGAAAATATTGTTTTGTAGTCCCAGAATTGGAGAGAAACCTTTCCAAAGGTACTCTGTAAAGTTGTACAAAATAAGGACTAAGTGTGCTTCATTGTTAACTACATGGTATATTAAATAGATAATACATCTTAGTGAAACGGAAAGACCGGTATATTTTAAATGTGCCTGTTTACTGGCAGCATTTGTTTAAAGCCATGTGCATTACCGCTAATATGGTTTTTTTGGTACTCTGTTCAGTTAATTATCACTTCAATATCTACTTCATCCAAAGGGAAAATGCACTCAAAATACTTTGCAAGATGATGGGATGGCTTGGAATTAATTTGATTTAGGAAGTAATTTATTCATTCTCTATGATGAATTAGAAGCACTTTTTTTTTTCTTAATATGTAGGATTTTACCTTTAACGTTAGATAATATTAGATATATTACTGACCAACTTTAATTACCTGACTATAAAAGACACAACAGACCTGCATGCTTAGGTGAAGTAAAAATGGCATACAGATGTGAGAATGCCATTTAGTTGATTTGGACTGCTACCTGCCATCTAGAAAGAATAATCAAACAAAATATTCCCAGCATGTAAAGAACAAGTTTTAAAATTTTTTCCATCATGTTTGATAGACACAGCTCCACCAGGCACTTCAAAAGCAAGGAGAGTATCCTAAGCACATACCTACTAAATTCAGTATACTTTTCCTACTGGTTAAAATGGGTAAAAATCCCAAAGTGTAATAGAAATTCCCAACCTCCAAAACATCTTTACTTGACATTGAAATGGAGTTGAAGAGATGACAGAGGTTTGGCAAATGGTTGAGGACAAGGAATAGTTCTACATATTCTGACCTAGATTCAAAAGAGCACTTCCTCTTATACAATGAATGGCTTAAGACACTGGGGGAAAGGTAAGTGTTGCTACGTCTTCAGATGTCTAAAGACTTGGGATAGGCAGCCAATGCTTTAAATTCTATTTAGTCCCTGCAAAGCCGTAGGCAGCCAGTCACCTTTCAGAGGTCCATGCCTACCTCCAGTTTGTGTCAATGAAACTCACTTTCTACACATCTCCAAAATTCATTTGGATGATTCTTAGCCTCTTTAAGCGCTAATTTCTTAAGAAAATGCGCACGTGAATGCTTACTTAGAGATGCTTAAAAGTGACCTATCCAGGAGTCACTGTTTTGCCAGTTGTTCCTATAATATGACAGATCTACTTCAGTGCATTTCTACTTTGGAATTTACTACAGTTTGTGCAATTAGCTTGCTGCTGTTCCTTTCTATATCACTAAATGTCTTCTCTCTGGTCTTCAAATAGAGTACTAAGTGGCAAGTCAAACTCAATGTACCAGCAAAGAAGCTCAGTCACCATGAAAGCTCCTGCTTTCTGCAGTGCTAATTATCTATCTCTGTCCCACTGAGACCAATGACCTTAGAGTTTGTTTCTTTTGCTTGCATCTGGCTCTGCTTCACTGGGATGGAGGGAGCTCTTTTACTCTCAAACTGTTGAATGGATTAATATAGTCATGTGAAACTCCTCAATTCCTCTTCACCCAGACCAAGCTTTAGATTTCATGTATTGCAAAAAAACCCAACCCCAAAACAAAATGAAAAAAAAACCAACAAAAACAAACAAACCAAAAACCCCAACAAGATTTCTGGGTATATCAGCTGTTCAAGTGCAACAGTTAAACAATAAAAGGTATTGAGGCCCTGCTATGCTTGCCTTTCTTATATCTTTACACTGTTGTGAAAGCAGCAAATACCAAGTGTTGTGTTACATGCTATGCATCTCTTGACCCAAACTCCCTGCTCTGATCTCAATTCCATTTAGAATTTTGATTTGTCATAAATATTGAAAATTTATTATTAGCTTTGTCAAGTGTATGTTGAGTTTTTAGTAAGAGTATATCCTTACTTTTATCTTGTGCATACTTTCTACCTTATAACCCTTTCCAGTTCCTGTGACAGATTTTCACCATTCACATTATGCTCTTTAAGAAAGGATTTTTACTTCTCCTTTTTTCCTGGTCTTTCTATCCTCCACAGAAATTTCACCTTCCCATCTTTCAAAAACTGTTTTCCAGACTCTGGGCATGTCATATGTACTACGCCCACAGTCACTGCTTTTCATTTTCTGCTCTTTTTCTGGTACTATTTAGCTATATCACAAGGGGGTCCATTGTTTCCTGCCCATTGTCCTGAACTGTTGCAAGTCCTGGGATTGTCTCAGCACACATTCTATATCAGAAATGTGAGCGTCACACACAAATTAAAGAGATGGGTGAGTAGAGAAGAAAGAGTACAGAAGGAAGACTTACACTTAGTGATTTGGCAGTGACTTTTCAGAGCCTTGCAAATGACTGCATCTGAACCGTGCCGCTGATTGTAACACCTTCTAAGATAGGTGCCTCAGTGAAAAAAAAAAGAAAAGGTTAAAATCATATAAAATTTATCAGCAGAATAAGGTAAAGATTTGACCTCAATTTTGGGAACCTGAGTTGCTGGTAAGACCTTAAACCAGCACCCATCTTGTATTCTGTGCAGCCCCCATAGGTGTGAGGAGTAAAAGGTTGCTCTCAGGAGTAGGTGACTAAGGGGTAAGATCAGGAGAAAGCCACCCACACTTTTCTTCTTGGGTGAATGCAGAGGGAAAATAGCAGACTAGGTGATTATGGCCCACAACTCCTTTGTATTGCTTCTGACTCAGCTGTGTATCGGCCACCAGGGAAAAAAAAACACTGCAATTTTCTTTCAGATATAGGTTCTTCTTTCTGTCAGTAGCATCATACTAGGATAAAAGCAATTTTTAGGGAATCAATATTTTTGTGGGTGTTTGAAATACAGGACCATAATAAAGATGAGATAATCGGTGACTGCTGCTGACGTGGTGGAGGGCTGGCCTCTGGTTATGCCTTAGATTGGGGAAAAACAGACAAAGAACAAAATGGGAGCACAAGTTCTTGTCAGGACTTGTTAGGAATTTGATTTTTCTGAAAGTTGGTGATTACTATATCTATTCTTTGTAGGAAAAGGTGAGAAGATTTGCTAACAAACTTAAGTCAAGAGAAATTTGTTTACTGACCCCAGCAAAGCAGCTTAGGACCTCTGTATGCATCTACACCATGCAGTGTGAGCTGGGCTATACTCAGTACTCCTTCTCCTAAATTACATGATATCATAGACGATTTGGCCAGAGGAGTATTAAAGGAATTGCAGAAATTGCTTCCTAGGGCTTCAACCCAGTTTCTTCACCCATGCAACCTTCTTGCTCACACATAGACACTTTCAGACTGGATTTCATTGCTACAACAATCCCTAATGCTCTCAACAGGTCTATCTTTCTAAAACAAAAGTGTTCTTAATTCATTTGAAGTATAAAGTGCCCTGCAACAGACTCCACTTTCTTAATCTATAGCCTTTCACATTCACATGGCAGGAACTCATGGTTTCCAAGGAAAATTAGCAATGCTCTAACTCAGTGGCAGCAACAGAGATAGGCCATAAAGCACCTGAAAGATCTTTACTGTACCAGAGAGAAAATATTTTTGCACAATAATCTTTAAGCTGTGTTTCTGTAGACAGACGGAAAGGATGTATAAACACCCTGGCTACTTGAGAAACAAGAGATACAGCACCTTAACAACATTAAGGAGTCATTTCATATCAATCTCTTTTTTTAAAAGGCACATGGGCTTGAAGAGTGACTGCTGCATGCTTTGACAAAAATAAACACAGGTCTCA
Organism: Hafferia zeledoni; assembly: GCA_035583235.1. Classification (NCBI taxonomy): domain Eukaryota; kingdom Metazoa; phylum Chordata; class Aves; order Passeriformes; family Thamnophilidae; genus Hafferia; species Hafferia zeledoni. The sequence goes on along the minus strand of JAWWEV010000001.1, from coordinate 102,784,029 downwards.
CTGTGCTCCTCGCCAATTGCGTAAATTGTGTAGTGCAGTTATGTCAAAGGTTAGAGGTACATCAGCATTAATGAATGCATGGTGGAATTTTACACTAATTAATTTATCTAGTCAGATTGTGACAAAGTACTTTCCAATAAAAGTTGCCAAATCACAACCCCTGATCAGCAACCAGACAGCAATTAACAAGATGCTTCAATGATTTTACTCATCTGCAACTTTAATGTAAAAGCCTGGAGTATCAGAATACAGTAACCAAAGCAGAAGAGAAATGGATTTGAAACCAGTTAGGGATATCTAGACAATTCTTAAATTAAAAAAAAAAATCTTGCATAAAAAGAGTGGAAAGTTTTTTAAAATACCTGTCTTTTCAAGCTGTGACTATCCTGGTTCAAGGAAGAAATACAACAACAGATCCAAAAGAATCTGCTTTCATTTTCATTTCCTTATCCCATTCTCCACTATTCACACTCCTTTTCTACATACAGCTTTTCCTCTTTTGTTTAGAATGCCTTTTTTCCCTAAAGAAAATCTGCAGTAAAGAAAGATTTGGAACTTCAAACACTGAGAACAGAAAAAAGGGATGTACCTTTCTTTACTACCTACTTCATCACCTGTTTCTTTCACTTGGTGATACTCAGAAATCACAGGTGTTATTTGCCAGAGCTCTTTCATATTAATGTAAAATATTTTCTGCCTCATTATTTTCCTTCGAGAACTTTTGGTCTGGAAAACTGGTGGTATTCATCTTGTGCTTTTATCTGGAAGGATATTCTTGGAGGATGAAATGTGATTATTATGAAGTTCAGATTCAGAATTATGCAAATCTACCTTCATTTTCATTTCCTTTTCCTATTCTCCACTATGCACACTCTTTCCCTACATAGAGCTTTTTCTCCTTTGTGTAAATGCCTTTTTTTCCTTGAAGAAAATCTGCAACTTATTTTCTGGGGAAGCACAGCAGATTTACCTCCTATCAGCTTCTGGCAGGGACCCCAAAGAACTGATCTGCACCAGCTGCTGATGACCTTGTACATCCAAGCAGCACACAGTTCAGTAACCATGGGGAGCTCGTCACAATGCTGGCACATAAATCAGTATATTAAATTTAAAGACTGATGAGATGTCAACACATATATTGAGATATGAGCCCCAAGGCTGCCTTCACTTATGCGATTCAGCATTGGCCTGGTATTCTACAGTACCCTATGGGTAATAAAAAGACAAATAATAAAGCAGGATATTATTGCAAATTCTTTGAGCACAAACCACTAAGACTAATGAGACTAATTATCCTGCATCATCTCCACTTTATTTGATGAGAGGTAGAAGGAAGCTGAAGTTGAAAAAAACCTTTTTTTTTTACCCTTTTAATTAAAACATTCCCCCAGAGACAATTACATGTACTGTGTCAGAGTAATAATATTAACTCAAACTAGAGTTATCTTAGTCTTTACAGTCCTTTCACTGTGCTGTTTCTGATGTGATCTCAGTTGTTTTCAGGATGCCATGACAGCCAAGCTTCTTGTCCTCCAAAAAAATCAGAAAGAGCTTCCCAGAGATATTATTCAAGAAAGCCCTTGTGAATGTGCTCAACTTTCAGTCACCTTTGGGTTTAAAAACTAACTTAAAATACAGAAAATGCTCAAGGTAGGGAAGGGGATAACTGCGCTTTCCCTAAATGAGAGCTAAAAAGATGGAGTGGGGAAAAATTACAGTTTGTGTGAGTAACGGATGGGATATGTCCTGGAAGATGACACACGCTCACGGTAAGGGGTCTGCAGCTCTGTGCCAAATCTCATTCTCTGACGGGGCCCGTGTTGTCACTGTGCTCTAGGTTGGATGTGGCTGTCCTGTAATTGTTTGTGAAATACACCAACAGGCTACACCTCTACATCTTGGCACCTTTAAAATGTGCACAGCAAGTTTGTAGCTGTGTGGCTGGTAAGATGCTACTGTGGTTCATCTGCATCGTGCTGTGCTGCCTCTTGTGGGCTCAAGGCATTTCCAAAGGGGCATGCCTGGGACAGAACTCTCACACTGCTTGTTGTGAGAGAGCTAACAACATGGAAAGACATGTGAAAAAACAATTTAAAGGTGTGAACATTCAAATTATTATACTCTTTGAATGACATCTGAATGATTTCTTTCTTAGGGTCTGATAGCATCTATCCAGTGAGCTTCAACACATGAGGGTTTGTTCTGACACAACTTTTGTGCATTTATGTAGTATGAAGATAGATACCAATGAATTGGCCATAGTTTTCTGCTTGTTTTAGTGTCAGATTTGTAAAAAAAGACTTTATAATGAGATTGTTCTGTGGTCTCCCTTCTAAGATAAATCTGTATATGTTTATCATACACAGCTGACATCTCCAGAAAGGATTAATTGCAACTGATTTTCTACCCCTGAATTAAAACTTTAAAAGCAGTGGATGCCTGTGATTGCTGTTACCATCTGACAAACTTACAGGCACACTGTGTCCTTAATTCTTTCATGACTTCAGGTAGCCAGAGGCTTTCTCTATGCCATGAGCACAGCAAGAGTGCATAGATGTGGGTGTATTAAAGGAGAATAGGATGAGAAAATAATCTAGAAAGGTGCAGATGCCCTTTTTCATTTTCCTCCCATGTTAAGATGTCTCATCTGATATGTCATTATTTTCAGTAATACTGTGGATACAGTATGCTCCAAAAGGTGTTCTGAATTTGTCTCCAGTTTTCCTGGCACATGTGATTATTTTGTTAGCCAGATAGCAGGCTTAATGTTTTGCAGCTACTTGGTAAATAGCTTAGAGCAGCAAAGCTCTGGGCACAGAACAACCCTGACAGTTTCAGATGGTTCACAATGTTTTCCACTCTTGCTGGTGACACAGCCCTGGCCCCAGCCTGGGCAGTAGCCCCATTACTGGATCCTGCAGGCTGGTGCTGGGTGAGAGTAAATGCTGCAATGGCTCCATGCATCCATGGTGGGAAATTCCACTCATGTGGGCTGCTCAGCTACTTCCCAGTGGCCCTGAACACACACAGTACCATGAAACTCTCTCAGCAGCTGCGGAGGGTGTACTTCCTCTTCTTTCCAAGGTGATGGAGAGAGAGGAGAGACATTAGACTCACAAAATTGCCTTAGGTATTTTAACTCTCTTTTTTTCCTAGCCACCTTACTTTTCAGTCACGCCTCCAGTCAGACTGAATAATAATGCCCAGCATGTCAAAGGAAACAACCAGTGGCAAAAAGAACCAAATAATCATTTAAAGGCTGCATCAAAAGAAATCAAAAGTGTGTTAACAACATGATTAATAGAAAAAAATCAGCTTTTCTTTCCCAAAGCTACTGCCAGACTCTGTTTTCCTCGTGATACACAGTCCACTACTCTATGGCAGCTGATGCTGCTTATCTCCAAGATGCCAGAGGCTGTCAGTTATTTTCCAGTCTGGGTTATGTACAACAGAATGTCATGGAACCAAAAATAATCTGAAAGCTCCCACTCATGAACAAAGCATTTCAGACATTGCTTAAGCTGGCAGAGACTGCAAATGTTTTATCAAGTTATTTCTTTTTCAGGCATGAGCAAGCCTATGAAATGAAAGGTAAATTGAGTTTGTCCAAGCCAAGGAATCTAACACACACAGCTGTTCTACTCAAGAGTTTTAGATCTTTGCTCCTTTGAAAAAACAGATATACACTAACCAGAGCCACATTTAAAATCTTTTTGTTGGGCAAAACTCATAGACTTGTATTAGCAAAAAGAACCTAGTCACGACTGTGGAGACAGGAGTAATTTATAAATGAGTTGTATGGAGAGTCAGATAAAGTGGAGAAAAGGAATAATAGCAGCTAATGATCAGGTATCATAATAAAAGGACTGAAAGGCACATGAATGTCCAAAGCTATCACACCAGCTGAATTTCATGGATGTGCAAAGACTGCATTTCCCTGCCAGAATTTCACAGCAAAGAGATCTTATACTTTAAGGTGTCATGCTGTCTTGGCCACAGGCTTCAGAAAAGGATTGTTGAAGGCTCAGGTTTTTGAACAAAGTGTTCAAGATAGAGTAGCAGATTCCACACTGAAGAGCAACTCTTGTATCTTCAGCAAAGACATAAGACAAAATCAATCTGAAACACCTCTTTTTATCTTTTTTCTTCTTTTTACATGTCTTATTTTTTTTTTAAACTCTCCTCTTGCCACCAATGTATACTTTTTTTCACTTTGATGAGCTCCACTGAAACAGGAGCAAGACATGATAATGCACTTACCCAGCTTAGACTGGCCCTGAACTTTTGCTCCTGGTAAGCTGACCTTGCTGCTTGACTCAGTCCAGCTTGTCCAAGTGGCTTCTGTGAGTTCCACTTGGAGGGGATGAAAGGCTGTCACAGGGGGATGAGGAGTGCTGCAAGACTTAAAATGGAGGGTTTCAATGGAGAGTGCAAACATGCTTGAGGAAGTTCCAGTGATATTCTCAGTTCATTTACCAAAGCAAGTGTAACATCTATTGTGGAATTTGGGGGAAAAAATGGCAAGTGATATCTCTCTTGTTTATCTGCTTTCAGGGCATTTTAGAGACATTAACATTTAATATAACAAGTGCTCTGTGGACTCTTAGTCTTTACTGGCTTTTGTTTTAGTAGGTATCCCACCAGAAAACCTACATGAAATATTTCTCACTGCTTGTTTGTAAGGCATATCACTAAAGCATATTTCTTATGCATTTTCTCTTCTCCAAGATTCCAACAGAATAACTTTATCAGTATGCATGCAGTATACTAATAGCACTTACACTGGCCTCCCAGACAGCAATTTTTCACATGTAAATTGACTTTAGATCAATGTAAGTTTATGGGCGTATTTTCTCTGCAGCAGATTTTTCATTATACCTATACAGAAGGATGCCCCTATGGATGGGCTGTAAGATTGGATGTCAGTGGAGCTGGTCAGTCCATCCTTCTTTTCTAGCCCTTGAACAAATGTCTCCAGGCTACTCACTCTACAGACATGTAACCAGCTGGTTTATTCCCATCATAGCTTGTTATGTGATATTGTGACAACACATTTTATTTCCCTGTGGTATAAATCCTTTCTGAAGACCCTCTGTGACTGCTCTCCCCAAGCTGTAATCCCTGCATCATGCTCTTCTGCCCTACTCTCTGGGTGACTGTTCCCCAGTCTGTAGCAAACCTGTCTCTGCCTGGGGGCCTCTCATGACAGTCCACTAGTTTTGCACAGGCAGCAGAGGCTCCATGCTCATGAAATCAGGTTTATAGGTTTGCAGGGCCCTCTGGATGTCCTCTAGTCCTCAAGCTGGGACTATCACCAGTGCTGGATTGGACTTTTTCTCACATTGTGTAGATTGTCGAACATGAGAAAAGCATACATTGGTTATAGTTTGGGTAATGCTAGATGGAAATGATGAGCACTCATCACCCAGCTGATGACATCTAATTCTGGCTGAGCCAGCATTGCTGCTGGTAGGAGCAGTTCTGGTTTGAAATGGATGCATAAGTGCCAATTAGTGCCAGTGGGTTTGAAACCAGCATGAGCAGAGTAAAATCCAGGAAGCTGTGGGTCTCACTGGGTGTGAGATGAGACACCCTTGGCTTAGAATCAAGTACCGTTGCCTCTGTGAGTTGTTGACCAAGTAGTGCCACTTGGTAAGAGCAGATGACCCATGCAAGATATCTACTGCTTTTAGCACTCAGTAGGTATCATCTGTCCTCCTGGCTCTGTCCACAAGAGCATGGACCAGCACTTCCATCTGAGTGCTATCAGCAGGCCATCAGGGATGCAGCCTGAAAACTGATCATCTCTTCCCTTGTGCTCCACTTACTTCTTCAACAAACCTTCCACTACTTTTACAGCAATGCTTCCACTCTTGGGGCTGTGAATCCCATTACCCTGGACAGAAATATGAGTCCCACCAGCCCTCTGATGTGGTGCCCCTCTCTCCCTTAGTAACATGCTGCTTGGGGTGTGCAGTTCTCCCTGCGCCTGTGCCTGTCCCTCAAGGCTCCCCTGGTCAGGCCCATCAGGCCAGGTCACCTTGCTGTTGTCCATACCTGACAGACTACAGAGATGAGGGCAAGGCCATGGCACATGACCAGCTGCTTTGCAAAACCACAGTACTGTCCTTTAATTTTTAACCTGTTCAAGTTCACAGAAAATAGCAAAGCAGTAAGAAACATGAAAGTGATGAGACAATAAAACCGGTTTGCATAAAACCAAATTTAAACCTATAACTACAGGTTAGGTAACCACCTCTGGAAGGCCTGACTAGGAGATTTTGCTGAGAAAGAGGAATGATGGATCCTGCTGACTGGCTGACTTAATGTGGCTCTGAGGCAGCATCTGCTTTGTTGTCTTCTTTTTTTTCTGCATCTGTGAAACAATCAACTTCTGATGCTTGTGCTCCTGCTCTGCACACCCTTATTGTCAGCCAGGTGCCTTTCTCAGTGCCCTCTTCATAAACTCAGAATAATCCCTAATTTTTCATTTGTCAGTCACATCTGGAGGTTCTCCAAGGTCTGTTAACCATTTTTAGTGTGAAGCCCACCTCACCTTAGCAGTAATATTTTACTACTCTGTAGATGCAAACCTGATTGCATTCAGATAGACGCCTGGGCAAGTTAAAATTTGATGAGGTATGCTGTGTAGTGAACCCACCTTTCACTGCTTATTTTATGGAAATGTGCATAAATATCCCCTTCCTTGACTGACTCTTCCCCTTTTGCTTTGGCTGCTGAAGTGTTTCTGTGCTGTTAGAACTGCTCTGTGCTATAGCTTTCCATTGATATTTTGGCTCCATCTCACCTTGAAAAATAGGATTTTTACTGACAGGGAGAAAATTGACATCTCTTCAATCAAAATTGAAAGCAATAATTTTCTCTCAGAGCAGGGAAACAGAGCTTTTCTGCAAAGTAGGAATGCACGTTAAAAGCAATATTAAAATTAGTAAGTATGCAAATATAATTTTGATTTCTGCAGTTTGACAGAGTACTGAAGAGAAGGTTTTTTAGTGAAAAAATCATCACTGTTTATGTAGGAAATAGTTCTAATCTTCTTATTCTTGATTTTTTTTAAAGCATTTCTTTAAAACCTGTCAAATTCTACAAAATTCCTCTTTGCATAATGCATAGTGCAGACTATACCAGATTTAATAAAGCCAGGATGCTAAATGAGCCAAACCACAGAGCCTTTATATGACTGTTGCTGTTTATTGGTATTGTCCAGTGCCAGTAAATTCCAGCCTATTCCTGTAAAGTTATGAGTCAGGTCTTCTTCGATCAAAATAACCCTAATACATGCTAGCAAGATATATGTTAATACATTGCTACAAATCCTACCTATTTGAAAGTAGAACTCTTTGGGAATGTGCTGTAAACTACCATAAAATAAGCATGAAATGCAACAGGGAGAGCTGCAGCCAGCATTAGTTTCAGTTTGCCTCTTAGGCAGTCCGAAGGTTTAGCTGCTTTAGTCCTGTGGGTAGTCACCACAAAATGTCCATATACACACCCCATGGCTGTGCAGTGAGGTTTCAAACAGACATTGCTGAGATGGAGAAATATATTGAAATTATTCACTCTCTACAGTTCATTCTTCCACTAAAAGCTGCCTCTTCTAACTGTTCCAGCCCACCCAGTCTTACTCTTTACACTGAGCTTTTCAGTTTGTATTGACAAGGAAGATTTTCTTATTAGCTGCAGTTTTTTTGAGTCAGCTTTTGCCCTTTGAGTGTGGATTATGAACCAACACAGTTGCTATGGATGGCAATGGTTTGCTCACAGCTCTGTAAATGAGGATGAGATTCTTACGTCTTTTCATTGTACAAATGAAAGAAAGCAGAGATGAGGAAAAACATTACACAGTGTTCTTATGAACAAACTTTTTGCCCTAGGACTTGTTTTACTGTAGAGTGTGATTGAAGAGTTTAATCACCTCTGAAGGAGGGGAGCCTGTCTTTATCATGCACTACAAAAAGAATAAGCCTTAGAGGGAAAAAAAGTGGGAAAGAAAGCCATAGGAAGACTTCTCTGCCTTAGGAATGGCTTATCAGAAGTGCAAAGGGAGACAGTGCTTTGCATACATGAAGAAGTGACGAAGAAATCAGTCACAAGGCCTGTAACCAAGTCATAGCAGGACATAAGCATCTGTAGGGATGACCTCTTGTTTCTGTACTCCCAAGTCCTGCAGTGTTTTGTTCCTGTGGGAGTTAATCAGTTTATTTAAACAATTATTATTCAATGAGTGTCCACTACTTTGCTGCAGAAAAAATATAGAAAAAGGAGGCACAATATTTCTGAAAGCAGCTAAAATCTTCCCTGAATTAAAATAAAGATAATATAGACGTAGAATTCATAGTGAGCGGTTGGTGTTGCTGATGAGTAAGGAGCATTCAAGCATACACAAATCAGTTCAAATAATTCCAAGATTTGCCAGAATCTTGCTCTAACATAGAGCCTCAGTCTGTGCAGGTGATTGGATCCTTGTGCATCCTTATGGAGCCATAAACAATAATAAAGCCATAAATCCATGCTTTCTTCTAGCTGTGTGTGGATGCTTGTGGAACAGATGGTTTTAGTTCAGTGAAAAATGTAGATGTTTCTTAGTCATCAGAAAGCATCAGCTCTGTTCAGAGTTATTTCATCCAGGGTTAAACTTTGACACTTAAATACCTGGAACTCTGCCACATACTCTTTAACTAGAGGGGAGATCCTCTCAAAGTCTTTAATGAGAAAATTTTTCCTTCTTCACTTTCTAAGAAGTTCTTAAGGGTCTGGGATATTTTGACTAAACTTTCTGAAGTGCTCTGACTTTCTTGCAGCTGGCTTCTGATAAATGGAAGCTTTGTTCCTGGTTACAAATCATACCAAGTTTAATAAGTGTAATGAGCTTTCTGCTCTCAAATTACTTATTGATTCTCCTAGACAACAGACAAATTTGTTAGTGAAATAGAAATACACGTTAGATATTCAACTGGTTGAGGGATGCCAACTCATGTGCTTTATATAAATTATACAAAACTTGTCATTTTTTTATAATTTAGACTTGGCATCAAGCTGGCTCTCCAGGATGGTTTTTGTCAATAGTACAATTGTTTTCCTGGGGAAATGAAGTGATTCTTGGGACACTGAAGTGATTTATGCAGTGTTTTATGGTCATGGCATTGTTTTTCTTATTCAGTTTCTCAAGAAGCTGGGATTAAAATGTTCTCAGTCCAGAGAGCGTCTGCAGTGTGGAGGCAGTAGCTTGTGCTCACTCACAGATAGTGGTGACCAGAAATGGATAGAAGCTGACTCACCTGATGAAATGGGAGAAAGAAAGAAAACCTTGCTCAAAAAGCAGCACTTGGGAAGAGGTGAGAGCTTGATTGGTGTCTGGCACAACCACCCATTTGCCCTGTTAACACTCTCCATTTTGACTACAATTTGACTACAAAGCTGCCTAGTGTCACTGACAACGGAGCAAGGGCAAGGGAATTACTTACATAGTATGCAATCAAATGTTTCCACAGCTCTTCCAATTAATTAACAAACTTTCCCTGGTGGCAGTGTGGAAGCTTCCACACATGGCTCTCTGGTGTGCCCAGGGCAGAGCTCATGGGGACGCTACCCAGGCTGCTTCAGGGAGCATCCACTGCTGTCCTTTGCTCTCTCCCCACTCCTCTGCACTGAAGGCTGCTGAAAGAGTTTCAGCGTGGCAAGGTAGTGGCTGTTACTGCCAATTCCGGGACTGCCTTGTCTGGCTGATTCTTCTTCTTCTTCTGCCAGGCACTGGGAAGAGCAGGAATTTTTCCTATCAGTGCTGCTCAATGAACAAGAGCACTCACTGCTCCTTACTTTCTCACCCTAAGCATTCCAGTCACCCATTCAGGGAAATAGGACTGGTACTATTCAGACACATGTAATCAGTAACAACCCATGAAGAGGAGGTTCCTGAAGGAAGTGTCTTGGGATTAGGCCATTAGCAGTTCTAAATTTTTTGCTTACTCTTCAGGACAACAATTTCTCTGTCAAATCAGGATCCATTTATGGCTGATTCACAAAAGGAAATTTAAATTCATCAAACTGTGTATTTAAAATGAGTAGTTCAGCATGGTCTTTGTGGAAAATGTATCACTTGTCTAAATAAGTTTATACAAAAGATTAATACAGGGTGACTCTCCTATGTATAGCTCAGCAAGTTCATGAATAATTTCAGGATAATGCCTTTCATTTTCCTGTGAGACAGCCTGCAAATTCACAAGCCTCTTTCAGCTCTTGGTTCCTTTTTTCAAGATCGTTGTGTCTTGAGGAATGTATTACCATTTCTCACACCGAAGTTGGGTCTCTCAAGATCTGTTGTATTTCTGTCACATGAAAGCTCAGTGCATTTTCATACCTTATCATCACAACAGGTAGAGTAATATAATTCCATAATTTTACATTTTTACATAATTCAGAATTTCATGTTGCATAGTAGCAGTTCCTCTGTTTTCCAGCAGGCTGATGGCTCTGTTATCATGCTCCATTGCAGAAATTAGTGTATTTACACAGTAAGTGACTCATATTTTTAGACCTCAAAATTTCATGGGATAATTTTATACTTTGGGTCAGAAGAGTTTTAATTAGGTTTATTTTCTTTTTAAATGTATCTTAAGACCAGGAGTTTCTCTTCTCCTCTCTCCCACAAGTCAGTCCCTGGGCACCTTTGCCTCCCAGCAGATAAGGACAGCGAGAGAGACACCTCCTTCACCTCCCCACTTTTCCTGGGCAAGAATAGAAAATAAGTGGCAGTGGTGGCATCCTGTAATGGGGCCATGCATAATATAGAGCCTAACTTGGTTCCCTCCAGGGCTTTATTAAACACTTTCCCTTGGCTGACATTTCCCCTCCTTTTGTTATTAGTGTCCTCTCAGTCACTTTGTAACTCCTGGGAGAATGCTCATATCCAAATCAAACTGAATTTGGATTACAATATTGATGTGCTATCAAATGCCTTGCCATAATTTAAGTTTGACACTCATCACTTTTTTGCTGCCTTCAAATTTTCTTTAATCCATCTGGAAAGCAATCATAGCAGTGTGACAAGCAGTATCACGGGCTGCTCATCACTCACAGTTTCATTACCCAGTGAAGGTCTAGTGATTTTTTTGTTGTTGTCACATTTATTCCAATCATTTACAAGTTAGAGAAGTTTAGAGTTGATCATGATCCTCAATTAGACCAAGGCTTTATAGTATGTGAAAACATTGCTGTCATTCACTGTTTGCAGTAGCAGTGATAAGCTTAATTGAAAGAGAACTTTTCACTGATAATTTTACGTCACCTCCAGAGTAAATATTGAAATATGTTTCTCTCCGCATGGTCTTGGCTTTTGTGTTCTCAGTGTTTGATCATGGTGGAGAATAAACACGTATGTCATTAATATTTCATGAAGAAGATCAATTCAAATAAACCCAAGAGTTTCCAGTGAAGGGACACTATGATCTCCTAATAAATTGTATTTAGTTTTCTTTTAATGATAATAGATCTCATTTGGCCCTGAGGGAAAGAGGCAGGGCAGTCAGGGTAGCATTTGGATCCTTAGTGCTTCCAGAGAGAAGGTTTATGGTCATAAAGAGTCACCTCAAGATGGTGAGGCTTCAGGTGGATTTGCACATGAGCCTTTGAGAATCAAACAGATGGAGAAAACTGGGGTATGTGAGTAGCAGGGATCTTCTTCTTCTTCTTTTTTTTTTTTTTTTTCCCTTTATGGAAGACCCCACAATACTGAGCTGGTAATGCAGGAAGACAAAGAGGAGTTCAATAAGCAAACTTTGCAAGTGAACTTTTCTCTGAATGCCCCCCCAGAGTCACAAAGACTTGTGCACTTCCAATGACTTGGAATTCTTCACACTAGAATGGTCTGATGGCTGGCTGGGCTGGCATGGTGATTTTCCCTGGGCTACAGAGGAAGCTGCTGAGGGCGTTCACTAATACACTTTAAAGGAGGACATGGAATCAGTGGATACGGGAATTTCAAGGACAACTTTTTACTGTTTGAGATAGCTCTGACTGTAGCAGTCTCAGCCTCTTGAAAACCTTTAGCATTATATCTCCAGGGGTTGATGAGAGGCAGAACAGATGTGGCTCCCCTGCCTCCTGACACACTTTCTCATGGCTAGAGGTGGGCAGGTGTGACTCACTGCATTACTACATGGTTTATTTGTTTTTAAATGAACTCATGATTTTTTCAGATGAAAAGTGAATCCTGTAAGACTTGCGTGGACATGCATCACTACTGCCTGCCTGCTCCCATCGCTTCAGACTGAAGGTTTCTCCTGGGTCAATGTAGCTCTGCCTGTGTGGAGCTCCTCTGAAGCAGCACCAATGCCTGTTTGCATCCCATCCTGTGCACCCTTGGTGCATTCTGGTGTCTGATGGCTTTCATTAATCTTTTTTCAAATGCTAGGAATTGCTTCTCTGTGTGATGTTTCCTTCAGTATGTTCATGGTACCCTGGGGACTAGAGTAGTGGACTCTATATATGCCCCTCTGCCATGAGTCTCTTAAATAATTAACTCTGTATAATAATCATCTCTGTATCATCATGAGGATATCCACTGCTCAGGCATCCCTTGCATGGTCATTCTCTACTGGTGTGTTACAGGTCATCTCTTGAGGGGCAGGATATTCCGTTCCTATCCAGACTCTGAAAGAGGCAGTCCTATGTCCCCCTTTGTCCTCTCATTAAAAGCATTTCTCACGTGGAAGTCAGTGCTTCAGCTCTGCACTACAGTTATAGTCAGCCTCTCGAGGTGATTAACATATCGAGTACTTCATTGTCCCCTGTTGTCACATACTTGATTGATTTCCTCTGTTGCTGACAGTCACTGCTTGTGGATGCAGAGCAAAAAACCTGTTTTGCCTTCACTTCCTGCAGTTGCTCTCGGGTTTCCAGGGCCGTCTGTAAGGGCTGCTCTGTATCCCTACTCACCAGGCTCATCATTTTTTCAGTGATGGCTTGAGAATGGCCTCTGGGTTTTGCCAGGGATCTGCCTCTGCTGATGCCTGCTTTCCAGGTGTTCTGCTCTGAATTCCACATCCCTGCACAGCACTGGCTCTTCTCAGTTCATGCCAATCTCTGCACTTGGCAATGGAAGTGTTGCTGCTGGTGGGGGACTGTGAAACTTGTGCCTATGATCCCAAGGCTTCCAGGCTTCCAGCCTCCTCTTCAAAGGAAAGGCAAGAGATGTTCTTCTCAGAAGCCTTCAAGCTATTGAAGCCCTACCAAACTGGTGATCTAAGATGAAGGACTGTTTGAGAAGCTGCTTTTTCTCACCCTTCCTAAACTGCTGAGTATATGACTTCACAGCAGTTGCTGATCTTACAAAGTCTTCTCTAACTAGGGAACATGTATGTAGTAATAATGCCTCTAAATATGAAGCACTGTGACTGAGAAATAGAATCATAGAATAAGGAAGTATTATGCAGGACACCTGATTAAAGTCAGAGTTGAAAACAGTTTCTGAACTCACTGCCTCAAAGATTTCATAAGGGCTGACATTAGAAGGCATTGATTCATATAAGCAGGGAGTAGACGTATATGTGGAAAAGAGTAGGACAATACAAATAAAATGACATTCACATCTATGCTTAAGGGATGAGGTGAATTCCAAAATGCAATACTTCTGTATACTCTGAATGTGCACCTTTCTTACAATTTGGTCTTGACTGCTAGGAAAGGAATAAATCCTATCATCTACAAAGCCCAGAACACACACATTGATAAGAAGACAAACAGAGCAACCACAAGGCAGAATTAGAGCAAGAAGGATCTTTCTTTCATCTGCTCACCTTTCTGTGAGCCTGTAGACATGTGAATGCATACAGGCACAGTCTTACTCCCACTTGTTTCCATTCATTGCCCAACACAAAATAGAGTAACAGTGGTCAGATGTGGTTCATTTACTGAGTAACTCTCAGTAGATCCCTCTTCTAAATTCTTGTCCATGTGTCTCCTGAGCCTGTGATGTGACATTCTTCCATCTGAAATGTCCTTTGGCAAGAAACTCCACAAAGTATATCACCAACTGCTCTGAGAACAACCTCCGTGGCATCCATCTACACACGTTATCTGTCATTTCACATTCCATTCACTTTTTCAGACCTTCACCTTTTGCAGTTCTGTCCTCACCTTTACTAACATGAGGAAATTCTTGCTATAATTCACCTCACTGCTTAAGTCCTCACCCAAGCACTTTATGGATAGGTGGAACAGGTCACGGGTCACAGCAGAGGCACAGCAGAAGTTCTCTAACAACCTCTTTCCAGTATGTGAACCAACAATTTATTTCTCTCACCTCAGTCTCAGAGAGAACTTTTGCTGAATCTCTGAAAAGGGGTGTGGGCATGGGAATCACTGCAGTTTCTTCCAGCATGAAGAATTAATTTCTCTGCTGCCCAACCACCTTATCCTCTTTGAGAGGTGGCTAATACACTGAGCATTAGCTGGCAGTATAAATTCTTTTTTTTGATCTGCTTGGGAAAGGATTTAGTCTGTTTTTTGATTGCTGCTGCTAGTTGCTCCTTGGATTCTTTTTCAGTTTGCCAATTTTATTTTCTCACTTAGTTTTTCGGACTTTCTGATCTGTTTTAGTCTTTTTTATTTGAACTGTCCTTTCTGTTTGGCTATGTGAGCTTATTCTTTGCCTTGTGATGTGTATGATTCTGTTTCTAGTATAGTGCCAACCTGCATGCTTTGTGTAGGCATTTAGCCTCCCTGGACACATTTAAGTTGTCCAACAGATAGGAAGGATCTTGAATTAAAAAGAAATATAGGCTTTAGCCTTCAAATATAGTCTGAAAACAAGTATTCCCTTCTAAAGGAACTACAGGACTTGCTGAAAATGTGCCTGATGTTTCAGGCAGAGTCAAACCCAGTCAGACTTCAAACTTGATCAGAGCTTTTAACTTGAGATCTTACAAGTGAACTGGAATCAAATAGAGGACTATAATAACCAGCAGGGACAGTGGGTGGGTGAAGCTGTAGAGTAATGGACATATGTTTTTAAAGGCCATGGAGTGGCACAGGCTTGTAGTCGTAGCCACGCAGTGCATTTAAGGCTGTAAAACAATGAATCAATGCTCTTCTTCTTTTACCAGTCATCCAGGCACTCTTAGGCTGAGTCAGACTAGTTTTTCTACAGATCTTGTTTTTCACCTGCTGTCACACAGAGTTTTCCAGTGAGATGTCCAAAAGGATGTCCACCATTTGCAGGCTTTTACTATACGTCAAAGCATTTCTTCCAATTTTCTTGCTTTTATCCCTGCTTGAAATAATTTGCCACTGCTACAAAATCATGACTGGCACTGCTCATTCACCTAGTTTTATTTGGCTTCCATTGATGTCCCTGGCCTACTCCAGTTTTCAGAAAATCCACTTTGAAATAAAAACAAGCTATAGAAATCTGCTAACAGAAATGGCCAAAAGAGCAGATCTCCCTCATTTCCACCTGTTTCCATGTAGTGGAGTAAAGTAATCAATAAATAAAGGCAGAGGAACCAGACACCACACACACACCATTGTGATCAAGTGAATGCCATTTATTACACACTGCACACGGTTTATACAGGGTTAAAGCTACGTTCCTTTGGCTAAATTGAACCTCACACCATTTAAATGCAAATCCCCATTGGTTATAACCCATATCTCACAAGTCCAATGTTTCGGTGAACTCATCCTAACTGTTTTCAGAAACACCTCTGGTGTGCTGTGAGAAACCTAAGGAGTTCTCATGAGAGACCTCTGGGGACTTTCTAACTCCTCCAACAGTCTGGTGCAGCTGCCACTTTGTTTATTCTTAGCTGCTTTCAGTCTCACAGGGTCTTATATAGATCAGAATTGCTCACTCTTGATTTTTCTGTACCAACAGTGGAGATCTTTTTTGAGCCTTGCTCACTAGCATGGCTTCCAAAATCAAGGAACTTTGATTTCATCTGCCTCTCTCTACCACTGAATTTGTGCCCCCTGGTTTTATATTTCTGCTGTGTGCCCCTTCAGACAGGGGCAAGTGACAGAGAGAAAGGTTAATGTCAGCAATGACCTGCTTGTGCTTGGTGCTCAGTTTAAGGGTGATCTTTCCTGACACACACAGCTGTAAAACAGACAGCAAAGCAGTGGTGCTCCCTTTCAGAAAAGTCCGTGCCTCCCCGTGGCCTGCACTGTGCTGGCTGTCACAAGGCTGTGCCTGCACTGGACTTCACAGAACTTCCACTGCCATGGCAGAAAGCATCCCTTCTCTCTCAGACCTCTCACTGGCATGTCCTAGCATGTGGGACTGTGCTCAGTTGAGGAAACTCAGCCACCATGGGGGCCTAGGCTGGAACTGGCAGCCACCACCTTTGCTACAGAGGGAAAACCCCATGGCCCATGGATACACTCCTTGCAAAGCAGCCACGTCATCTCGATCTCTTAGCCCAGTCCTTTGGGAGAACTACAATTAATTTTGACAGACAGGTCTAGGAATTAAAACTTTTAGTAGTGTGAGAAATGTAGACCTAATTCATGTCAAAAATATAATCCAAACCATTCAGTGGGGTTCTGAAAGCACGGAATCTGGGTGTTGTGGAATATGCTGTAAAGATGTAGCAAAGAACAACTATAAGCCAGACATGAACTTAGTTTAACATACAAAAAGGTAGTAAAAGAAGAAACCCAAAGTTAATGACTAATAACAGCCTTTTGATACAAGATAGAAACAATGTAAACAAAGATTAAACCGGGTACTTCAACACAATAGGAGACAGACGCACTTAAGACAAGGAGGGAGTACCCCAAGACAGAGATTAAACCTGAGCATCTTAGCTTCTCAAATAAAAATTTAAGTGAAGAATCACACCAAAGAAGATGCCAGCCCCCATGACCATGGAGAAGCAACAAGAAGAATCAGATGAAAGGATCTCAAGACGGAGAAAGAAGAAAATCATTTATTGGAACTGGTTAAAGATAAACCTGTTTGAACTGTATAAAAAAGGAGCCTGCGAGCTCAAATGGGTGTCACTGATGGAGAGGAGACTCCCAGTGCACCCAACACTGCGCTGTTTATAGCTTTCATAATTTATAAAATTAAACTACCCTTTATACCAAAATGATTGGTTATTTGGGTGATCATTTATAACAGTAGTAATGAGAAAAAGGTTGTTATAAATTATTTTTGTACCTATTTCCCCTCGGGGATAGCTAGCTGGTCATCTCTCACTCTCTCTGCCTTTGCTGCACAAGTGACAACTACCAGCTTTTAATTGGTCCAACTTGTATATGTGCCCAGCTCTGTTCTTGGGAAAAGCAGGTGTGTGTCCATGGATTCAAGAGGTAGGTCTTTTGTATTCTTATAGAGCTTCTTTTGGTTGGAAAATAAAGCTATCCTGCCATTCTAAAATCACACAACATGACGTGCGCAGTCACATTGGCCTGTCACAAACCAGAAGCCATCAGAGAGGCTGTAACATGTTGTGGAACAAGTCAGTTATGGAAAGTGTGGTGAAGCAAAAAGAAGTCATACTGGATACAAAGGTAACATGAATTCAAATCATAGGTGAAAAAAATGTAGCGTGAGATAAGCTGAAGTTAATAGTATAAAGATTTACACTAATTCTTGGCATTCTCTTGCAGCTCTTCTTTTGGTTAATAGAGTTATGCAAAAAATCACACACACACATGTAGAGAAACACTCCAAAAAATAAAACAAACCTCCCCACTGAAGTGTCTTCAGAGTGTTTATTTTTAACTTTAATTTCTGAAATAACTGTAGTCAAAAGTCTCATCGAACTTCTGAGGAGCATGTGCTTTTAAAGACCTGAATGATAAAGGAATTAAGGCATCTAAGATGAAAACATGAAAATAGGAATTCTCAAAGATTTTCTACACCTCAAATGCATTTAAAAATGCAAAACTGAGATCTAAGGCATCACTGTGTTTTTATTCCCAATACAGCCCTTCAAAAAAACCCCCAAAATTTTATTAATAGAAAATTTATTAATCTTCTGAGATTCCAGGATACTTTCAGGTATATTATGGATGAATATATAAATTGTATAGATTATTTATATGTAATAGATTATTTTTATATATTATATGTATGTATATATTAATGCGTTATTTTAATTTTATAGATTTCCTATCTGAAGTGCTGGAAAGTTAATTTATGATGTTAGAAGTATCATTCACTTAAATCTATTTCTGATTGAACTTTGAAATATACAATCATTTCAAGCACACTTGATTTATTAGAAAACTACAGAACAAATGTCAAATTCTAAGTATTCATAAAAATCTTTAGCAGTGGACTCTTGCTGGTAAAGTTTGACATCCCCCTATTTGGAAAATTACATTTAACTAAAGCTATTTTGAACCATGTTGAGGAAGATGAAAGCAACATCTATTAAATCATGCTGTATTTTATAATGCTATAATGCTTTTATAGCTGCTGTCAATTGGTCTAAAAGTCAAAAAAACTGCCTGGCAGACGAGAACATTAAGTTCCTGGTTTCTGGTTCATTAATGAATGCAAGCAATCATCCTATTACTGGAATAGGTAATTGAAATGTAGGGCTATAGATTAGCTGAAATGTGAGGAGTGGCTTTTTTTGTTTTTCCACAAGCATCACCAATATGTGCTTTCCATCTCCCCTGTCAGGACTGCACTGGATTGCAAGCCGGCCAATTAGCCACATTAACAGCTCATCTGGGCTGGAATGAGTCAGTAGAGAAAGCCGATATTTTTGTGATCTCTGTTTGAAATGCTCTCTCTGTGTGGGTCTAATGTGATAGTCCAACAAACAGAAAAACAGGCCCATTTGTCAATCATCTTGTTCTGTGTTTATAGGAATGATTGTGAGTTAAAAATGTATCCATGTAGCCATATCTCCATGTTAACCGACAGTGTAGGCTGACTCTCACGATGGAAGAACAGTAGCAGTGAATCAGATCTGTACTTTATCATGAAGGATGGCTTCAAGTACTCTCAGTAGAAAACAGGAGCACTGTTTCCAATTCCATTAAAAACACAACTAGGAACAAAAATAGATTTGTTATGAAATTAGTTACTCTGTTCTCCCTAGATGGGTACTAACAGTTTGAAATTTATCATAGACTTATCATAGAAGAAATATGCTTTTTAAAAATAGGAGTTGTTATTAGAAAGAACCAATTTCAGCACTGATTAAAGAAGAATCACTCACAGAAACACCTTTTTATCCTGCACAAAGGAACTTCTGAGACTCAATTCATAAACCTATTAAAAGAATTGAAATCAGCACCTGAATTTAAGAGGAAAAAATTATTTTCCTTTGCCTGTTTTCAAATGAGAGATCACTGTCTAGTACATCTCTGAGTGAACAGGAGAGAGCTTTAAATAAATAAGCATTCATTTATTGCACTAGGGAAACTGAATGTTGTAGTTTGGAATTATTATGTAAATTCTCTCC
>JAWWEV010000001.1:102714491-102764484 GCA_035583235.1 Hafferia zeledoni | reverse complement strand
TGGCGTGATTATTGAGGAGGAAGCCCCCTCCTCCTCTTGTGAGTAAATATCTTGGTTTTTCCCCTCAAACCAAGACACTGAAGAAAAAGGTGTCCTACTACAAACTCAGATTCATTCTTAATCCTTTCTTTACAGGATGAGAATTTGTTCAGCACTGTCTGAACAATTTCTTACCTACATACAAGTTTGTGCTGTCAGACTGACAACATTAATTTCGTTTTGAAAGGGATTGAAATTCATATCACAGTCCTCAAACTTAATCAATACTCTATCAAATGATTAATAAAATGTTGCTCAAATGACAGAATGAGGAAATCAAAAGAGTGCCAAGTTTCCTAAAAGTTTTATTTAAAACGCTAGAAAAATATTAATCATTTCCACTTTGTTTAACAACAGACTGTTCAAAACACTGTAGTTCAAAATGATGTAGTAGCGTGTTGGATTCTCACTCCTGCGACCGAGTCTTCCAGAAATCCATCCACCTGCTGCAGAAGTTCTTCCACCATATCGGCAACTGCGGGGTCATCTCTGCAGCTGGCTCTCCTCCCGCCTGTGGTGGAGATCTCTGTGAGGGACTGATGCTGGTGACAGCAGTATCCTGCTTGCTGTGCCTTGCAGGTGCAGCCACATTTGCATTACAAGAGGTCTAGTGAGAGGCTTGGTTTGCAAGATCGTGTCTTGAGTTGTTTTTCTCTTCCTTTGTTTGCAAAATTTCATTAGGATTCGTGATTTACCTAATGCTGTTTGTCAATCAGTATAAAGATTCGTGTTTGCTATTAACACAGAGATGTGGGTTGAAATTATGATTGTTGGCAAACCTTTAATTTGTTATTTTCTCACTTTTGGATGTTTTAACGAAGCCTAAATGACTGGCAGCCTAGACACGATCTAAGGTGCTGCTCAGTTTTGGCTGATGGGATACCAAGCTCTCAGCTTCAGAAAGGCCAGGCTTATGGCACTGTCATCACTACACGGTTGACTTTCCACTGGCTTTTTAAAATGTTTTGTGTCCTTGACTACTTTGTAAGAAGGTCATTCAGAATTTCTTCCATTAGCTAAATGTACATGCAGGTCTTTCAGGCTCACTGCAGTTCTTCTGGGGAAGCAATTGTTCTCTGAAAGCTGTGGCTAGCCTGGTAGCCCCTCTGTGACCTCAGGGACCAGCTGTCTGGAGGAGGAGAGGGAGCTCCGAGCTAAGCCTTGCTGCTCCACACAGACGGCCTTGCACATGGACCATGTGAGCGCCCTTGCAGAGCCTGACATGCCTGACCAAAGGGGCCAGACTTCCCATCATGAGCTGAACTGTTCATCTGATTATAAATCAGCAAGCAATTTATCCTCGAAAGCAGAATTAGCGGGTGCCTATCCACCCCCCATTGCTTTCTGATTGCAAGGCTGCTCCCCTCCAGCGTCAGCTGCACGTGTCCTCTGGCACTTGTGTTGCTTCCTCCTACAGTTCTCAGTGGGATTCTGCTGTGCTTTCCCTGCCCCATCCCGGTTTACTAATCTGTTCAACAGCATTTTACTTGGGGATCTTCTGCTGTAGGTTTTCCTGCCATGTGCTGCAGGCGACCCTCCTTAATGGTGCTGGGAATCTGTCGGTGCTCTTGCCTTTACAGGAGCTCTGGTGGCCTTTACACCCCAGAGTACTTAAAAGAAATTAGTGGAGGGATAAAAACAGGGAGACTCACAGTCACTTGTAGATGATTTGTGAGCTGGAGAATTACTGAAATCATCAAGAAAATTATCTGCAATGAATTATTACTCCTGCTCTAATTTGAAACTGAAGATGGAAAACACATTGCAGATTTCACCGACTTTTCTCCAGCATTCATTCTGATTGGCAGTTTATGTGAATTCCTCTTCACAGAGAAGCAAAGGAGCTGCTAAGGAGCTTCATTCACAACTCAAACTTTCTTACACACATCTCTCTCTACTTCTCCTACTCTGACCAGAAAGGGGCAGCATTCTTTCTAGTTATTCCTATATTTGGTTAATTTAACAGTGCCCGGTAAGTCATGATGATAGGTGGAAGTGGAGATAGCAGCAGCATTCACTGCAGCTGAGCTTACCTATCCCTAGGTGTGGATACACACAAAAGTAGAGCTCAGTTTTGAGAAGAGTTCATACTGTTAAACCTCTGACTTTGTTGTTATTCCTGCAGGGAAGTGCATTCATACTGAAAATCATAGCTGTCAAAGGAAACCGAAACCCTTGGAATCATCCTGACACTCTTGAATCCAAAGACAGGATTGCTACGCCTCTGCTGAGACCCTCTGGTATGAACCAAAGCTGTTTAGGATGTATTTCTGACAAATGAGAGTTCTCTAAAATTATATTTTTCTGGAAGCCTTATTTGCCTGGCTGGAGAATGTGATTGGGTTGTGTGTGTTGTTTTTTTATTTTTGTTTTTGTTTTGCTTTTTAACAAAAACTGGACCTATACTTTTTTTGAGCATCTTCACCTGCAAATTTGTACCTTAGTTACAACCCTGGTTCCAATTCTGACTCTTGTTATGTGTCTAGTCTGTGTGGCTGCTGTAGAAGAGAAGCTCTGAGTGGGTTTTGTTTCAACATATTTAATGGGTAGCTTAGCTGTTTATAGACTGTGTAATAATTCCTTCAAGTTAGACTGGCAGTGAGAAGACCAAAAGATTAATGCTAGCAGAACGTGTGTGTCTCACAGTTTGTTGGAAGAGATGATGCATCCTGGTGTCTGAAGCCAGGCAGGCACAGGTCAATGCTCACCAGCCCTGGGGTGGGCTCTTGCCTTCTACCCTTTCCCAGGACCTGCACAATGCCCCCAGAGATATTGTGGATGGCTCAGCAACCATCTTCTGGTGCCTGGCTATAGGACTCTGGCCTAAAATCCCCAGACCCATTTCCCACTTGGGCAGTGAGCACCTTGGTGTGGCAAACTGGCCAGGTTGTTTTTGTTCTGAAGAGGGGTCAGTACACACCCAGCTTCCATGGTTCAAAGGGAGCCTGAGAGGCTTTCCACTACATTCAATAGGCTTTTGATTAGATTGGAGATACAGAGATAAAAATTCAAGCCTTGTCAAGAAAGCTTCACCTCTTTTTTCTCCATTACATATACTCCCCTGGTGGTAAACTTGCAAGTGACCATGAAAAGCTGCATTGCTGTCTCAGACAGGCAGGAGTCCTCGCAGGGCTTATCCACTTGTATAATTTCTATGACATTTTCTTTACCTGGCTTCACACCATCTTGGAGAAGGCTATCCCTGCCCAGTGCTGAGGCTGCTGAGAACCAGGGCTTTGGGGCTCATGGAAAGGAGTTCCCTCTGCCTAGGAGCGTGTATCCTGGGTCTCTTAAATTTTAGGTCTTTGAAACACTTTTGCTTCCTGTTTAAAAATACTTCTAAGAGCAGTGTTGTGCCTGCAACTATTACCTGAGGACCCCTCCCAGCTGCAGTGAAGATCTTTGCTTTTGAAGTCCCCGCAATACTGAGGGATGAGCCAGAGTGGCACATAACATGAATGATGGTTGCAGACAAGGGGGATGAGTCTGAAAAGAGAATTTGAGCCTTCTTTTTATTTTCTACACAGAATTCTTTACCGTATTTCTCAAGCAACATGAAAGGCATGATTTCACCTGCCCTTTATTAGGGCAGCATAAAATGTTATGCTCACCCAGTTCAAGAGCCAAAACTATGAAATGAATTTCTACATTTTGATTATTTCCAGCATTATTATGATAGTAGATGAAATGTCAAGGACCCTGGGTGTTTTATTAGTATCTATAATGAGTTGAAAGGCATGTAGTCACTTTATAGCACAGGGCTGAGTTGTCTATAGATAGCATAAGCCTGAATTGCTTTTGTGATGGGAACCAGAGGCAAACCCAGAAACACAGAAATTGAGGTTGAATCTGAGAGCTTTTGAAGGCACTAGAGGTTTCCTGTTTTAGCACAGCCATAGGTCTGGCCTTGTGGAGCTGGGTCCTTTTAAGTTGAAAGCTGCTACCAGTGACAAAGGATCACACAAACAGCTATTTCTTTCTTGAACTTAGGTAATTTAATGAAATACAGCATGCATCCTTCTCCTAGTAAAAGGAATACTTCTCTCTGCAGATTATGTTTGCTGTGATTACCCTCTTTTTAAATCACATTTGCAGATGACTTACAGCATTTAACTTGTTTCCCATATCTGGTTCAATCACCAAGGCAGTTTTGGCAATCTCTTATCCATCTGTGTTGACCTAAAAGAGCATCTGCTCTCTCATCTTGCTCAGTTTCACTTTGGACTTGCAGATCTCAGTTTGCCACTCTCAGCTTCCCTTAAAGTCACTGGAGAGCAGGAGACAGGATCTGAAACATGTTAGATGTCTGTTGCAAGAGGAGGTGAAACAGGGAACATGTATTTCACACAATAATTAAGGCTGGCCTGAAAAAAAAAAAGAGAAAACACACGATTTTCTTTTGTACTTAACCAAATTAGTGCTTTTGATCACAACCTTCTGGAACCCAGGAGGGACAAAAGCCATCTCATGCTCTTGGCTCTTTGGTACCTGTGCTGCTCAAGAATAAATACAGCTCAGCAGACAGAGTGCCCCAGGGCTAGGCTGTCAGGATTTCCTCTTTGCAGACAAGCTCTGTGTCTGTATTTCTAACCAGGAGAGGCAATATTTGAGATACCAAAATCTAGGAAATTGAATTATGCCTTTTTCTGGCTGTGGCTTTGCTAGGCTAGCTCTATCCTATATGATTACTTTGGACAGATGCACGTTCTTCATTGATGTTGTATCCATGATAGTGCTGGCAGCCCTTGGACATCACTCAGAAGATGGCAATGGACAGCTGAGATCCCACCAAGAACAGCAACCTGAAGTGCAGTGAGAGGGTGTCCAGGACTTTCCTGCTTGCCTTGCCCAAAGTAGGATGGGATTGCTCCCAGGCTTGGTGTTGTAGGTAAGTGATTTTGGGAGCTGTTCCTCATGGAGAGCAGCCAGCTGTTCCCACTCTATGCGCACGGTGTGCAAGAAGGTGATCTAAAGGAGGAACCAGGAAATACTGTGTCTCTGGACTGAGTAAGAAATGTGGACACCAGAAGCTAAGGCTCAACAGCCTGGGGCTTAGGTGTGGGATAAATTTGCTGTGTGGGTAAAGTTTTAGGTATAGTCTTAGCTGCTAAAAGATTATTTTGGTAGCCAACCTTAGGAGACTCAGTCTCCTTCAGTGATTGTGTCACTGCTTTCCAGGACAGCCAAGCTTTGAGGCCAAATTTGCCATTTTTTCACTTAACAGGGAGAGCTCTGCATAGACTGGGAAAAAAATACCAAGTGCATCCTGTGCCTTATGAAGCAGAGTGTTCAGGGGTCACTCCTAAGGCCTGGCTACCTCCACCATAACTCCACCATAACACGCAGCAGCATCACAATCTTGATACTAAGCACACGTGATCCTTCAGTGCCTTTCTAAGAAGGTTGGCAATGTCACTTTTTGTAAGGCCCGGCTAGATTTATATGCTGCCTGAACACTGACAATCCTCAAGACTGTTCAGGCCAGCTGCAGGGCAGCTAGGAAATGCCTGGACCTCCCAGCGCAGGGATATAGCATTGATGTGTTGCCCCATGTAGGCTGATATAAGGATACTCACTCAAGGTAACTGTTGCGGGAAAGCTCTTCATCAGAGCAGAAGAAAAACGAGACAATGAAGTTAAGAAGAGTAATGTGGACATGGAAACAGAACAAAGGACTTTAACAACAGCATGTAAAGAGAAAAATGTGTCTAGGTGATCTGGCAGACTGATGTGACTGGATCCAGATGTGAGCTCTGCCAGATGGCTGAAGAGAGTTAACATTCTTAGTCTAAGTGAAGGACCATATTTTCAAAACTGACTCAGTGCCTGGCAGCTCTAGGCTGAGTTAAAGATGATTTCTAGTCCTAGAGAGAAAAGCCTGAGGAACAGGCTAAGGACAAATTTGGGCCTCAGCTTCCATTTTACCTGGTTCCCCCTGGCTTTTTGCCCATCTTCTCTACATACCTCTGTCCCCTTCCTCCCACAAGTTCCATAGGTATTTAAAAAATTCTCTTTCTATGCATCAAATCATGACTCATTTGAAAAATATCATACAGCATAAGCAGGTAACCCATCTTCACAGAAGTCTGTGTAGAATGAGGTAAAATAGGCACGTAAAGTGGTTTTCTAGATGGAAATTTCTACTTCCTTTCACCTATCTCTCTTCCAAATAATCTCTGGGACTTCCCCATACCCTGGCCCAGGTCCTGTATGAGCTCTTTTGGTCTGACACGAGTGGTCAAAGCCCTCTAACTCCAAAGAAAAGGGAGCCTTATTTTAAGAGGATACTAATGTAGTTCTGTTGTTTGACCAGTGGGAGGCCCTTAGAGACCATCAAGTTGTCACAGTCTATAAAAATTACACTTTGGATTTATGTAGCCCTCTCTATCTGCACACCTGCGAGTTCTTCAGAGATTCTTGAGGAATAGCTCTGGCCACAGTTTTACAGAGTTGAGATAGAGAGATGAGAGGACTCTGGAGTCATTGTAAAATAAGTAAATAACAATAATTTGAGAGATTTGAGAGAATATAGAACAATGTGCCTTCTCTCACAAATAGTAACATCATGTTCATACACTTTTATTGTCATTTATTTAAACATTTGGGTTGCCCTTAGGAGTTGCATAAGAAAACTAAACTTTACAGCAATTTCTTTCATTTGCCCCCATGTTATGCTGAAAAAAACCCCCCAAATTGTGATTAATCTCATTGCTTTCTGGCTCCAGATGACCGGATATTCAAGAGAAGTATTTCATCCTTTTCCTTTCAACAATTGCTAACACTGAGTGTTGTTGTAACCTTCTGGATCACCTTCTCTGTTTTCTGTTTGTTTTATTGATACAGGTTTGAAGCACAGACCCTTCTGTTTAAGGCAGTCCTCTTGGCAGCTGTGACTTAACCTGGAAATGTCTCTGTAGCCTTTTGAGCTAATTCATCTTCTAGTAAGAAATGAAAACCTGCTGGAAGTTATCATCTTTCATAAATGGACTGAACTTTGGTCTCAGCTGCAGTCAGAAAAACCTTCCTGCGATTGTATCAGTCTCCAATAGCTGGAATTTAGAGAGTATGTCAAACGAGGAAAACACCCTAGGCTGAATGCCAGATTTTCTGGTTGACAAAACATCCACAGTTCAACTCTTGCAGAAATACCTGTTTATCAAGATGATGTTAACGTCCACATTGATCTGTTTGCCAAGCTTCAAATGCTACTTTTTCATATTATTAGATAAATGGAAAATGCACAGGAACCGCATTACACACTATGAAAATATATAACCTGAGTGGAATACCAAAAAAGCATTGTAACATTCCAAGTCTCCTTCTGAAAGGATGTGAAATGATTTGTGTTAGGAAAGAATCAGGTTATGATAAAAGAATTCAAACTGGTTGTAAATACACAGAAAATTACTGAAATTTTAATTCCTTACAGTCTCTGTTTGTAGAAACTGCCCTTAACTGTTGGACTGTAATACTTAGTGTTCCTGGTGGCAGCCTCAGCTTGACCCTGATTCAGTGGCATGTTGAATCCTGAAATTCATTAGCAAAAGCAAAAATGAGTGTTGCATTCATATTAGTAAAGAGACTAGTCTCTAATGATCTCTCTGGAAAGGATCAGTTTTTATATAGTATTAACCAACCTTGTTTCACTGTTCCCCAACT
Source organism: Hafferia zeledoni (assembly GCA_035583235.1). Classification (NCBI taxonomy): domain Eukaryota; kingdom Metazoa; phylum Chordata; class Aves; order Passeriformes; family Thamnophilidae; genus Hafferia; species Hafferia zeledoni. Next base: position 102,756,786 of record JAWWEV010000001.1, on the reverse strand, counting down.
TTTCCTGTTCTGGGACTAGTGACATTCAAAGATTTTCAAGCAGGGGTGTCATGCAAATGTGGGGAGAGGATGTGGGCAGGAAGGTTTTGCAGATCTTTTTGCCAGTGTCAAGACAATCCTTGAAAAATGGGATTTGATGTTTTGAAGAGAAAGAAAACAAAGCATTTCTGTTCTAACACTGTCAACCAGCTTCACACAGAGTGGCAGCTTTCAGACTGGGCTGCCCAAAACCAGACGAACCCTTCTGCAGTTAAGCAGCATATTATTAACCATCTAACTATGAATATGGGTAGCCATCTCCAGAGAACAACTTTTGAAAACTTGATGGGTAAGGATTATTATGGACAGCCCTTCAAGGGAGGATGGCAAGAGGTGGCACAACTGCAAAGGATCAAAAGGAAGGAACCTGCTCTGCAGTCACTTCAGCTTTTGAGGAGAGCAGAAAAATTTGGAACTGCTAATTCTTAGGCATATGATATCTTCAAACAAAATGGTAAATACACTGAGAGTTTTGGCTCCCAATACTGCCCAAGTGTCAAAGTGCACAACATAAACCCCAGCAACTGAACAGCTTGATTAGAGTTGTAAAATGCCACAGACAAGAAAAAATAAAAGCCAAGCATCTGATCAGTCTAACCTGGTTCTGTAGCAGATGTACACTGATGTTTGCTGTGAGGTTTCTCTGTTTCACACCAGGCTCACACACTCCCAGAGGAAGATTTATTCTGAGTGAAGCAACAGGGCAGTAGTCTGTGAAGGGCACAGTAGGGGTGACAAACAGGAGAAAATCAAGACAAGACAGCGAGCCATCAAATGAGGGGAGCAGACAGAAGAAAGCGTCTGCCTTACCTTGGCCTTCTCAGGATAACAGGAGAGGAGTATGTGAAAAAGGAAGTACAGCAGAGGGAACTGTAGCATTGAGCAAGAGTGATTAATATAGTTGTATTTTATTTCTACATTAAAACAATGTCAAAATAGAGCTTTTTGAAGAGACTTTAAGAGATCATCTAGTTCACTCCTGTGTCTAAGATAGGATCAGCTAGTTATACCCTTTCTAACCAATGTTTGTCTAAACTGATATCAAGAAAAACCTCCAGTGACACATGAAAAAAATGTTAGTGGAAACTATAAAAATGAAATAGAGCAGAGGGGTTATTCTGTATTTTGCAGGATCTTTCTATTTAAAAATCCCTGTTTAAAAATCTGGATTTTTTTTTCACAGATTGACATTACCAACAACTCTGTGTGTGTCTGACAACCACCACTAGATCTCATTTCAAAGAAAAAAGTCCAACCTTGCCCTTGTGACTATCTCTGCCTGTGTAGCAAGGTAGCTTGTCCCGCTAAATTTAATCTCAGTTTTTCCAGGCAGTTTCCCCTGTTGGTTGTGGCAATTCAGAAGTCCAGTCTTGCCCTCAAATGTGCCTTCAGTACCTAAAGTAACATGCCCTACAGACTTCTGAAATACTAAATGTCATATTAGTTGTTATGGAAAGTACTGGGCAAAACCATATTGAAAAGAGACTTTTGCTGAACCCTGACTGTTCTTCGACAATTAACTCTTCATAACATCTTTCTAAATATTACTTCCCAACCAGATTTTCATCCCCACAGTCCCTAGCTACCACAAATTTTTTTTCAAAAGTGAAGCCAATGCAGCATAGTGTGCTTCCTCCTCTCCTCCCTGCAAAGTCTGTTACCCTATTATAGAAGGTAATTAGATGTGTTTGATACAATTTGTTCTTGACAAATCCTATTTAGTTTCTGAATCATTATAAACTTGCTTTTGCATTGAAAAACTATAGCAATTGCTTTCGTACATGTTTGGAGGTTACAGTTTTTACTTACCTTTTTGTTTTTAGATACTTATTTTATTAAATGAGAGGTTAACCAAGGGAGTTACAGGAGATTTCTATCATCCACAATCAAACTTCAAGAGTCAAAAAGCCTGACACCCCTGACTTAGAACACCATGCTGCATTTCTTTAGCCTTCCTACTTTGTAGTTTACTTTACCACCTGTGTTTTTATGAGATTGTCTTGGGAAATACAAGTCTTTGCAAGCAATGTTTTAAAATAAATCTCTGAGTTGTTCTGGGGTTTTCCTGGGACAAACCAAACCATTGCATGAAATCCTTTCTCAAAAAGCTTGTCAAATTCAATGCTTTTGCATCACAGAGACCATGCAACCCTTGGGTTCCCCATGTATATGTAAGGACACAGGTTACTCAGGAGTTTCCAACTACTTGGTCCATTTCACATGCAAGCTTAATGATGAAAAACTTAACCAAACAAAAATTAGGTTCTTATATATGAGAATTCAGATCAGCCTTACAGTAAAAAGAAGGTCATAAAAAACTCCAGAAGAAATCAGACTTAGTAATAGAAGGCCTGTGTAACAACTTGCTCTACTCTTAGTGTCCATCCCTGCCTTCCTTTCCTCTCAGTAATTTTCAAATATGACTTGAGGATACAAGCACACAAATGCTAGCCAGGATCATCTTCTGCAGTGCATATGGGTGATTTCTCCTATAGACTCTCATGAGCTGATCATGTGAGTGCTGTTAATTGCTCTTGCTGGGCCTGAGCACTTGGGATACCTTATGGCTAGCATGCCTTTCTTCTCAGCCAGTGCACCTGTTTGCCACTTCCTTACCTAATGCACCAGTCCCGTCATCCAAGACTAGTCATGTTTCAAATAAAATGCTGCTTAAACAGGTAAACATGTGATTTATATACATTACCAGATTTCTACAGATGTGCTTAGTGCACACTAACAATTGCTTTGCCCATAGGAGTTGCCACTTTTCCCCCATCTCCTCCTGGGTGTGTCTGCGTTGCTGGGGTGCTGTACATCACAGGCTGCCTGTTGTGGCAGAGCATCAGCCATGAACTGCTTTCTCAAAGGACAAACAGGCATCAGCCATTGCACAAGAATGGACACCTTTTCTTAAAGAGATAAGGAATGATCACAGCAATGGATGAAGTTTTATCCCAAAAAATCAAATATCACTTGGCCACAAAAATATTGACTGCAGAAATATATTATGGTGTTTTACTTTTTAACAGAGAGAAGAGCTGAGGATGCTTTAAAACATTAAAAAAATGTTTAAAAAACTGATCGCCATCACCTCTTCTCTGATTTTTTTCCCCCTTAATGAAACCTACCCTTTACTTTAAATAGCTTTTTGATATTCTTTTTCTCTAAAGCATTCAAATTCTAAAGATTGGAAAATGTTCTGAAGGAAATGTTAAATCTCTTTATCTAACTCCAATTTCATGTCATTGCGATAAATGTTGATGGTTCTTTAAATACTTGAAATGTATTTCTATTGATAGATTTATATTAGGTCTCTTTAAACAATGTTTCATTTAATTACCCTCAATACCTTTTTTTAATGTGATTGTAATATACAAAGAGTCAGCTGAATTCTCCAGTCAATCAATTGTTAATTTGCAATATATTAGCAAATACCTCATTGAACTGAGCTGCAACAATTGCTTTCTTGAGGTTTTAAAGAAGAAAGTCTATCGACTGGGAGAGAGAATGGGCTATTAAATGCTATAGATTCTGTTCATGAGCTAATCTGATGCCGAGTTTCTATTCAAATGCTGGAGCTTAAAATCCCTTCCCAGAAAATAATTGAATAAAAGAAAGTTATAGCTCTAAATATAACAGATAATTTCCTGAGAGCTCTGGGCAATTTCCAGCTTTACATCCTGCAGGCTGTATAAAGAAGAGCTGGTGGTAGGATTAACATCAGCCCATAACTGTCACTTAAATGAGAAGAGAGCAGCTTCAGCCACATCAGATGGAGGCCCCAGGAAACCCCTCTCCATGGAAAAAGCTGATAGGTTCCTCCAAACTGAGCAAATAATACTTCCTTCATCTTTTGTCTCACACTGACAGTGCTCATCCGGTTTTCCAGTTTTACCTCTGCAAGCAAGTGCAGGAGGAGTCTTCAAGAGGGGAGAACAGGAATAACCTCTGTGCCTGTGATGACACCTGGGTTGTTCCTGTAGGAGTGATGTAGGGATGACAGCGTGTATGTAGATATCTTAGTGTCTGAGGCAATTAATGAATGCATCCTTAAGGAGCAGAGAACCACCTGTAGAACGTAGAATACCTTGTAACCAGTAGGATGCTTCCATGTATGTTAGATGAACTGACTAACCAATAGTGTTATGACATATTGGATATAAGAGTATATAAAAAGGGTAGCTGTAACTAAAAATAAACTCTTAGTTGTAAACTCTTAGTTGTAAGCCTTCTGATCAAGCCTTCTGATGACCCCCCCCTTAACCCTACAAAAGGTGACCCCAATAGAGTGAGGTGGAGGGGACCAGAGCTTCCATGGAAGAGAGGGGGTTTGGAGTGTGTGGGACTGGACAGAGAGGAGGAGCAGGTGCATGAGCAGAAATAACTAGATTTAGGAGCCTTCAGGAACTGCCCTGTGGCATCACAGTTGGTCAACAACTTGTGATAACTGTTTTCTTTTTAGACTTTCATAAGGTTTGTCTGTACACAGAAATGTTCAGGTTATTTCAAAACCAGGCAGATAACAACAAGGAGAGCTTACACCTATTCAGATAATTTTGCCCTTACCTAAAGTGTTGAATCTATGAGAATCAGAAGTAGACCTCAATAGTAGTTTGGGAGATAAGAACTTCCATCCCTTTAGAAGGTCAATTTAACTCTCAAAAACATAATCCCTTTTAGAAGTAATTCAAAATGAAGCATATAAAAAGGGCAGAAATTAAAATAATTATAGTTTCTTGCTTGTGTTGTGTTTGGCTGCTTCTTTGGTTTCTTAATCTTTCTTTGATAGAAAACTTTCTTCAAACACTAGCAGTATTTGTCTTTTATTTTCATGGATGATGACATGTGGTGGAAAGCCCAATACAACAACAACAAATAAGGCAAAAATATTCCTGATTCAATATTAAAACCTTCAATTTACTTATTTTTTCTATGGTATTACATGTTTACTAACGAAATTATCTGCCATGCAGAGCAGAAGGACTCCATTTATGCTGTCACAGAAAGGTGGAAGCAAGTCAACCATGGATTTTCTTGAACAGATTAAGACTCACTTGTCGCAATATGAGAGAATAACAGAAATATTGAAAAAATGTAATCTGTGACTCCCACATCTTTTGAGTCAAAGTTGTTTCAGCAGTTTCATGCTTGGGTGTCTCTTGAGTTCTGTGGTAGCCTTTGCAGCCCCTGTGTGCTTGCAGATACAAGTCTTAAAATAAAGTCACTTTTAGGTAAAGTCTGTGTTTTTTTCAGTGTATTTCTGTGTATACTCAAGGTCAGTATATAGTCTTAAAATGTTTTTTCACATGCCACAGTCTAAATTGTCACATTTAGTTCATAATCAGCATACTGATACAGCACATTTATAATCTAGCCACCCTAACAAATAGTCTGTGTAACAGCCAAAACCAGATAAATGTTTCCTGTATTAAATATGGGATTTATTTCTCCACACACCAATTTTCTTGCCATTATGTTTTTAATACCTTTTTTTTTTTTACCCATGTTGTGTTTCAACTAGCTTTGTGCTGTGATTCTTCAGGTAAAGTCAGTATTATCCATATTAGTAATTACAGAGAATCTACAAATCCTTAAATCAAAGTCCTGTGACAATTTAAAGTGGTTCAAAACAAAACAGAAGGAAATGGTTGTTACCTGCATACCATTGTCTGTGTAGAAAAAGGGGGTTAATACTGAGAAAGTAGCTACCCCAGGGTGCAAGTGATATGATTTAAATAAGCTATATGCACATTTCAAAGGACTGTTATTTGGAAAATTCCTGTTAGCTTTTGTCCTGAGATTCCTTTTATGTGCCACAGATTTGACAAACATTTTCAACAGAGAAAGAAAACACACACCAGAAATAAAATATCCTGCAGCTGGGTTACAGAAGTGGACAGAAAAAGTAAAACAAGTAATTCTTCACAAACTAAACTGTCATTTGTGTACACAGCTTTTGCTCCTTCCCTCTCCCTCACTTTCCCTCTCCCTTGCCTCTCTCCGCCCTTCCCTCTTCTCTCCCTCTCCCTTCTCTTCCCCCTCCCCTCTTCCCTTCACCTTTTGCCTTTCCCTGCCTTGCCCTCCTGTTTCCCTCCCCCTTTGCTTCCCCCTCTGTTAGTCTAACCTGTATGCAGTTCCCAAGTTTGTAAAGTGATGTAACTATCTCATGTTTTAAAAAATACCCAGGAAATAGTTGCTGTGGGTTGTGCTACTGCATAAATCTGAAAATATTTCTTAAAAAATAAGCTTAATCGGATTTATAAAGCTGAGTACGTCAGACATTCATCCGTCAACATATGCAGATTTGATTATCTCAGGTGAAATCTCCTACTGGCATGGAGTTTACATTGCAGAGTATTTCTGCATTCCGTGATCAGCATATGTAATTGTCAAATGGAAATTAGTGTGCGTCTGTTTACTGAGGCTAGCCATAGTACCCCCTAGAAAAGATTATTCTTGGTGTTTATATAACAGCAAAGGTAACTTATTACATCAGCACTTCACTACAGTACTCTCTGCATCATATTGCAATTTAAGATTATTTTTTAGACCTCCTATTATGCCTAAAGAATAATATTTTACGCCGTTATTTTCTGAAGCACAACACTGTTAGCAATTATTCTGATGCATTTGTTTTCTGCTTATTAAGAAAAATGCTACTATACCACCAATGTTGTTTTCAAATCAGTAAGATTGAAAAATAGCCACTGGCTATCAGCTGTTTTGTCTACGTTACTCATTAGTAGTGAGGGTAAAATTTTCTTGGGGGTAAGTATAACTCTCATTTCCAGAACCTACACCTATGTGCCAAGATTCAGTGTGTGACCAAGACAGCTCCTGGACTCTCTAGAAGCCTGCCCAGCATTTGGACCTGCCACCAGACCCACAGCAGGTACAGTGTTTTATAATATAGTAACAGAACACTACTAGATCTGTCAAGTTTTCACCTTGGAGGTTATATCATAGTTGACACACCAAGAGCTTCCCACATAGACATCTCTGAGCATAAACTCTAGGTGGGATATGTTGCACCAGCACTTGGAGCTATCAGTAATCATCCTTCCATGGGGAGGTATACTGCTGCCAAAATGCTGTTTTCCATGATTCCCACTGCTCTGAATGCAGGTCCCCATCATGTTCCCTCCTCTGCCACTGTCTCCAAGGGGTTTTGGCCTTTCTGCTCTCGTTGAAGGCAAGTCCCTCCTCTTCCCTGCCAGTGTCTTAGCTCGTGCTGTTCCATCTCCACAAAGGTTCCCAGGCCCATCCTTGTCACCCAGCTGCCTGTAATTTGCAGAGACCAGGGACACTGCAATCGAGGCTCCTGGAGGAGATGCTGAGTACCTTTGGGGTCAGGACTGTGGGGTATGTGGAGCACCCAGTCAGGAGAAGAGCAGCTTGCCAGCCACAGAGCCAGGCCAGGCTAAGTGCTTTCCTGTAGCTGAGCATGCATGAGGCTTGTGCTGGCTCACGATCAACGTATCCTCGCAGAGGAAGGAGTAATTCAGAAAAGTATTTATTTATACAACAATAGATGCAGATTAGGATGATGTTGGGCTTCCCAGGGGGTGAGCAGATTCGAATCACAAGATAAAACACCGTGTGGAAAACATTGGGCTCATGGTGTTCCCACCTGCTGCTGCTGAGTTACAACCCTAAACTCTGCCAGCATTTCTGCCACTTCAAATCACAGCCTATGCTGTGGGAAGTCAAGTGGTTTTGTCTTCCCAAACTGTGCTTCTTCAGAGTCACCCTCAGCAGCCTCATCTGGCTCTTTCCTTCAGGAAAGTGAGGATTACTGCTGGCTCAGTGATTAAAGTGCACCCCAGCATTGTCAGTCACTCTCCTTCATGGCTCGTGCTGGTTCTGCTCTACCCTGTCCTCCATGTTACAGTCCACATAGTCACATTTAGCAGATATTTGCCCTGAAATTTAATCACACCTACCATATATCACGTGTGTTTTCTGTTATTAGGTCTGCAATTTGCTGCTGTCTGGCTGTGTCCCAGCAGATGATTTGTGTCCCAACAATGTTATTACCCTTGCTGAGAACTGATGTTCTGTACTGTTTAGCATCAGCTCATTCAGCTAAATTTCACACATGCTTTAGATCCTGTGCTGGTTTAAAGGTAAACCAGCAGGAGAAATGAACCCAACACAAAAGTGATTATAAGTCAGAGTTACAATTTAATAAAAATATTACAATAAATGCAACGATACAAAGAGAAATTGGTTTTAACTCACAAACCCCAGAATTATAACCCAGCATCCTGGGGCACAAACACAACGGTGTTTGTTAGTCCCTGTGCTGAGACACCCCCTCCTGTGACTCCCCTGAGTCCAAAGTAAAAGGAAGGGAAAAACCTGTTGGTGCAAATGATGGTTCAGGCTGGTCAAGAGTAGTGGTCACAGTCCTGTTGAGGTTCTGGTCTTCCTCTGGATCCAATGAGTGGTCCCAGAAGTCTCCGAACCTCAAGATTATATCCCCTCAGGTTCAGGTGGGAATGCCCAGTACCTTCCCCAGGGCAGGGAGTTTCACAATGGGTGATCTAACTCTGTGAGTCATGGGGTATTTTTGGAATCATTGATGGCCCATTAGCAGAAATGACCCCTCAGGCTGGATGTGGAGGTGCTAACAACTCCCCAGAGGGGAGTTATCACAGCTTTGATCTCACAGGCTTCTTCAACACCCAGCTCCCAGCCTGAGGGGTCAGGTTTGCCCTGGGCAGCTGCTGCAAATGGTCCACTGTTAACAGTACATGAGAAATGACATAGAGGGTTTAGAATACACAGCTTTGGTCACACCCACACAGTGATAAACTGGTCCCAGCTGCTGACCTTGGACAGCTCCTCATCAAGCCTCAGCCTGAGCTGAACAGCAGCAAAGGTATAGAGCTGTACTAGGTATGAGCCTGGAAAAGCTTCCAGTCCCACAGCTGCAGGGACCTCCTGTCACAGACTGCTCCCTCCTTCCTGCTTCTTCTGTTTGAATTCAAGGGCTCTAATTTGTATTTTGGAGCCACACAGAGCTCTGCTGCTGAGCAAGTTTTGGCTGGAGTAAATTTTTTTTATAGTAGCTACTATGGGGCTGTGTTTTGGATTTGCAATGAACATAAGGTTGGTATTATAGAGATGGTTTTGTTATTGCTGAGCAGCGCTTGCACACATTCAAGGTCTTTTCTGCTTGCTTCTCACCCCAAACCACCATTGAGAGGGCTGGGAGGACAAGGAATTGGGAGGGGACAGAGCTGGGGCAGCTGACCCCATCTACCACAGGGATATCCCACACCATATGGTGTCATGCTCAGCATACAGAGCTGAGGGAAGAGGGAAGAAAGGAAAGGATGTTCAGAGATACAGCATTTGTCTTCCAAGTCACCCTCACAAGTGATGGAGCCTGGCTTCCCTGGAGGTGGCTGAACATCTGCCTGCCCATAGGAAGCACTGAATTAATTCCTTGTTTTGCTTTGCTTGTGCAAAGCTTTTGCTCTACCCATTAAACTGTCTTTACCTCAACCCACAAATTTTCTCACCTTTATCCTTCCAGATCTCTCCTCTACTCCACTGGGATGGAGTGAGTGAGCAGCTGTGTGGGACTTCATTGGCAGCTGGGGCTAAACTACAACACTTGCTCAATTTCTAATTTCTGTGAAAGAGTTCAGATGTTGGCCTAATGCCAAATAGTTATCAGAAGTATTACTGCAGTGCACTGTACATCAGCAGGTGAATTTATGGAGGGACTCTGCCTCATAAGCATGTTTTGTTAGTCTGAAAGACAAAACAATACTATTGTTTGAGGCTAAGGGTATTTAAAAAGCAAAACCAGGTCTCCCTGTGGGGCCTTGGAGGCTCACAGTGTCTATGGCAGGGTAAGAGTCCCATAGTGATGAGGCCAGCATGTCTGTGGAGGTGGTTGTGCAGTGGGGGCTTGGGTAGAAGTGCAGCAGGCAGGGACTCCTCAGCCCCAGTGCTTCTGCCCTGAGTCAGTCAAGCACTCACTGCACACAGGACACATAGAGATCTCACTCTGCATCCCTCTCACTTTTTCTTCACAAATTCTAATGTTTGTGGGTTTTTAACTTGTTTGTGACTGAGTTATAGATTTATCTTAGTCATAAATGACAACTGAGGCTTTTCCCTTTACTTTCTTAAACTTTCCCCTACATTGTTAAGAGCATGACATTCATATGGTAGTAATTTTCCTCAAGAAACACTGAGGCTGGCCTTCACAGTGTCCTCACAGAATTGCTGAAGCCCGGGTGGTGCCCACTAAGGCAAGTAATTTCCACCACCTGCTCAGCAGCCACAGTGATGGCTGCTTTTTGCTCTAAGAATACAGACGTTTCTCCACAGAAACAAATTTGCTATTGAAGTTGGTGCAGCTGTGGTGCTGCTACAGAGCCTCTGCCTTGATATCATGCCAGAAAGAAAGAAACACCACATTAATCATAGTTTCTTTGATTTCAGATAATAGTTATCTTCAGTTCATTTATGGTGCTTAGCAGAAGGTTAAGGCCAGGCTCACTCCTACCTGCTGGATCATTGCTAATCCAAACCATGAACTGATCTCCCAGTGAATTATCTCCATTAATCATACTATGATGAGCCTGATAACCACATACTAGTGCTTCTAATTCATAGATGATCAAACCCTGCCACCATGCCACTGATGTTGCTTTACATGCACTTGTAGCCTCAGGGTTTGAATGAAGGATATTGGTCTGGTTACAAAGTTGTTTCAAGACCTCTCAAAAAGTCATTGGTTTCAGTGAAGGTTGGATTTGCATATGTATTCAAGGAAATCTCCTTGAGAATAATTACAAAGCCTGAGTAACACAAACACATTACAATCTGGAAGATACACCTTGGAAAGAATATTGTCCTGGTAGCTGTCAGGTATCCTGTGCTACTCAAAATGCTTCAGTTGGCTTTTGCTGAAGTTGGACAGGGCATATTTTTATCCTAAACTTGTCAAATTTGAGATTAAAACCACAAACAACATAAGAATAATTTTTTTTCCGAAACAAAGTCTAAATTATGATACTTCTCAGGAACAGACAATTCATCCTTTTCACCAAAATGTTCAAATGATTCATCGCCCAAATAATTTGATATCAGAGACTTTGCTTCTGATTTAGAAGAGTAAATTCATCTTTCAATCTGAAACTTTTGAATTTATTAAAAGCCTTCATTCAGAGAATGATGAAATGAGGCATGTGGGCAGTTTCATAATTCTATAATGTTAACTAAATGGGAAATTGCACCTCCCTATTGAAAAGCTTTGTCTTCATGACAGCATTTTTCTATGAAAAAGCCATTATTCACAAATTCAAAAAGGTTTCATGTTTTTGTTATGGTATTTTGTTATGTACAGTTAGGATAGATAACAGGAACAAACTGCATTTATATTGACTATGAAAAAATTATCATGTCAAATCTTGGGGGATATTTATGTTTGTATCCTATTTCACTATATCCAAGTGTCACATCTATAAATATATTTGATTACTTTTCTGCCAGAAGGACACTCTACACTGCAAACTAACACAAAAAATTACCAAACCCCACTGTTATTACAGATATTACTATAGTCACAGCTGCCGTCTGAGCTTTGTGGAAACATTTACTTCATTATAATTCTGCTAAATAACAAACAAAAAGTGTCATATAGTGTATTTTCTGATATAATCTAATGTCCACTCTACAAATCTACACTTCTGTAGGACTGTGTGAAACTACTTTCTGATTTTCAGGTACTTTCCCAGACCAAAAATACATCAACATAAAACAGGTGACATGGAAGAAGAGTGAAATTTCCCAGGTATGACTTATTAGGTCTTGATCTTTATAAAAAAATAAATCTGAGGCTGAAGGAGAATGGTTTTGTTTGACATGTCAATTCCTTTGTATCAGTAAGTCAGTCCATAGACTGGGCTGCAACATCCTTGTCATGAGCATGGCATATTTTAGAAAAGTAATGGATATGTCCCTACTTATTTCTGCATAAGTCATAAACCAACAGAAATACAGATCTGTGGAGGGTTTCACCTCACCTGCTATTTGGTCCCTACAGGTATCAGGAGTATCAGTTTTGGCTCCTCTCCTTTCATCAGCCTCCCCAGAAACCGTCTCATTAAACCCCCCCCCCCCCCCCCACATTTACTTGTACGCACGGCCTTTTCATCACCCCATCTCCCTTTGGTCAAAATAGAGTCAAGTCTCTGATATTGTCATAATCCACAAACTTCACAAGTATTACAACATCTATTGCATAAACCATTCTTTGTTTTTTAAGTTTTCACTCTCTTGTTTTTTGTAATTATACTTATTGTACCACTGTTCTATTGTCAAGGTTCTTACATACTGAAACAAGAAACATCTAAAAAACCAAAAGTAATATCTCAAGGCACATGTTTGCACTAGTTCTCTGGACTAAACTTGTAGCAAAACCTTTTGTGCTCCCTACAGGCAAACTGACCTGGTATCACTTTTTACCCTCTCCCTAGGAAGCAGGTGCTGTTCATTGTTGCTGGTTGCAGAAAAGCTCAGGATTAGAATATGACCAAATCTGGTGAGGGTGTCAGACTAGTCATTGTTCTGGGGCTGAGAGAAAAATCCATTCTCATAACCAGATCAGCCTAGGCAAATTTTTTCTTTCTGCCATCAATCCTGAGATCCACTGTTGTAATTTTAATAGTCATGTAATATGTAGTATATATAAAATACCATAACACATATTATACTATTACATAGGTATATGCATATTATGTTAATTACATGTTGTCCAACGGCAAAGGTGCAACCTGATTTTGACATTTGTAATTGAGCATCTTCAGATCAGCTGGTGGTGTGGACCTAATTTCCCTCTTTTTCTTCCCTCATTCTCTGCTGAAAGAGAATATGTTAACTACAGGTCTAGTACTTAAACAAACCGTATGAGGAAATAGCAACAGGAAATAAAGCTGGGACTACCCAGAACAAGTTCAGTGAGGTAACCCAGAACAAGTTTAGTGAGGTAACTCCTCTGCCTTTGATATATGTAAAACAGCTGTCAAAAATAAGCAATTTGATTCAGTGCTCCTGGCATAACTTTCAAATATAAAAAAGCATCTCTCCACTGGGAGACACCAGAACCAAAGCTAAAGGTGAAATTAAGAAAAATGTCACTAAAATTATATATATATAAAAGAATGTTGAAATAGTTGTGAAGATTGTGTTTCTCCACTTGACCTTAGTAATTAATTTCCTGAGCTGCACTGGGAACGTGGACTAGCATATAGTGAGAGAAACTTGCCAAAGACAAAATTGGATTTGGTTTATATGTACTTCCCATAATACGACAATTCCTTAAAATTACTAACAAGGCATCAGTAAACCCATGGAGAGATGAGGTTAAATTTTACAGCTGTTGTGAGAAAAATCAAACCAGCCATTCCCTGAAATGATTCAAATCATTCCCCGTCTATCTAACATGCAACAAGGATCCCTTGCTCTTGAAAAAAAGCAAGAAGCGTCCTCCCAAGGTCCCTGACTCTGACTGCAGGGTTCTAGATGTACACTTCTCAGTAGATCATGTAAAGGTCCTGGGAAAGAGGAGATGACTTGCCAAGGTCACAGTCTTCAAAATGTGTTTAAAGAACCACAATAATTTCCTCTAGCAAGTGTGATCTCTCTCTCCTCCTTCCCTCTCTACTCTCTGTTTAAGGTTGCAGATTGCTTTAAAGGCAGACATACTTCCAGTCTTCCATTGCCTCCCTGTCCTAGGCTTGTGGTTTGCGCCATTTTTTCTTAGAAATAGAGTTCAGCTGTCTTCCTCCAAACCGACTGGGGGGAGGCAAAACCCAACCCCAAACACATTCCTCTGGTGTGATTTCTCTTGTTTACATCTGGTGTGAGCTGTGATCCTCCCAAGAAGTCACTGTGTAGTGTTTAAGCTTTCTCTCTTTTCTAAGTTTAGGTAAAGCAGCACATCTTTTCTACATAGTAATGAAAAAACATAAAAGGAGATGGAGCAGGTAAACTCATCTACTTCCAAAATGTGCTTCTAAGCTCCAGACCTTCTTCCCAATCCAGTGTCCCTAACACCTCTCTGTGAAAGACTGGTGCTTTTGTCTGCCTTTGAGCAGGTTTGTTGTACTTTTGACAATGAACTGAGCAACCTAGTGATACTTGTGATAGGGCTTTTGTGGGAGGAGGAAAATCCCACATAAGGAAAACACTGCTTTTCAGTCTTAAAGTACTGAAAGAAGCTGTTTTACATAATATTTTACTAGTTTTTCTTTTTTCTTTTTTCTTTTTTTTTTTTTTTTTTTTTTTAAATCTCAGTGCTTTTCTCCAGCAGTTCAACTGTTTCCAGGTATTTAAACAACTTGTAAAATAAGCAGGAAAGAAAATAAGACTTGCCCACAAGAGTGATCTGTGTTAAACTGGAAAAAAATATGCTGTCTAAAATGAAAATTGCTATTTGGAGGTCATGGCTCAAATACTTCTTAGTGGGGAACATTTAGCATCGTTGTTTAGCTCAGTTGTATGTAAACACTAATGCACTCCTTTCTGCCTTTCATATTCTCTGCAGTGCAGCCAATAACCCATATCATTCTCCCACATGACTTTTGTTTTCACATCAATCTGATGCTCAGAAGCAATATGGACCCCAGTTACAAAACCTTCACTGAGAAAAACGAGCACTGCTGTCATACACTTTAAACTCAATCAATTAAACAGATCTCAAACTGCTACAAGCTAGTTAAATCTGGGGAGCTGTCATCCTGCTCAAGTCACTTAAGCTTCTGGGATGATGTATGAATTTTATAAAACTGAGGCAATTATTGCTCTTCAATTGTTCTGTTTTTCTTTCTTTTTTTTTTTTAATCTTCCTAGGGAATGACTCTGTTGTGATTAAAGGGATTCAAATATTTAATCTGCAAACAATACAATGTGTAATATATTATCACATTGACAACAAAATAACAGATATTAAGCTTTTAAATTCCTTGCAAAATGAGTAGAAAAGATATTTTTGTCTTGGATCAGAAGAGATATCTCAAACTGGAGTGGTTGAAAAAATCTTACAAAAAACTAGAGAACAAATAGTAAGAGCCAAACAGGGATAAACAGCATTCATCCTTGTATTCTCAAAGAACTCATATCTGAAAATCTCAAACTAATTTTCTTGTATGTATCTCTCTTAAACCAATCTTGTTACAATGAGAACACAAGATTTCAAACATGATGACATATTTCAAAGCAGACCAATGGAAACAAGTTGCTGAGGATCAATAAGCTGGCGTTTTCTCTGCCAAGAGCACTGGAATTACAGAATCATAGACTATCTCGAGCTGGAAGGAATCCATAAGGATCATCAAATCCAACTCCTGGCTCTGCATAGGACAGTCCCAAGAGTCACACCACATGCCTGAGCCCATTGTCCAAATGCTTCTTGAGCTCTGTCAGGCTTGGTGCTGTGTCCACGCCCATGGGGAGCCTGTTCCAGTGCCCAACCACCCTCTGAATGAAGAACCTTTTTCCTAATGGCCTGCAGCTTGAGGTCTGTTCCCCTCCCCTGTCTGGGGGAACCCCTTCCCCAGGGCTTGACTTTGCCTCTGGAGAGGCATTTTCCCACTGTGTCCCTGCTGTCTGGCTCTGGGGAGGGGCCAGGCCAGTCTCCCCAGAAACATATGTCCTGCAGCCTGACTCTAGCTTTGGACTCTGCCATCAGGAAGCCCAACCAAATTTACTGGTGTGCCCACCTTGTCCTCAGGGCCTGCACCCTGTTTGGAAACTTGCCTTTTGCTGTGTGGATTCCCCAGCCTGTGATGTAGCAGTGTTTCAGCTCCAACACTTTCAGCAAGGCATCAGGCACACAGCCCAGCTGGATATAGTCTCTGCACTCCAGGGGTTGGTCCAGCTCTAGCAAGGCAATGTTGTTCCTCTCTGAAACAGCAGCGTAGTGCTGGTGGACCAGGAGCTTCCAGATGTGGTGCACCTGGGTCTCCTGGCACAGCTGAGTCAGATAAGTGGCCCAGCTCACCATGTGCCACTTGGTGAAGTTCCTGGGAGGCTGATGGAGAGAGGGGTGAGAGGGAGAAGAGCCACACACTGGCAACCCAGTATTTCCTGGCTCTCTGCTTCCCAGGGCTGAGAGAAAAGCAGAGAGGAAAGAGATGGAGCAGGAGTTGCACATGTTGCTGCAGACTGGGCACCTGCCAGTGCTTTGGGGACATTCCCATTCCCTGATCCTCCTTACCTGGCCCTGAATAAGCAATGTGGCTGTGAGTACCTACCATGAGCTGATGAGGGACCCTGCACACGTGTGCCATTTCCCAGCTGACCTGTATGCTGATGATGCTGGGCCTGTGGTGTGAAATGATGAACGATTAGCTCAGCCTGGTCTTCAGGCTGAAAGAGGAAGTGGAGAAGTCAAGGAGTGTCAGGGAGTGCAAGAGGGGTAGTTCACTGAACTGCAACACGTGCTATGTTGCAGGACCTCACTGCATGAGGCAGTTAAAAGTCTGAGAGGTATCAGGGAGGCTGAGAGGGAGTTGGACAGCTATCTCCAAGCCCCAGTGGTAGGGGAATCACAGCCTACTGAGGAAAGGCTAAAAATTCGCTCCCTGGCACACATGTAGGGGAGGCAGGGCATTAACACAGGGAAGTAGTGAAAAAAACCCACAAAAACAAAAGGAAAAAGAAAGTAACTAATAAAAGGAAGGGACTTTCTTCAAAACTGGACATTCCCAGTCATCTAGACATCCCCATTCAGAACCATTTCATAGTTCTGCAGGCTACTGAGACAACACCTGGCACACTGGAAGAACAGCCTGAGCTAATTGGAGCAGCCCAACCTGCTCCATGAATAAAGACAGTAACAACCAGTTCAAGCAAGAAAAGGTGGTGGATGATAGTAGTGGGTGCACTACTATCTGTAGTATCATAAAGTCAGGCTAGAGAGATGAGGAGGGGATGCAGCCCTTTATGTCAATGATCCGATGGAGTGTCTGGAACTCTGGCAGGGAAAGGATGAGGAGCCAGCCAAGAGCTTGTGGGCAAAGATTAAAGGGAGAGTAAGAACAGGGGATGTTATAGTTGGAGTCTGCTGCTGGCAACCTGATCAGGAGGATGGTGTGGATGAAGTCCTCTACAGCCAGAAAGGAGTGACCTCATGCTCAGAAGCCCTGGTCCTTATGGGGAATTTCAGCCGCCCCATCATCTGTTGGAGGGACAACATGGCAGGGCATAAACAATCCTGGAAGCAACTTGAATGTGTCAACGACAATTTTTTTATGCAAAAGTTTGAGGAGACAACAAGGAGAGGTGCCATGCTGGACCTTGTGCTCACCAAATAGGGAGGATCTGGTAGGGAATGTAGTTACTGTGAGAATGGTGAATTACTGGTTGCATAGGGAGGTTGTGGATGTCCCAACTCTGGGATTGTTCAAGGCCAGGTTGGATAAGGCCTTGAACAACCTGGTCTAGTGGGAGGTGTCCCTGTCCACGGCAGAGGGTGTTGAGACAAGATAATCTTTAAAGTCTCTTCCCACCCTTAACATTCTATCACTGTGGATTATAGAGAAACTGGGTAGTAAAACGCAAATGAAATTCAGTGTTGATAGGATGCAAAGTAGGACACATAAGGAAAACCAACTAACTATATTTACACAGTTATGAGCTCAAAATTAGCCATTATCATTCAGAACAGAGATTGTCCCTCTTTGTTCTTTATAAAGTATAGTTCAATCTTGGCAGTGGTTGAAAAGAAACATCAAAAAGGGGGTTATGAATGATTATCAAAGGAGCGGAGAACAAACCAGAAAATCTTATTATACTGTGTGTATATTCATTGTGTGTCTACATATTGAATGTTGAATACAATTTTGGCCTAAATTCTCAGTATATAGTAGAAGGAAAAGAAGCTGCAGAGATGGAAAATTAAGATGATCAACAGCCCAACTCAGTCTCCCAATGAAGAAAGTAAGCACATTGGGGTAGAAAAAAGAAGACTCTGAGGAGGACATAGATCGTAAAATAAAGGTTAGGACATAGTAGTGATTAAATTTTTCTCCTAACTCAAACTCTAAAAGATATCCACTGAGATTATCAGGTGGTAGTATAATGTGAAGAAGGATTTTTTCATCAAAGGAGTAATTCAGTGAAACAAATGATTACCAGATATGTGGAGACAACAGCCATAAAAGGGTTAAAAGAAGTTTATACAAAGTGAGAGAATCCATCAGTTCCAATTAAACACACATAAGCATGAACTCAGGACATACCTAAGTCATAGGGTATTGGGAGGATGCATGAGGAGGAAAGCACCATATGTCTCTCCTATTTTTCACATGGTTTGCTAAATCTTATTATATTAGTCTACCGTACACATAGGGCAATGGATTAGATGGACCTGTACAAATGCTTTTATGCCCATAAATAAATATATTACTTATAGACATTAAAAAAAAAAACCAACAAAACCCCCCCGAACAACAACAACAAAAAACAACCAAAAAACCCCAAACCAAGAAAAAGCATATGTGGTGTGTTGAATTGTACAACTTTGCCAACAAATTTCTGGTATTATGCTCTGAAGAAGTTACAGGTGCTGCCAGCACTTATTAAAATATGTAATCTTACTAATACATACAATCTGACAAATATCAAGAAATGATTGCTCCACTGACACTTACAATTCTGCATCAGCTGGCTACCAGGGTGCTTGGCAGAGAGTTTCTGTGATAATTTTTCCCTATAGTGCAGTAATGAATTGGCTATTCATAATCAATTCACTCAAAGAGAGGCCAGATGATTTCCAGTGGGGCTGAAAGGCAAAGCTAATGTTGCAGAAAAGAATAAAAATGGGAACCTTTTAAGTAGCTATTCAAGTGCAATGGAGTTCAGAGGGGGCTGTAAATCCAACTTAATCCAATCTGACATTCTCTTTGCATCCATGAATTGCCAGTTTTGGTACAGTGACCATTGCTCTGCAGCTGGGAAGACAAGCTCAGAAGCAGATTTATGTATTTAGACGGTCCCTCAGTCAGTGTATGTGCTCAAAGGAATACTGTGACATTACTCACTGAAGGCTGAATCCCAAAGAGCTTCTTCCAAATAGTTTCTTCCTGGCTCCCCATGTAAGTAAATTTCAAGAAACTTCCACCCCTTTCCAGATGGTGTTAGAGACATGTAGGGCAGGGAAACTACTGTACCAGTTCAGCAGTGGGGACGGGAGAACTTTGGGCACCATGTGTGTGCTGAGCTGTCTGCAAAGATGGGTCAGCAGATCAGCCAAACCTCCTGAGCAGAGGTGTTCCTGGAGGCTTTGTTTGCAGGTAACATGCAGGCATTATGGGTTGTATTAGGCACTCTCTCTTTGATTCTGTTCAAATCCACTGAGGAAGGTCAGAGTCAAGTTTTATAAAGACTTCAAACCTCCCAATGTTAAAACATGAAAAGACTGGTGTAATGAGCTGAGAAATGGCAGAAGTTTGAGAAAGACAAAAGTTGTGTGTTAGAGTTCCTTGAGTGCAGGCTAAAAGAGATGGAGGCTAGCCCTGGGAATGCAAAGCAAATTCATGGAATTTGCAGACCAAACTAATCACAGAAGAAGCACAGCTGCCAATGCAGTGCTTCATTATAACAAATGGACACATTTTAGAAGCATGTCTGAGTGGAAGAGACTGAAAACAACAGCTGTATTATCGTGTGGGTGTTATTTTTGATGATCAAGAAGTAAATGTTCCTTGTCCTGGAAGTCACTTAATTCTAGTTAAACAAGTATCTTAAAAGAAACTTGCATCCTGTGGTGCAAAGTACAGTTGCTAAGTACTCCTCAGTGAAGGTTTCTGGGTTTAAAAGCCAGACTGAGGTCTCTGTCAGCTGTAAGATATTTCAAGTAACCAGGCTGCTTCATACATGGGGCAGTAGCCACCGAAGTAATTTTGTTAAATATGAAGTGAATGTTTTTTCCACAAACCCCAAATACCCATCAACATTGCTGCAAAGTGCTGGATGGAATTGCAGTCTGATGGAATGGCCATACAGCCCAGTGGTTTGGGAAACACGGGTGCAGGCTTTTGCCATTGCTTTTGTGATGAATCTGGAGCATGACAATAGGCTTGACTTCCCTTCTCTGTAACCTTGCCCCTTCTTGGGCTGGGACTTGCCTCACCTTGCTGAAGAAATGTACACCTCAGCTGGCCATCACTATGGTCCCTTCAAGTAACAGAGTGAAAAGGATGCATTTAGGATTTGAATTGTCTGTTCTATTTCAGCTGTGCATGATAGAATGGGATTAGTCTCACAAGAGCTTGTTTCTCTCCAGTGATGATAACGGAATAGGAGGGTGGCTAATTCAATATCTTCTTCAGGGATTTCTCAATTTGAGCGAGTCCCACTCTCACTCTTTGTACAGTGACACCCCAATGTGAGCAGTTCTCAATGTCTGTAAGACAAATCATAGAATGACTCAGGAATTGGTGGGGGTTTTTTTTTTTTTTTTTTTTTTTGTTTTGTTTTTGTTTTGTTTTGTTTTACAAAACATGAATATATCAGGAACAAATTTGTCAGAAGAAACGGATCAGTCATGGAAACTTTCCTTGGGAATGTTCCTCATGTCTAAGATGACATTCCAGGTTAAAATATGTATTATTAACATAAACACATCATGGACTGACCTGCAGCCCAGGGATCAGCACACTTACCTGAGAGTTGGATGGTTTAAATGAAACTCAGGCCTCTACTCTTCTGGACTTCCACAACATTAGAGTGCCTTGACCACCAGCCTACTTGAGAAACTCTGGTGCACGTGTGTAAAAGTGTCAATAAACAGAAGAGAGCTTTCCATTAACCTCTCTCTGCACTTCAGTGGGAATGTTGCTTCATTAAATATTGAACTGAAAACTGAACACAAATTTCAGGATTTGACCTTATATGCACGTGGTTAATTCATATACTCTTTCTACAGTATGATAAAAAATAATTACACGTAGGCTGTTTTATAGGAATCAATAACTGACTTGAAAGAGTCAATACACCAGAGCACAATTTATACCTATTAACCTGAGTCTGCCTGAAGCATCGTGTTCTTTCATCATTATTGTTTAAATAAATGAAAATGAAGATCGAAAGTAACAACCTTTCCATGTCACTGAAATGTGGCACTTGTGAAGCATGCTACTTAACCATCTGGTCTAAGAAAAAATTCCATTTAAATGCAATATGCAATAGTGTTTGTACAATGCTATTTAATTGCAGGCAGATAATTGTATCATATCAGGCTGAAACTTCACTTTGTATTTCTGGGGAAAAAAATCACTTTTCCCATTATTTTGCCTGCAGCAGTATCATATATAAGTTTCCTGCTTTCTAAACATTGTCTTCTCCTTTTGATGCATTCATAGTCCTTCTTTGGCATGTTTTACAAAGAAAACTTGAGACAAGAGGTATCCATATTTTTCCCCATACAAATTGATTAGTGGAGAATTCCTTGATTTCATAGAAGAATAGAGCTTGTATTGCATTGTCTTCTGCCCTTTTCACCCCTTTCTACCAGAAGCCCTGAAATTTGCTGTCAGATTTTTTAAAAAATCCCTTTGTTTGAAAATCCATAGTTGAACCTTCTACGAGCATTCTGCTCTTGGGACTCAACATTTGACAAATTTTACTGTGTATTTTCTTTCCCCTTGCCCTGCATCATAACATTGTTTAGACTTCAGGCTTTTCAGGCAGGGTACCTTCTCAGGAAATAGCACCAGGTTCTGAAGAGAAAAAAGGTGCTGCAAAGGCAGGACCAAGCAAAGCAAAACATGGTGTCAGCATCCTTATGTACCAAAACCATGGGTTGCTGGGGTTTTCTGAAGCTCATCTTATTTGCACAAATAATTCAGTGCTAGCCAAATATTTTACAATAGCTGTAAAATTTAAATGCCTCTGTACTGTGTGTGGCTTGTTTTGCTCCTTGTGCACTCTATTTATCCTGTCTTTGTCTGGCTGACTTGGTGACACTGTGAGCCACAGGTGTGTTTCTAGACTCCTTTGTTGTGATTCCTCTTATCCAGCCAACAGTTCCAATTGAATTGCCCTCTGGAAGTACTTGTTTTCCTAGGGAAGCCTAGGGAATTCAGGCAGCTGGCTTAGCCTAGACATGCTGCCCATAATGACCATGATGCTGTGATGATGCACAGGAGGAAATCCTCTGGGGAAAAAAGCCCAAGGGATCAATGTCATTTCAGAGAATGACAGAATGTAGAAATAGAGAATTAATTCTGTGTTTGCAGAGTAATTTTATCTCTGCCACAGATTACTACAGGGCTTAAGGAACAGACCTAGAAGATTAAAAAAATATTGAAAATATTTATTAAAACTAGAAAGAGAAAAATTTATCAGTTACTCTTCTAATCCCTTGTTGCAACTGATGAATCTCTGTCTCCTTTGAAAAGTGATTCATGGAAGCAAAAAACCTTAACTCTTGTACTGGTCTCTGCGAGTCAAACCCACTTTAGGAAAATTGGACAGGAGAGCTGGTTCCTACACAATATGCCTGGGTTCCTTACAAGGAACCATGTTTTGTCCCTCTTAAATGCTATGGCCCCTTTGCCATAGATTTTAGCTGAAGCAGCATTTGCCAACAAAATTCAGAATTAACCAGCAGATTTTTAAAATCCAAGACTGAGATGAACAGATGTGAATCTCTTGTGCATGGTTGCCATGGCT
The DNA here is from genome assembly GCA_035583235.1 of Hafferia zeledoni. Taxonomy (NCBI): domain Eukaryota; kingdom Metazoa; phylum Chordata; class Aves; order Passeriformes; family Thamnophilidae; genus Hafferia; species Hafferia zeledoni. The sequence goes on along the minus strand of JAWWEV010000001.1, from coordinate 102,734,043 downwards.
GGAGAAAAAGCATTCCCCACTGCCTGTCAGGTTCTCACTGGGCTCACATCTCTATTCTGCTTTTGGTTTTTTTTATATTTTTGTCTGTACTGTTATGTTGTTTTAAATATACATAATATACACACAGAATGTATATGTCCCAGCTTACCTGGGACAGTTAGCTATAGAAAAGGCTTAGGTGGAAGCATAGGTAATCCATGAAGTTGAGACCTTACATCAATCATTGAGGTCAGCCAACGTTTTAATTCAGATTTGCAAGAATAATGAACACAGGTAAGAATACATCTATTGAATAATTTACAATCATGCCACAGGCTGACATTTTGTTTCAGAAAACATTCATTAAATTATTTGGCATAGCAACTAAGTGAGAAAAAATCAAATTATTTGAGGACACAAAACAAAAAATTCTCTATTCCTGCTCCATGCATGGTTTACTGTGACTCACTCAAAATGAATCCAAATAAGAACTTTCATGATCCAGTGGTAGAAAACAACTAATGTGGAAGAAACAGGTGTTAAATGAGGAGAAAATAAAATTAGTGGTGTACAAGCTGGACAATCCCAAATACTTGAAGGTCTAAGCTCAGATATACTGAAAACCTTCCCACCAGGACTATGTCCTTTTCAAAGTGACTGTTTCATAACCCAGACTATCACATTGTGCTAACACCAGGCCAAATGTTTCTCCTTGAAACTCAGCTGTTTGCACGATTTTGATTATTACAAATTTTATCACTGTCCTGAAATTCAGATTTCTTGTGAGATTTTTGCATGGTTTCTCACAACCATGGCTTTCAAACCTCCCACCCTGCAGCAGGTGACAGGTCGTGAGCCCAAGTCCCCTCCAGATCAGTTTTACTTCAATTTCAAATACATATTCTGTGAGTTAGATATGCGAGAGGGTACAAGAGGCAACCCCCAGGGGCTTTCCTTCCTTCCCCAGGAGTTCCTCTGCTGAGAACGTGGTATGGTCAGGGAAGCAGCCTGATGAAGAGAAAAGCTTATGTCATGCCAACAAGGAGTGTGCCTATTGGAAACATTTCAGTTTGGCATTTCATAGTAGTAGATATTCAATCAACCTGGTTTGCCCAAATTGAAAATGTTTCTAAATTCCCTCATCAAATGGAAATTCTCTGCTGGAGAATTACACAGAGGAGGAGATGCCAGCTTGCCATCTCACCACACACAGGTGCAGCTCTGCTGGCAATAGCGGGTGTGCCAGTCTCCCATTTTCCTGGCCATCACAACACGCTTGGTCTGCACAAACATCTGTAAACATCTTATTCTGTAAACATCATATTCTTTTGTTCTCTTATGCTTTGCAGTGAGGCAATGACCCTTATCACTTACCTGCCTGTCAGGTCCTACAGAGAGACAAAGCACTTGCTTCAAGAATCAGGAGATAGTAAGGCAAGGAAACAGCAGGCAACATAAAGCCTGCCTTTCTCCAGGGCTTAAATCAGCTAGCTTGCCTTGGAAACTTGTTGCCCTCCTGAGGATCACCAATGAATATTAGTTACCCTGCTTAATCTTTTTCTTTTTTCTCCCCCCGCTGCCCCCCACCCCTGACAATGAAATCATTGCAAGGGAGGGAAATTTTTTATGGTCCTTTTGTCTGAAAGAAGCTGTGGGAATGTAACTTCTGGCGATTTTAGTTCCACTTCTATATACTCTGGCGCTAACTTCCTGGCTGCAAAAATTTTGAGTGAAAACCAGAGCTGCTCTTGCCTTGTGAATATATTAAAAGAGCCACTGGATTGTCTAAACTGTATTCATGCCTTTCTGAAGGATGGTGCAAAAGGAGCCCAAGTCCATTTTGCTGGAAAAGTTCAACAAAGCATCTGAGAGCTTTAAGTGCACAGTCCTTGCTCATGTCGAGTTCACTGTCATGGCAGAAACGTCACTTTTATAGCCAAGTTCTTCGTGTTATTGTCCCCATTTTACTTAGGGGAAGCTGTGACACATATTAATGAACAAAATCTCAGTGTGCAATAGTATGTCACCTCAGGGAAGCACCATTACTATTTAATGGGTAAGAAGGACAGTAAGGATTTTCTTTTGTTCATTTGACTGAGTCAGTGCAAATATTTCAGCTTCAATAGCCTGAATGCAATTGTCAGTGTAAACAGTTCCTCATTAAATATAAGCTCTGGCAGTGACATCAGAAGTTAATGGTTCTTCAAATATGAAAATAAAGATAACAGTAGGCTTCTCTCTATGATTCTAACAGAATCATTTGTTCACTAGAGGAAAGATTTCATCCATGCTTATGGTTAAGGTTTGTATCTGGGAACACATAAACCATAAAAAGGTTTTGTCTCACTAAACAGCAAGTACCACATGCAAAACCTTCAGTTTGCACTCTAATTCTGGACACAGAATATGTGAGAAAATCCACATATTCAGAGCAGATAAGGTCTGTTAAATCAGTAGAGTATCATATCCTCTACCCCCCAAAAAAAGCACAATTACAATAATTAGCATCAGTCAATCTGCATATTATGCAGATTAGAAATTGTGTGAACATGTGGCAGTTAGGGGAAGATTTATAGAGGAGCTGCAGGCAGAGTTTGTTTCCTTTTCCTTCAAATACTTTAGTGGTTGCTGGGGAAAGACTGAGGAGGCTGTGCTATGCAGCTCTGGAGTCAAAGAACATGAGAATTGTCCTGACAGATTAGACCAAAGCCTATACAGCCCAGCCAGATCAAACTCTCTCCAGTCCAATATTCTGCCCAGAATGTTAGAAAAATTCAATGGTATTAAAGGAGGGCATGCAAGCTTCAGCACTTTCACTGGTCCATTATCCTGATACTGTGTCAGCATCCAAAACTCTTTTATTAAGGTTAGATTAGGTGGGATATGCTGTTATTTCTGCATTCCACTTACCTTCTGCCTTCAAGATCTTTTAAACTTGAGTCACATTCTCTCATCAGTCTCCTTCTCAAAGAGCCCCAGCCTATTAAATCTCTCTGAGTAAAGCAGCTGCTTCACAGCCTTGATTTTAGTAGTCGCCTTTGTCTGCACTTTAAGTCCATTCCATTTCTATTGAGGTATGAAGAGCAGAAAAACCCACAGAACACAGTACAGGACTTGGTTATACATAGAAGCAAAATAATGCCCTTTATTTTTTTTCTTAGGTCCCTTCCTGAGGGTGTTCAATATTTTATTGGCCTTTTTGGCTGCTAATGTTTATTCAGTCAAGCATTTTTTGAACTGCCAATAGTACTTCCAGATATCTTTTCTGCTAGATAGTAGCTGAACATAATGGAAGTGTGTTTTAGATTATTTTTTGCATCACTTCATATTTCTCTGCCTTGAGTATAACTGCCATCTTTCTGCCCACATTAGTTCTTTCTGGAGTTGTTTGCCTTTGGTACAGCACTGGACTGCTCTAAAAAGCTCAGTACCATCTGCAAACTTGAGGATTTTAGTATGAACTCACTTCTTCAGGTCATTGATAAAGATGCTTAATTATACTGTTACCAGCACTAATCCCAGCAATGGGATTACTGATTCATGTTTGTCCTGAAAAGTCTTACCTTTTGTTTCCTATTTTTAATAGTTTTCATTCTGCAGATACATAGCCTTAATACTTTCCCCCCCTGCCTAGAGGTACCAAGACAAATAAAACATAACTGTTATATAGAACAAGTAATAAGATCACCAGGCACTGTGAGTACCTATTAAAGACAAAGTTTAGTGGCATGGGTCTAATTCTGTCAAGTACCTAGGAAATGGGAAGAAAATAATCTAAGTTAGATTTTCTGCCCATTATTCTGTTTTGTGCTTCTTGTCCTGAAACACTGGATGTTTGGTCTTCTCTCCCATTTCACCTTGGACTGGTTCACCAGTCTTTGCTTTCCTCTGTTCATTGAACTGAAATGCATTGAGGCCCAGCACAGTGATTATAAACTTTGTTGCAAAGTTAATATTAAAATTGTCTGTTCAAATATAGTAATATTGAGGAAAATAATATACAGGTTCTCAGATAATATCTGTGAGCCAATTATGGGCTATTATTGCAGTAATTTTAATTTTGTGTCTTAATGATTGTTTTGCTTTTAGTATTGACTTCTCTGTGGAAGACACAACCAAAGTGCTAGTCAACAAACCTATATGGCCAACAAAAATCATGAACCAAATACAAGGGTGATGGACAAGGGTGTCTGTGGTGCCAAACTTAAAGAATTGTAAAAGTAAAACTATTGCCATTCTGATCTGTTTAGCAATAGTTTAGTATCAAAGTGGGGAACCTGCCATGTACTGATAATTTGAAAAAAACTCTGTGTGGTTGAGCTTGTTGGTAGATTCACATGGAGCACAGTCTTTATCTAAAGTTTGAATTATAACAGCTTACTCCATGTTTTATTCAACTGTTATTAGATCTCATAAGCAGTAAGGGTCAAGCAGTTTTTCTCTTTTGGGTCACAACAAACCAAAAGCTTTTTATATTTTTTATTTATCACAATACAAGTTTTCTTAAGACTGCTGTCTCTTGTTTGGCAGCTCCTTGCCAGAAGGACAGAAGATAATAGAGACCAGAGGAACATTTCTCCCTTTTCCTGCACCTGGCAATACCTGCCTCCAAATGGACATCTGCAGCTTTGCAGAATGTTCTGAGATCAACAAGCTTATTTTGATTTTCAAACACCTCACACTGTTTCTTAGAAATGTAGTTCTATTTGCATTCATCATTTCAAATGAAAATTATGTGCTTTTTTCCTAGTCACTTTTTCCTGAGGAGTCTGTTAGCACTGGACTTCAAAAATTCAATACGATACTTAAAGGATTGTCTCTAATCACCCTAATACTATTGCTGATTTGGAGATTTACTTCTCTTTCATGTTCCCCCTTGACCCTTAGTCTTCTATGCAAGGTGAATCAAAACCGTTCCTTTCTTTATTATGATTTCTTTGTGACACTGTCCTTGCTCCAAGTGTTCTCCCCAGCCACCATGGGTGCAAGTGGAACTACATAGAGCTCACTGCCCAAGAGATGTGGCAACAAGTTTCCCTTCTCCTTCTCCATATTTGTTCACATTTCCATTGACACAAGTTTCCTTTTAGGTATAATTCTATGTTTTTTTAAGAAATAATTACATCATCCAGCCTTATTTTTGTACAAATTACAGTTTTGAGGTGAATGTCGTGCTTTGTAAGTAATCCTTTCAATGGTCACATTGCCTAAAATTCAGAAAAAAACCTTTTGAGACAATATTAGTATATGTAGAGAACAGTTTTTTACTGAAAGCTTTCAGATGCACAAAGTGTATAGGTGCATTCACAATATAGGGTTCTTAAAAATTAATAACACTACTTAATTATCATATCTACTGGGTTTATCCAACCCAAGAACCTTTTTCTCCTGGTACCACCCTCAGAACTGCCCTGTTGGGAGTGTCTCCAAGGGTTCTGGGTCTTCTGTCTTGTTTTGACTACAGTATGTCTTGTTGTTCTGGTCCAGGTGCATGTGTCCCAAACATGATGTCCTTGCTGCTGTCTTGTCCATTGGGAAGACAGTTAAACAGAAATTCAGGAATGTGCATGAGAAACTGTGAGAAACTGTTAGCTGCTACCTCAAGTGTGAGAAAATATACAGCTATATAAAAATCTACAAATATATAAAATATTAAAATCTACAAATACAGAAAAATCCTAAGGCATCAGTCACTGTATGTACATCTTCCATTTTACAGTGTTTAGCTGTCTTTTGAGATTTCAGACACCAGATGTAGTACAGAGTTGGCATTATTATTTCTTCTGGTCTCCAAGCTCCCCTCAGTCCCCCTCTGATGGTTTTTGAAGCTCCTGCCCTCCCAGTCTCAGTATACATTCATAAAGTGCACAATGCTGACATTTCATCTTTGTTAGCAGAAAAGGTCAGTTGGCTTAGGATTCATATATCTTCCTGATGTAGACAAAAGAAGGGAAGAAAAAGAATATGTATTCATATTTAATTTTCAATTAGGAATGCTTAAAACCTCTAAAATTGATGCAGAAAGGAAGTATAAGGACAGGTCAGATAAGTAAAAGGCTGTTGGAAAGAGTGTTATCAGTTTCCTGTTCAATGAAATTCAATCAAATTCAACATTGTTCTGACAATCAGTCAGGAGACAAAACACTTCAAGTTTTACAGCTCAGTTAACCTAAGCTTGCCCTTCTGTCTCAAAAAGTGGAAATTATTTTGTCTTACATTACCTGAACTCAAGACTCTACTATCCAGACTGATAAATGCTGTCCACTTACATATGAAGACATTAATTTCCGTTTTCTAAGGGTTCTATCTACAATTATCATGGCCTTTTTAATAATGATTAACACTCAGAGCATACTAAACCAGAACAATACCTAGTCTTGTACACCAGGAGGAAAATTAGAATTGGACTTTTTTGTAGGTTGATGCTGTCCTTAGTTATTGTAGATGTCATATTGTTTGCATGCTGATGGAGTAATTTCTGTCTTGATGGGAAGCAACAAGAAAGAAGACATTGAATATTTTTCATACAAATGTGTATTGTTTCATGCATCTTTATACATAGTAATTATTAGCAATCACTGCTTTGCATGTGGTGAAGAAGAATTCAGGAAAGTTGCTGTAGAGCCTGACTGTTAACACATTCATTCTTTTCAGCTAACTGCAATATTTGCACCTTCAACATTCTCACTGTTAAAAGGAAAACATAGAATCCATTCTCCAGAGGCTACTGAAGTTTGACTTGAGAGCTGATTTGGTGAGGGACGACTGCAAGGCAAGAGATGGATACTGTGAAATAGATGGTAAGAATCTCATCCAGATGCTGAGCCAGAGAATAAATGAGTAAAAGAGTGACTACAGTACAGTAGGGATTTATGTGGTAAAAGGTTTTAGAAAACAAAACAAAACAAAACAAATAAACTAACAAAAAAAGTAGCATCAAAAAGAGGAACGTGAAGGCAGACAAGGAAATAATTTTGAAGGTATTGGGAAAGCAAATTTTAAGGTGAAGGCTCTATGCAAAATGAGCCTTCTATGGAAAACCAATCACCTAATGAGGTGATCAAGATGGACATCATTTGTGGGGTGAGAATGGGATTAGAAATCAACTGTGCAAGAATACTACACAGAGCAACCCTGGGTCATAAAGTACCTGGTTAGCAAAGACCAATGAAGTGTTGCAGAGGACTGCAAGGTGGTGAAAGTAGCAAGTCAGGAAAATTATCTGTGCAACAAAATTTATAATGAGTAAGAAGGACTTGTGTAAAGGTCAAAACTGAGAACTGCTTAACAAGTCTCTCCCAAGCAGAAGAGGAAACGGATATAAACATAACAGAGGAGAATACATGAGAAGGAAAGCTAGAAATTAAAGGTTTTACTCTGGGACAGAATGGCAGGAGGTAGCGAAAAGGTTGTTAATCTTGCTTGATTTTCATGCCCTTAGAATTATTAATCTTATTTTTATCTCTCTTATAGGAAGAACTGTGCTGTAATATTACAACAGCATCTCAGAAGCCCGATATATATTGCGGAGGCTCTTCCCCTGTTCTCAGGCTTAACTAGAATTTGTGCTTTTAATGAACATGTTGTAAATATTGCCTGCATGTGAATACATATCTTACTTCTAATGTGCAAGTCAGCCTGAAAAAATGTAATAGCTGGAGTCTTAAGGTTGTCTCCCCACCTGCATGGAGTCTAAGGGGCAGAGAAGTAGGGCTGGACAAATCTGTTATATGTAGTATGAGTACATAATACTTAGAATGGCAATTTGCCATAAGATTTATTTTCTTTGACTTACTGACTAGATGTACAGAGTTGTAAGGACATAAAGAACGTATCAATTAGTAAGATGGAAGGCAATGGATGAGTAGATGCAAAAACCAGCAAGTCTGCATTCTACTTTATGGAACCTCAGTCACTTGTGCTCAGCAGCTGGGCCGAGGCAATGATACCCTTTTCTATCTGTCACAATGTGGGTTGCAACTAATAGTAGCCTCTTAAAGGGACAATCTGTGCTCATGTCTTAGTTCTTATTAACATACACCACTTCTGAGTTTTGACTGCTGCTTTAATTGCCCTAAAAACTGGTTAAAACACCACTGGAGATCCTTTTCACTACTGAGAAGCAAAATAAGCTTTTTAAGATCCCAGTGGCAGAAGTAAACACAAGTACAGTGACTCCCTTTCCTGCCTGGTCACTTAATGCTTTGCATATATCTTGTCCCCATTCCCATCATAGTACACATGGTACATGCATTTTAGACATCAGTATGTTTGCCTTTCACACCTAGCTCCCCATCTCTTCTTCCTTTTTATCCTGCTTTCTCTCTAATTTCATTCTTCTTTTCTCCACATTTCTCTTCCATTGTAGCTTCTCTTTTCTTCTTCTTCCTATTCCTTCTTTTGCTCATACTTTTTTAAGGGGAATCTCTCTATACCTCCTCATCTTTTCCTCACTTCAAGAGCTGGAAATCTCTTCAGAGTGACCTTCATGGGCAGATAGATCTTTTTGCCAGTAGGAAACTCATTATACAACTCTGCGTCAAACCTTCTGCTTCTGCTGCCTTCAGTGTCTTTTCATCTCATGCTGGACTTAAACTTCATGCCAGCAAATTGACATCTGCAGCTGGTATCCAATAACAGAAAACCAGAAACTGGCACTTGGTCAGTTTTTAGGTTTGCATTACAAAAGAAACACCAGTCTCCTTTCTTGATGAAAAGGAAATGTATAATAGCAACACTACGCACTTGAAAATCACATTGAGAAACACCAAAGAGTACCTAGTTCTGTACAAATAAATTTGCTGTCCCAAACATTGAATGAAAGCAATAGAGAAGAACAAAAGATCAGCCTTTGATACAGATGAAGATGAGAAACCTTGATCATACATTGCTGAGATAAAATAAACAAAAGGAGAAATCATGAGTCATGTGGCCCAGTTTTAGCCTGAGTTGCTACCTTTTATTGGAGATATTTTGGATTGTTTCTGTAAAGAGCATAAAACTGAGAGACTTGTCTGCTCAGGTCTTTATTTGTTGTGGTCTTGTTTCCTTAGAAAGAGTGAGCAAAGCCTATTTTCCCAGAAAAGCATCAAGTAGGCAGATGGAGACAGTCCCCTTACACCGCAGGTGAAGCACTCTTCCTGCCAGCACCTCAGAGAAAGCTTCCTTCCTCCCATTGTCCCTCAACTAGGTTCCATCCATTTGGATGCCATCCCATGAAGCTCCTCTCCTTGCCCAGCACTGGGGACCACAAAGCCTACCATCTGAGCCATGTTCCTCACTCCTCAGAGCTGGAAGCAGGTAGCCTCGTTCCATTGCCAGGTACCGCATATACCCTTCGTTATTTGCCATGAATGAAAGACCGAGGTCCTCCCCACAACCTCAGTGCCATGGTAAAAGAACTAAGCCCTCAGCACAGGGCATTTAATCTGGGGCCATGGGGAGCAACATGTGTTGCACAGCCCTGAACAGGAAGGTGGCTGTCCCTGGGACAGACAGCCCTGCTGCACAGCTGCTCCAGACACTCCATGCTCTCACAGTCTTATGTTTTGAGGAAGTGTTAGCCCTACTCCTCTGGCACATCAGGTTTGCTGTGTGCCAAATCACCAGCTGCACTGTGAGGGAGCCGTACAGCCCACGTGGGTATATTCGTGCCTCAGAGATGCTGGCTAGCAAGGTGGAAGCCCTACAGGTGGGGTGCTGTCAGTAAGTTATAGTTAAAAGTACTAATGTTGTTGAGAGCTCGAGATGGCTCCTTGTGCAGCTCATGAACTTTGCCACTCCACTGTTTGCAAACTGTCAAATTAACCAGGCATGTGCGTTCAAGGCTGATATCTGTCTCAGCAGCATCCTTCCTCAACCATCTGGAAAAAAACACATTAAATATCAATCTAAAATTCTCAACACAATCCTCACTAGAGTATTTAAGAACATTTCTAATTGAAGTTCATTTCAACACTATTTTCTTTGCATTTTCAAGCATATCTGATGTTGAAAGATCTTGCTACCAGACTTGATGTGTGGTTGTTGGTTTGGTTGTTTGTTGTTTTTTTACAGGGGGTCTAATAGTCCTAGAAAAACCTCAGCAAAAACAAACCAAACCAAACCAAACCAAACCAAAACAAACCCCCAAGCCTCTGACCAAAGCCAAAATCAGAACTGAAAAAATTGAGAGTCAGTGCAGAAAAGGGTGTTTTCAGTGTACGCAAGGATAGTCATAGTGTTAGAGGTTTAAAATGAAAGAAATAAAAAAAAAATATTTTGGCTGACTGTGTTTATTTCCATTCTGGAAATAACATTCTTTTGAGATGCTGAGTCAGAAACAGCTGGGACATTCTGTATCAGGGTAGAACAAGGCACTTGGATCCACATATCAGCAAAGAAACTCTGCCTATCTTGTGTCAGAAAGCACTTACAGACAGACATGGGGCAGGCCTTATTTACAGAACATAGTTAGGAAAAACCAGCAAGATGATGAGAACTTTGGTTTGTGCCAGCAAGCGCAGTACCCTGTCACATGTAACAAAGCTGTTAGGACAGACCATGTGACATCCAGCATTAACCTCTTACTGCTGACTTGGTTTCTGCAACCCTGACTCTGCCTGTGTGCAGAGGAAGAGCCAAGGGGGCAATGAACTGGGATGGGAATGGAAGATGTGCCTGTAAGGCTTTTGGTGAACTGTCTCCAATTTTCTGCTTTCTCCACAGGATTTCTAACCCCTCTTATACCTAAACTAGTTTGTGGGAGGCCAAGCTGATAACCATGCACAGACTAGCAATAGCCCAGTGCACCACTGCTATCTCCATGTTACACTGGTTTGTCCAATGCTGTCCTTTGGCTAGGCCAGTGTGAGAAGTCTTCTGAGGCGGGATGGGTTGCAGGATGAACTGTAGATACGTGCTCCACTGAACTCATCTCTTTCATTTTTGTAAGAGTGATCTAACTGACAACACCAGGACCTGAGACTCTCCCAGTAATATTTGCGAATATCACAGACACGCCCTTCAAAAAGACATTTCTTTATGTGATCTTTAGACCCCAAGCCAAGAAGCAGCTTATTGCAGGGGTAGATTCCCATGGACAGAGCAAAAGTCCAATTTCCACTCAATCCCACCACACATTTAATCCCACCACCATCACTGTCGTGCCAACTCCCCCTCCCACCTAGCTGCGAGGTACATCAAACAACATCACAAAGTCTGTCCATGTTTAGGTAAGGGCAAGGCTGCCAGCACTGCTTGGCAGACCATGGCTTCGCATCATGCAGTTAATACCAAGCACTTGCTATGGTGTGGTATTAAAACAACAAGGAGACTCAGAAAGGAGCCTGGGGCCATTTCCTATCTTGAGTAGTGGTGTCAGGTGAGACATGGTGCAGAAACAGACGCTAGAAATAGCCAGAGGTGTTCAGGAAACTGTTCAAAGGTGCTCCATCACAGGAAAAGGGAATATGTGGGCTCTTAGCTTCAGAGACAGAAGGAGTGAGAGCTATGGTGTCTCTAAAACAAATATTTAAAAAGAAGGAACTGTAGGGATTGGCTGCAGAGTATCCTGGGATCTTCATGGGGTAACTATGATGGGAAGAGGAGCTGGCAAGGCAATTCCTGCAAGGCACCACCACTTTTGCTGCAGCTGACATGCCAGAACCAGATGTTCCTCATCACAAGGAGAATGAATAATACAGGAAAGACAGAACAACAGGTTTTTGTTTCTTCCCTCCCGCCCCCCTGCCCCGCCTCTCTGCCCCTCCCCTCCCCCCCCTTCCCCTCCACGTTCTCTCTGCTAGGGAAGGAAAAGCAAGGTGTGTTGTTAAGAGAATATTAATGAGGGGTCTGGTTTGTGTCCCAATGCAGGCAGTCATGCAAGGTGCTTTTTTAAAAAGCAGCAAAGGAGCTGAGGTTGACTACCTGCATAGGCATCTCTGCCAGCTAGACCCTGGCAAGCAGAGCCCTTTCCAGGATCCTGTAAAAAAGTTGGTGCAGGGGCACAGCATCTTTGTTCAGGGACAAAGGTATAATAGGATTATCATAGAAACATACAATTTTTAAGGTTGGAAAAGACCACTAAGATCATCAAGTCAAACTGTCAACCCAGCACTGCCACATTCACCAGTAAGCCATGCCCCCAAGTTGCCACATCTACATGTTTTTTGAACATTTGCAGAGACAATGATCCCACCATTTTCCTGAGCATCTGGTTCTAATGCCTGATCACCTTTTCAGTGAAGAAATTTTTCCTAATATTCAGTCTAAGACTCCCTTGGCATTACTTGAGGACATTTGCCCTTGTCCAGACCCTTTACCAACTCTGTGTCCCTTCTTTGGACATGCTCCAGCATCTCAATATTTTTCTTGAAGTAAGGGGCAGATATGATATGATATGATATGATATGATATGATATGATATGATATGATATGATATGATATGATATGATATGATATGATACAGGGAAACAAAGCTAAATTCCTCTCTTATGTCCAGAACTAAGATACACCACGTTGGTGGTTGTCCTTCCATCACTGGGGAGGCCACTCCTCACTTTTGGAAAGGGCCAAGACTGGAGAGAGTCATGCTTTGAGCATCATTACTCCCAGATTCAGGCCCTTCCTTCAGGGACCCTTACCTTGACAACCTGCCCCCTGCAAAAGACATCCTATTGATCAGGGAGGAGAGGCACTCTGACCACACCCAGGTCCCCACTGCAGTGCTGGGGAACAGAGCCTGCACGTCCTAAGCTGCCAATACCCTGACTTCCATGCCATGGGAAGGGCTCTCCCTTTTGGGGTCCCCTTCCCTTAACCATCCCCTGGCTCTGATGTTGGGAACCAGCCAAGGTGGAAACACAAAGTAAATCAGTGCAAAAAAAGCCTCCTTTGGTGGGGTAGTCTTGCCTAGCCTGGAATGCTCTTCCCAGGATTTCCCTTGTTTTCTGAGATATTCTCTGGTAAGGAGAGCTGGGAGCAGGACAGGCCCCACGTCACCCCAATCCAAGGTCTGAAATGTCAGAACCATTAGTCATAGGTGGGAACCTTGTCATGTGGAGATGAAAGTATCTGAAAATTTGGATTTGACAGTCATCTGGTATCTGAGAGGGGAGGTTGTCATAACATTTATTTCTTTCTTTTGAAAAAGCTCTACTTCCAGCTGTTAATGACATATGACACATCCTCAGCTCTCCAGCACTTCCGTACGGTTTGCTGGTACTCCTGTGAGGTTATGGACCTTTTAATGCAAACCCAGTCTCAGTGCTCAAGTGGGCTGTACTGCACTCGCTGGATTTATGAGAGAGATCTCGTCTTTGAACAAAATTAACTCTGAACATTTACTCTATCATTGGCTGTTGACATTTGACAATTATGTCTTACTTATTCAACAGTCTGTCTGCAAGTGAAATAAGCACCTGGAAATAACAGTGTTAGACATTGTTTTAGCAACTGAATGCATAATCAGGTTCTGAGATCAACATTACTTGGGGATACACTTCAGTTGTAATTGTCTCTTTATGGATGGATTTTCTTTCTGTGTCTTTAGGAACTGAATGTTACATCTTATTCTTCAGCCTGGTCCCCAAAGGAAATTAAGCTTCCTTAGGCTCTTTGTATTTGTACATATCTGTGTGTCTATCCCACTCTGTTAGCTTTTGAACTACAGGCAGCATTCAACCCACATTAGAAAATAGTTTAATGAAAATAAGCAGACTGGTAGAAGCCCGGTAAAAGACAGAGACTGCAGTAATGTCTTTACAGAGCAGAGGCTATTGCTGACCCAGCAAAATCCAACTATGTGGAAAAGATGACAATGAAGACTGAGCTTAGTTACCTCTATTGTTCACATGATTGTTTGTTTTCTGTACTAAGGCTTACTGAAAAGGGCTAAGATCTTTCTTGTTAGCACCTCCACAGTAGATCCTGCTAGAGGATGTTTCCAGGTAGTCAATAGTCAAACAAGATGGCCTGTGCTGGATTAATGTTAAGGAGTGCTTCTGCAAGCTACCTTCTGACACTTCTGTCTGGTCCTTAGGCAACACTAGGTCCTTCTGCTATTGTCAGGTGGCATTTTGAACGAAGTGCAGGCCAATATTTTCTTTGAAAGCTGCTGTATAAAAATGACAGATCTTCGCTATGCATGGGATGGATAAGAGCTCACTTCAGGTAAAGTTCATGCTGTTGTGTGCAGATATCTCGAGCCAGATGATGTGATAAGTTTAGGTTATGTCCAGCCAGTCAGGTAGTGACAAAGTCTTCTGCTTGCTGCTCCTCAGCTGTAAATCTCAGCCTTGCTGATCTCTGCATCAAATAGGGCTAGAAAAAGTGGCTCCTATTTTGAAGCAATTTCTTCCTGTACTTTTTTCTGTGAGAATAGGGCTGCTCTGAGCACTACAAGAGGCAGCCCTATGAGATTGCGGGACAGACTCCCATGGTGGGAAAGCCATTTGCTACAGCAGGTCCAACCAGCAGAAGAAACCAGCTGACCTGCTGAGCGTGCCAGGTAGGATTCATACATGCTCAGTTGCTCTGCTCATTTTAGACAGAAGAATTCACTGAGGATTCCCCGGTAAACAGCTGTACCTCATCTTTGCTGCTCAAATATATCTGCCTCAAAATGCCTTGCCATCTGTTTCAAACCACCTGATGTTATTTTTACCTTTGCCTTATATTTGCAGAGGTCATCATGGGCTTTAAATATGCAAAGCTAAAGACTACTTCATGTGGCATCTATATAAATACCTCTGTAACCCGTTTCCTTCACTGGTAACACAAGGATGTTCCTTTCTACTCAGGAAGCCAGGATTGGCATGCAGGAGCAATCCCTATTCTTTCATTTTGGGTATCCCTGGCTGGCAGCATAGTGCCTCCCACACCTGTTTGTGGACAATTGTGTGGACAAGTCTCTGCTCTTCCCAGCTGCCTGTCTGCTAGGCTGTGCTGCTGCCCACTGTCAGTGGAAGGGCTCCTGCATGCTTGGGTGGTGTCATAGAGGCTCAGGTGCTGGGGGAGCAAGTTAAAGTTCAAGGTAACACGGTGCCAGGGCATCTGGGCATTGACTGGTTTTTGCTGACTCTGTTCTCTCATATGTTTTCACTTTATGTATCTTCCCTTCCAGTGCAAGTCATCTTTCTTTTTCTCTCTGCTGTTTTCCTTTCACCAATAAACCTTGGCTTCATTCCATGGGCCTCCTGTGCCATCCCTGTCCCTCTTGCTTCTCCGACACTGGGAGGTGGCAGGCGGTGAGACCACTTCCTCCAAAGTCCCCTACCCTTAGCACCTGACAACAGTGTTTTCAGCATACTCTCTGCCTGACTCAGCCCCTGTCCAACAAACAAAAAGTCCAACATTGCCTATGTTCCTCCCTCCTGGATCCCTTCTTCATGTCCACATCTCCTGCTGGCAGAGCATCACAGTCCATGCCTTTAGGTCTGAAAACAAATGGAAGACAGCCACCCACACCACTGCACAGGCATCTGAAAAGCTGTTGTGACTAACATTTTAAACACTGTATGTTTTGGAAAGCTTCTGTGCTATCACAGGGGCAGATGTTCCTTTGCATGTTGCTTCTGTCCTCTGGTTGCATGGCAGGGAGACAGCTCCTCCTGCCTCAGGGTGCCTTCCTCTCACCAGGCATCTGCCTTCCTGCCTGGGCACTGGCAAAGAAGACAAGAGGCTTTTGAAGAGGATTTTCCTTAGCATAGAGAATGCTCCCTTTCCGGCTGTGGTTGTTGTTTTCTCCATACTGATTCACTTACACTTTTCTACCATACCATGGAAAGTTACTTGTGGCATTTCAAGGAATTAGTTTGGCCATTGCTATGGATTTCTGAGAACTTGATTATAACACAATATGTCTCAGAAGGTCTTTACTGTCCTTTTGCCTTTTTTTTTTGTCCTTTTACAGCAGTGATTTTTCATTTTAGCCCTACCTGTAACTTTTTCTAATGGCCTTATACAAATATAATTTACAAATAAATGCCCTGCTACCACTTGTTCCTACATTCTCTCCACTTATCAGTCTTTGTAACTTCAAGTGCCTCCTCTCTCAAAGAGATTTGTTGGCTTTCTCCTCATAAATCCAGTCTGAATTTTACTTATATTCAGCTTGTTTCCTTTTCCTCTTTTTTCAATCCTGACACTGTCCCCAGGGGAAAAATGCTTTGGGCAGTTGCAGAGCCATGCTGACTTTGTGGCCCTTCATGGGCACAGAGGCAGCTGTTCAATACCTTTTTAAAGTTACATGTTTTATGCTTCTTATGGAAACATGAAACAAATTGTGTATCTCATTAGTCACTTAGAAGCAAATCTAAGTGTTTACCATGTGCTCACTAAACAAAACATTCTGGCTATTTGTTTCTTGGGAAAAAATATACCTTTCTGCAATGACAGAAAAGCAATGAGCTCTTAGTATTTATTTTGCACTGGCTTTTCTTATACTGTGAAGCAGAACAGAGCCTTAGGGGTGTGCAGATATCCCCACAAATTCTGCCAGCTACCAGATTCAGGTAGATGGAGGTCTCTGCTGCAGCAGTGAGCAATCTGATGTAAGGCAGCTACCAGAGCAGCCATAGAATCATAATTCTCCTGACTTTGGAAACAGGGTTTCCTTCTTTCCTGGTGCAAGTTTGTCTAAAGCTGGCCCACGATGCCCTACACAAGCTGCAGATGAAACAGTGAGCACTGAGAACTTCTGAGCCATTTCAAATGACTGCACAATGTGTGCAATTTTGTGCAATACTTCAAGCGACACTTCTATGTGATGAGAACTCCAAAATCTTGCTTCAAGCTCAAGCTTTAAAAGAGGCTAAAAATACTGTAAGGAGGGTACTGAGGATGGAGAAGAGAAGGGTTTCATTATTCTACATTTTATCTTGGGCAGCTCTTGGGGTTCTGAGTCTCTTGATTTAAGATGAGCCCTTGGCTACCAGTGATAACCATGTTACAGCACGTCATTAGGAGCCAAGCTTCTTTTTACATTGTAGAAGTTTCTTTACCTTAGAGTATCTCTTTTAGAAATATTTTGCTTGACTTTTTTTAAGATTACATTTGATTTTTTTCCCCTCAGCTTTTATTGCACTGATGACTTAGAACCACTCTGTGATTGATAAGATGCATTCAGGTATTTCCTGAACCTTTTTCCCAGTGATGACCTCCTAGCAGTTCTAGTCATTACTTGCAAAATGTGCAAACTTATATTTGGCACAGCTGAAATTTAACCCATGCCTGTAACTCCAGCTTTCAAACTCATCCCATTCATTCTGTTTGATCTGCCAAACCTTCTCTGAACTAATGATGACCCCAAACACCCATCTTCAGTGAGCTTCAATGAAAAACATCCCTTGCATGTGTCAGGACTGCTGTGAAAATACAAGGTAAGAGAAACCTTGAGATTTCATTCCTGTCTTTTAAGCCTTCCCTGGTAAACTCCCAGCATGACAGTATTTCTTTTTCACTACTAGACAGGATTTTGTTTCTGAAATAATGACAACAACAAATTAAACAAAGGCAGAAAAAAGAAACAAAAATAAAACCATCAGACTGATAATTTTACACTTCCTTCGTTTGTATTTTCTTCTCCAACTTCAACAACAGATTATAATAGGGGAAGTAGGGGAAGTTTGTCAATTACTCCATGAAAATCCAGATAGATAAGATCCATCATAGAATTTAGAAATATGTTTTGGTTTTGACAGTCAGTTTCTTATTGATGAGAGGTAGGTGGCATAAGCCACATTCGATAGCTCATATTGCATTTTATCCTGTTTTCCTTTTGCTTCTTCAGCTTTGTTCAAAAGTTCAAGATTTGCCCTGAAGCTGTGCATGCTACCAAAGCTGTAATATTTGCCATTGTTGCCCAAGTGATTAATCTGTTTTCCTCTGTTTCTCTCCCTCTCTGTCCCTTGAATTAGTTTATTTTTTTTCTGTTCTTCATCATACCATTTCTCATTTCATAGATTTAGTAGAAAATATTTAATCTTCTAGCCTTGTTTTCCTCTTCTGTTAAAGCATTTTAGGGAGGAAATATTCAGGTCTGCCATATTTGCATTTATGAGTTTTTGTTCCAGATCTGTTGTGGTAATTTTCAAAACCTCATTCCCATTGGCTTTCTGTTAATTTTAAGCTCTTAATTTCTAAAAATAAAATAAAAAATATTGAAGTTTGAAATCAGAATTCTTAATTGCAATATTTAGTTTTGTTTATCTTTCAATTTACTTTAAGTTTAATGATCTCAGTTCCCAGAATTCCAGAGTATTTTCTACAGCCACCACTAATTAAAATCAGCTACTATAACATTGTCTGTGCCTGATGGCAGGACAGCCACAGGAGTTTTGCACTGGAAGTGCTGTGTGGTAGGCAGCATGGAGCAGATCTGCAAATATGCTTGCAGATGTTAATTTAAAGTGAAGGGTGAGATTAATCAGAGAGAGGGTGAGAAGAGAGAAGAAGTGCAAGCCAAGGACAGGCCCTCATGAATAAAAAAAAGTCTCAAAGAAAAAGACTTACACAGAAGCCTCTGGAGAGATCACAATATACTATTATTGTGGAAATAAATAACATCAAAAGCTCAGTAGTGAGTATGTGAGAGTAAATTGAGCAATCCTAGGTGACTGATGATTCCCATTGTTAGAACTGAAAAGCTCTGGATAGCAAACATGGACAACATATGTTCTCCAGTTAAAAGAGAGAATAAAATTCTGGTGCAACTCTAACTTGTCAATGTGCTTATATAGCACAAGTCATATATGTCATTGTTCCCAGAATAAATCCCAAGGCAAACAGTTGTCAGTGTGGTATTACACACCCAGAACAATCTCACAACTGAACTAGTGCTTAAGTCTTGTGCTACTGCTTAACTATGGCTTAAAAAAGATAACATGTCTTGATTGTTTTATTGCCCAGGTCTGCATTTGAACACAACAACTATGCTCTAGGCATCCCCTCAATCTTGCTATGGTGAGTTAGTTGTGCCTGAGAACTGAATTCATTAGGACTGAGAATAACCATGTGTGATGCCTGGTGACAAGGTCACAGAATCACAGGGTTGTTAGGGTTGGAAGGGACCTTTGGACAACATCCAGTCAACCCACATGCCAAGGCAGGTTCTTCTGGAGCAGGTGACACAGGAATGTGTCCAGGTGGGTTTTGAATGTCTCCAGAGAGGGAGACTCCATGACCTCCTTGGGAAGCCAGTTCCAGTGCTCTGCCACCCTCAATGTAAAGAAGTTCTCCTTCATGTTGAGGTGGAACTTACTATGCTTTATGGCCATTGTTCATTGTCCCATTGCTAAGCATCACCAAAAAGAGATTGGCAGATGCTCATGGCTAAGTTATGAGTGTTCTGGTATGTTCTTCACAGCTCAAGCACAATCATCATGGGTTTTCAGGAGTCATGATCAGGAACACAAGCTGTTGATACAGAACAATCAAAGGTGAGCAATTGAGATCTATATAGACCCTGTGAGACTGAAAGCAGCTAAGAATAAACAAGGCCACAGCTGCTGTTGTCCGGTAAAGGAGAAATCACTCCCTAGGAGTTCTTAGCAACTCCCCAGAAGTTTCTCATGAGAACTCCTCAGGTTTCCCA